>JARQOC010000005.1:167656404-167964840 GCA_033576535.1 Allobates femoralis | reverse complement strand
TAGATGTTTGGTATCTATGAACTCGTACCGACCCAAGGCATCACACCGTCACATCAGTTTTACCATGTAGTGATCATGGCGAATAACAAACAAACATGAAATTGCACTTTTTTTTTTTGCAATTTCACCGCATTTGGAATTTTTTTCCCATTTTCCTGTACACTACATGATAAAATAAATGATTTGTATCTGAAAGTACAACTCTTTCCGCAAAAAACAAGCCCTCATATGTTTATATTGATGGAAAAGTAAAAAAAAATTATGGCTCTTGGAAGCAGGGGAGCAAAAAATTCCGAGGTGGTGAATGGGTTAAAGTAATGAGGAACTTTTTACCAGTGATGGGGGCTATATACTGTGATGGGGCTGTATACAGTAATGAGGAGCTATATTCTGTGATGGGGCTGTATACAGTAATGAGAAGCTATATGCTTGTGATGGGAGCTATATACCGTGATGGGGCTGTATACCGTAATGAGGAGCTATATATCAGTGATGGGGGCTATATACTGTGATGGAGAGCGCCATGTACCAGTGATGGGGTCTCTATATACCACTGATGGGGGTGCTTTATACCAGTGATGAGGGGCTATATACCCGGATGGGGAGCTGCTGCATTTTTCACCCTGGCCATCTACTCAAGTCAATAAGTTTCCCCAGTTTTTGGGGGCAAAATTAGGGGCCTCGGCTTATACTCTGGTCGGCTTATACACGAGTATATATGGTAAAAAGCTCCCCATGGGCTTTTATCATCTCTTCCAGTCACTGATTGTTCTTGATGTATGTCTCAGGACAACATGGCTCCATATACTTAATGGCAGCTCCTTTACAATTGATAACAGTTGGTCGGTGAGTGTAGGACACCCACCACACTTATATTGATGACCCATCCTATGGGTTGGACAACCGTCCTAAATGCAATCTAAGGAATACCCCTTTACTTTTCAGCATGTTGCATACATGCAGAAGAAAGAAGCCGTCACCCGCCTGCATCTATTAAGACACATGTCAGCTCTTCTGACACAGCTGTTTTGTACATGATATTGTAATACCCATTATATTGATTATTACTTTTCATTTTCCTTCTAGCACAAGTTGATGTCCTCACTGCTGCCCTTAAAGCATCCAGTTTAGATACTCAGGAAGATAAAATATCCTCTCACTTGAATCAGGAGATCATCTACCGCAGTGACACAACTGAATCTGGGAGGATCAACTGCAGAGTCTCACATCATGACTCGATCCCACTAATCAGTGATTCTGTAGAGGTGAGATGTCTCATTTTAGGAATAGAAGTCATTCTTTTTCATTGTACATTGCCACAGAGCATTCTTCCTGTGTGGCAACATGAAATCCACAGCGCAGTGTTTGTTGTGAAAATGGTGTGGTTAAGGCTCATGTTTCAGCACTCGCATTGCAAAAGGCAACATCAGGGGTGACACCGCAATGCAGCCTAATTTTACGCTGCAGTTATTCTCTACAGCATATGCATAACAAAAAAAATCACATTTCACAAATCTGGTACTGAAAGATGAACAGTTTGGAAAATCTGGAATGTTTGTACCCCCTAAAGGTACCTTCACACACAGCAATATTGCCAGGCAATTTCACTGGCAATTTGCTGGTTGCAGTGAAATCATGGACACATTGTTCCATTTGTACATGGCAACAAAATAGAACAATGTGTCAATGATTTCACTGCAACCAGCAAATTGCAAGTGAAATTGCCTAGCAATATTGCCGTGTGTGAAGGTACCTTAAAGGGGCCGTCACGTGCGTCAATATCGCGTGCAATATCGCTGCTGCACGTGACGTTGCAGCGATATTGACGTGTGTGACAGGGCGCATCAACCAGCGATAAATCGCTGGTTGATGGTCGCCAGGTTTTTGGACTGGACCGAAAACCTGGCGATGGTCGCCAGGTGAACACGCAGCATCGCTGCGTGTGATACCGGGATGAGCAATCAGCCAGCTCCCAGCGCCTGTCAACAAGTGCTGGGAGCTGGTATCCATGGTATACTGCCCTAGTTACCCACTGTGTATCTTGGATACCAGCCGGCGAGTGGAGAAGGCTGGTAACCAAGGTATACATCGGGTAACTAGGCAGCGCGCGCTGCCTTGTTACCCGCAGTTTACTATGGATACCATAACCGCAGCCTGGCAGCGAGAGCAAGACATGGAAACGATATTTAAATCATTTCCACGATGTCGCTAGTCCACTGATCGCTGGTGAGTCTGCCTGTGTGACAGCTCACCAGTGATCAGCCATCAATGTCGCCAGCAATCAAATCGCTGACGACATTGACGTGTATGACGCCGGTTTAAGATGACCCTTGTCTTCACTACACCTATCTGTGATTTAAAATTACTAATTACTGATCGATCAGTGCTGGAATTGTTCATGTTATTTGTCTTTATGCAACAACAACATCCCCTTTATTGAAGTGACTGTACTTTCATTGAGCTAGTAACTTTCAATTTTGAAAGGGATTTAAAGTTGGCTGTGATAGATATGAGTGAGTTTGGATTGTTGTGTTTTGATGTTTAATAGAGCAGTGTTCAGAGGCTCCACTATTGCTTCATTTATGATGTTTCATCTTCAGTATTTGTAGTAGATTTTTCTGATGAAAATGTTGGGGTGTTGGCAAGAAAAGCGCTCAGTAAAAAATGTGCATTTTTGCCTGATTTTTTTTTCTTTCCCTCAATCATTTTGAATGGGTGAAAAACCAATAAAGGCACCACTCCAGCATTTATTTTGTATTGCACCACTGGAGTGGCGCTTTAAGTCTAAATCTCTTACTCTCTGTCTTATACTCATCCTCCGGCAGCTTCATCTTCTATCGCCACAGCTCCTGTCAGTCTTCTGCCAGTGTTTCATGAGGTCATTCTTCAATGCAAGTCTAGGAGCCTTGCTCTGCCCTCATTCTGGCTCTCGTAGACTTGCTTTCAGAGCTTGCAATGTAGTTTGTGACTTCCACTCAGACATTACGGGCACAAGATGGTGCCACGGGACTATAGCGACCGAGAAAAAGGGATGAAAATGAGAGAGGGTGAGTGTAAGACATGGGACTTTGATTTAAAGCACCTCTCTAGCACTGAAATAAAATATTTTTGTGAAAAATCACCACAAAAACTAGGAAAATAATTCTACATGTGAACATACTCTTGAGTAGTAAATACCTTATTTATAATTTCTGTTTTTTTTATTTTCTAACTTTTATAATTAATTGGCAGTGCAATTTGAAGGTCAAAACATTTTCCCACTTATTAGACTCGCATTGTTCTTTACTGACTATTATACTCAAACTGCTCAGGTTTATAGATAGACAGTCTCCAGTGAGAGCTTAAATTACACCAGCGGCCTATAAGACTATGGCATAAGACGCTGGAGGGTGAAAGAGACAACTTAAACATAGAGAAAATGCTGGGTCTCCAGGGCAGAGGGAAGAACTGCTAAAATTGTATTCATGATACAAATCCTATAGTGGCCAGAACAACTTACAACAAGACAAGACAACTTGCACCCCTTTCACATCAGCATTTTTGCTGATCTGCAGCCCGGATCCGGCAAGTCCCATGCATTATCTATGGGGCTTACGGTCCGGTGCGGCAAGTGCGGTTCTGCCGTAAGCGGCAGATCTGGCACTTGCAACCGTGATAAAATAACGCTGCTTGCAGCTTTTTTTTTATTTTATTTTTATTCGCGGCCACAAGTGCTGGATCCGGCCGATCCGGCTTAACCGCACTTGCCGCATCGGGACCGCAAGCCGCATAGAGAATTGCATAGGGCTTGCCGGATCTGGGCCACAAGTGCAGCCGTTAGGCCGCAGATGTGGTAAATTTGCCGAATCTGCCGCACATCAACGAAAATGCTCATGTAAACGGGCCCTTATTCTGGAAAGTCACTCGATGCAGTGCACTTAAACTTTGACCCCTTCACGACATGGGTCGTACATAATGCGAAGATGTCTGCTATGTATCATAGCACACACACTGCTGTAATACCCACAGTTAGTGCTAGTACCAATCACAGATGTTAAACCTCGCTCATCCTGCTGCTAAAAGCAACACTAGCATCAATCTGAGGGAGAGAGCTCTCTCCCCAGCACAAGGCGATCACCTTGTGCTGCTGATGACCCCAGGCCGCATGGTCACCCAGGTCCCTCCTTGAGCAGGGCTGGACACGCCTCCTGCCTGTGTCAGAATCAATTATCTAATGTCCTTCAAGTAGATCAGTGATCAGACAAGGAAAAGATGTCCCTTCCTGGGACTAGGCAAAAGTGTTTAAAAAAAACAAAAATAATAATAATTCTATTGTTAAATCGTAAAATAAAGCACAAAAATATTATACCAATAACTATATGTACTTATCTTTAAAAAATAAAAATAAAAGTACATATTTGGATCTTTGTATCCGGAATGACACAATTTATTAAACTCATGCAAATTAACCCCTCCAGTGAATGACTTACAACGTACATAAAAAAAAAAAGTGACAAAAAACTGTGCCTTTTCAAGGTACTGCTAAAAATAAGTGGAATAAAATGCAATAAAAAAATAAAGTATAAATTTAAAATGGTATAGCTAGAAACATAATCTTGTCTCTCAAAAAACAAGGCCCCAGACAGCGGAGAAATAAACTATAACTTTCAGAAAAAAGCTATGCAAAAACATTAATTGGTTTAATAAAATAGTTTTTATGGTGTATAAGCGGCAAAAAATAAAAAAAAAACAAAAACGAATATAGTATATACTGCACGGATGGTGTAAAAAAAAAAAAAAAAGTTAAAGGAATTCTTGACCTGCTGTTTGTCCATTCTTTCTCCCAAAGATCTTTAAGGCTTGGCTCACATCCTGTGCTCTATGCTGAGCACTTACAGCGGGATATATGTGTAAAATCTGTGATCTGTGTTTCAGACAGAACCGCTAATGGCAAAGTCCCTATAATGAGGCAGAGGGGAGACATGGTGGACTCATTCTGGCCTTTGATCTGATATTGTCCATATTATTAACCCTGCATAAAATTGTGGTTGACCACAGTTTTTTGCACTTATGAAAAGGACACCACTGAACCTGTCCAGAACATCTCTGCTGCTTCATTATAGGGAATCATCCCCCGGGGTTTTAATCTGAACCACGTTATTAGGAGATTTACAATAAAACCCCAATGATAGTGCTCAGTGTAGAGCACAGGATAAATGTAATCCACAATTGTATGCAAAATATTCCCATTAAAATTTTCAACTCAAGCTTTCAAAAAAAAAAAAAAAAAAAAAAAGGCCCCATCCAGTAACGGAATTATAGGGGGTTCCAGGATTCCCTTTTTTCGAGGGGAAAAATGTAAATTTTCATATTTTTCCTTCCACAGTTGTGGCCAAAAGTATTGACACCCCTGCAATTCTGTCAGATAATACTCAGTTTCTTCCCGAAAATGATTGCAATCACAAATTCTTTGGTATTATTATCTTCATTTAATTTGTCTTCAATGAAAAAACACAAAAGAGAATTGTCCTAAAGCCAAATTGGATATATATCCACACCAAACATAAAAAAGGGGGTGTGGACAAAAGTATTGGCACTGTTAGAAAAATCATGTGATGCTTCTCTAATTTGTGTAATTAATAGCACCTGTAACTTACCTGTGGCACCTAAATCACACTTGCAGCCAGTTGACATGGATTAAAGTTGACTCAACCTCTGTCCTGTGTCCTTGTGTGTACTACATTGAGCATGGATAAAAGAAAGAATACCAAAGAACTGTCTGAGGACTTGACAAACCAAATTGTGAGGAAGCATGAGCAATCTCAAGTCTACAAGTCCATCTCCAAAGACCTGAATGTTCCTGTGTCTACCTTGCGCAGTGTCATCAAGAAGTTTAAAGCTAATAGCACTGTGGCTAACATCCCTAGATGTGGACGGAAAAGAAAAATTGACGAGAGATTTCGATGCAAGATTGTGCGGATGGTGGATAAAGAACCTCGACTAACATCCAAACAAGTTCAAGCTGCCCTGCAGTCCAAGGGTACAACAGTGTCAGCCTGTACTATCCTTCGGCGTCTGAATGAAAAGGGACTGTATGGTAGGATACCCAGGAAGAGCCCACTTTTTACCCCGAGACATAAAAAAGCCAGGCTGGAGTTTGCCAAAACTTACCTGAGAAAGCCTAAAACGTTTTGAAAGAATGTTCTCTGGTCAGATGAGACAAAATTAGAGCTTTTTGGGCAAAGGCATCAACATAGAGTTTACAGGAGAAAAAAAGAGGCATTCAAAGAAAAGATCACGGTCCCTACAGTCAAACATGGCGGAGGTTCCCTGATGTTTTGGGGTTGCTTTGCTGCCTCTGGCACTGGCCTGCTTGACAGTGTGCATGGCATTATGAAGTCTGAAGACTACCAACAAATTTTGCAGCATAATGTAGGGCCCAGTGTGAGAAAGCTGGGTCTTCCTCAGAGGTCATGGGTCTTCCAGCAGGATAATGACCCAAAACACACTTCAGAAAGCACTAGAAAATGGTTTGAGAGAAAGCACTGGAGACTTCTAAAGTCCAGACCTGAATCCCATAGAACACCTGTGGACAGATCTAAAAATGTCAGTTTGGAGAAGGCACCCTTCAAATATCAGGGACCTGGAGCAGTTTGCCAAAGAATAATGGTCTAAAATTCCAGCAGAGCATTGTAAGAAACTCATTGATGGTTACCTGAGCGGTTGATCGCAGTTATTTTGGCTAAAGGTTGTGCAACCAAGTATTAGGCTGAGGGTGCCAATACTTTTGTCTGGCCCATATTTGGAGTTTTGTGTCAAGTGATCAATGTTTTGCTTCATTCTCTTTTGTGTTTTTTCATTGAAGACAAATTAAATGAAGATAATAATACCAAAGAATTTGTGATTGCAATCATTTTCAGGAAGAAACTGAGTATTATCTGACAGAATTGCAGGGGTGTCAATACTTTTGGCCACAACTGTATGTCCAAATGAACAAGGCGATCCCTCAAACATTGGATCTTCTGTAAGAAAAAATTGGTGGTTCTTCAAACTCAGTAATATCTGGCAGACATTTATGTAAAGTGCTCCAATGTTTGTTTTAATCATGTGACTGTTCTACCACTCTCTAAACATAAGTCCACTATTCACTGCAAAAACACTGTTACCTATCCCACAACATTCTATATCCCACAATCGCATGATAGCACAGCTCAAATTCAAGGTATTAGAAGAAGTACAAAACCCCAGGAGAGAGGTGACTGAATTAAAATGCTCAAGGAAAAAGAGATTATGACTTTGAGGAGCTGCTTAAATGTGGCACTGGAGTTTCTCCACTTCACAGGGAACGCCCTGTGTGACTTCTCAAGCACTGAGAAGCCGCAGAAAGGAAGGTTATAAAAGCACTTTTAGATACTTTACAAATACCATTTTTTTACAAAAAGGGATGCCTACAATGCATTCTTGGAGGTGCAGGGACAGGTATAAATGGTCTGGGGGCTGATTTTTAGGGGTCAGGTTCCCTTTAAGGGGTTAATTCCTGTGAAGCACCTAAAGGGGTAGTAAACTTCTTTTCAGCACTTTGAGGAGTGTGGGTTGTTTTTTTTTTTTTTTTTTTTTTTTATAAATGTTTTCAATTTTTGCCATTCTAAATCACATATGCCCCTTAGTCACTTGTGACATGGTCCCTATAAAATAAAACGGATTTATAAATTTATTTAAAAAAAATTACAAGTTGCTGACTTTTAAATTCCTAAAAAAATTTGATTAAAAAAGTTAATTCTTAAAACAAACTCCCCAATAATTTATATGGCATAATTATAGTATACAACTATTTCAAGATTTATGCTAAAGAATGAACACAGGAAAAAAAAGTGTGAAATAATGGCACAATTGCTGTTTTTGATAATCCATGCTCACATTAAAGTGAAATAAAAAGCAATTAAATATGGTTGTCATGTTATCTATTCAGAAATGGTAACAATAAAAAACCAAAGTATTAATTGTATAAAAAGTAAACTCGTATACATTACATGTACGCTGTGCTGTTACTGAGCCATGGAATAAAGTTAACACTTTGTCTAGCACATAGAGTTTAAAAAATATATAGTTTTATGTTTTTTATTTTTATATGAAAAAATATATAGCTAATTAGGTAGTATGCACTCAAATTGTGTAGTACACAATTAAAACTATCAAGAAAATAAACCATACAGCTACAACAGCAGGAAAAAAAATATTGGTGCCTTCTGGGATTTCACAAAAAGAAGTAGGTCTGTCCCTTAAATGAAACCTGTCTAATTCATGCTGTCCTAATCGTGGGCAGCTTGACTTGAAGCCTGGATCAATGATTGCAGACAGCTATATTTTTCTGTGAAACACTCCAGCATTTCAGAAAATATATACTATGAAGATCCAGCTAGAAACCATACCCGAAGATGAGACTTGTCGGCTCAATCTCTGGCTCTTTTTACACGTCGCTGCTGCAGTGATAAACTAGTTGCTTCCTATGGGAGAGAACAGTTCATCACCTTGGATGGCAGTGGAAGAAGCTGAGTGGACTGGGCTAGTTTAGTCTTCGGCTATAGTCCTCAGCTGGATCTTTTAAGTCTCTCAAATGCATTTGAGGAAAATATACCTCACTGCTTGATTTCAGCCAGGTCAGGTCATGCTGCATGCAGTGTGGGTTGCGTGAATCAGGCGATAAGATTCCATTCAGGGATTAATGAGCAAAAACATTAATTTGCTGTTATATTGGGTGTATTTTCTAATAATCTAAAACCAGATCCTTAGCAAAACCTCTTCTACATACCCTAAATTATCGGTGGTGGAGCCCCCTGATTTTTGTCCATTTAGTGGGTACTCTTTAGAGTATACTTTCCTAATTACTGAGTGCAAAGGCAAATTAATCTTATCCTATTCCTTCTCTCAAAATGGATTTGCTGACCATGTACAGTGCATGCAGTCCACTCTGCGCTACATCCACAATGATTCCGACTTGAGCACTAGTAGCAGCTATAGCCCTGAAGAGGAAAAGAAGTCCAAAGTGCAGGTGTGTGGACAGAGGCTTTCTTATCATGTGCATTTCTAATATCTAGAAAGTAAATATTAATTCACGTCTCTCTTGTGTTCCTAGGATGTTGTACCTCAGGCCTTACTGGATCAGTATTTATCAATGACTGACCCTTCCCGTGCCCAAACTGTTGACACAGAGATTGCCAAGCATTGTGCCTATAGCATTCCGGGAGTGGCCCTCACACTGGGTAGACAAAACTGGCATTGCCTCCGGGACACTTATGAGACACTAGCAGCAGACATGCAGGTAACCATTTTGGTTCCCATCACTGCTTGGTGTAGTGCTTTTAATGCACCATGTGAAATCGCCTTGATTCTTATGTTTGTTTTTTTTTTTGGTTTTTTTTTTTCTCCTCTCCTTGATCAGTGGAAAGTTCGGAGAACATTGGCCTTTTCCATTCATGAACTAGCATTAATACTTGGCGATTCCCTTACTGCTGCAGACTTGCTGCCAATCTTCAATGGGTTTCTAAAGGACCTTGATGAAGTCAGGATAGGTGTCCTAAAACACCTCTATGACTTTTTAAAAGTGAGTTCATGCAATCTAAAAATCTCAAATTGCTTTTATTAGACTTATGTTTTGTTTTGTGAATTTTCGAACTCTAATATTTCTATATAACTTTTTTCCCCAGCTTCTTCAGTCTGACAAGAGACGAGAATACCTTTATCAACTGCAGGAATTCTTGGTGACTGATAATTGTCGGAACTGGCGTTTCAGGGCAGAATTGGCAGAGTATGTGTCTCTTGGAACTATAATCTCAATATTTCAAGTATTCACTTAAGCTTAAAGGGGTTGTCCGGGCTTATTTTTTATTTCATATTTATATCTAGGCTGCAAAATGTTGACAATCTGCAATATACATGTTGTCAACATTTTGCAGGGTTTCCTAGATATAAACACATTTACTGCTGGCAGAAAGTGTCCAGGGGGTGTGATTGTGCATACTGGTCGTTTACACCTACTGTAGCACAATCACACCCCCTCCCCTATACCTAGTATGGCCAGCCACCCCCAGGCCATACATGCCCGCCCCCTCCCCACTGTACTCTATTGAATGCCACCACTCCCAGGGATCCTACTGGCCGCCCCAGCCCCTAAATCACCACCCACCCTCTGCAAAACAGCGGTCCCCAGTGCACTGATACAAGGTGCCGAAACCGCTGCTGTGAAAGCGATTCCGGCACACTGTGTCAGTGCAGCCGGGGACCCGCTGCATATGTGTGCTGCTCTCACCCTCCATGTCCTGTGCAGCCGGTCCCGGTCCGCCCAGTCCCGGTCCGCCATGGTCCCGGTCCGCCCAGTCCCGGTCCGCCATGGTCCCGGTCCGCCCAGTCCCGGTCCGCCATGGTCCCGGTCCGCCCAGTCCCGGTCTTGTGCAGCCGGGGTCTGCACTGCAGCCGTATCTGTGCTGTGTGGAGCGGTGCCCGGCGCCTGATCTCCCCAGACCTCCAGTACCATAGAGCTGGTGGAGCGGTATAGAGAGGACCGCTCCACAGCCTCTGCTCTATGGTACTGGAGGTCTGGGGAGATCAGGCGCCGGGCACCGCTCCACACAGCACAGATACGGCTGCAGTGCAGACCCCGGCTGCACAAGACCGGGACTGGGCGGACCGGGACCATGGCGGACCGGGACTGGGCGGACCGGGACCATGGCGGACCGGGACTGGGCGGACCGGGACCGGCTGCACAGGACATGGAGGGTGAGAGCAGCACACATATGCAGCGGGTCCCCGGCTGCACTGACACAGTGTGCCGGAATCGCTTTCACAGCAGCGGTTTCGGCACCTTGTATCAGTGCACTGGGGACCGCTGTTTTGCAGAGGGTGGGTGGTGATTTAGGGGCTGGGGCGGCCAGTAGGATCCCTGGGAGTGGTGGCATTCAATAGAGTACAGTGGGGAGGGGGCGGGCATGTATGGCCTGGGGGTGGCTGGCCATACTAGGTATAGGGGAGGGGGTGTGATTGTGCTACAGTAGGTGTAAACGACCAGTATGCACAATCACACCCCCTGGACACTTTCTGCCAGCAGTAAATGTGTTTATATCTAGGAAACCCTGCAAAATGTTGACAACATGTATATTGCAGATTGTCAACATTTTGCAGCCTAGATATAAATATGAAATAAAAAATAAGCCCGGACAACCCCTTTAACCGCCATTTAAAGTTTTATTTAATAGTAATGTAGAGCAAGGGATTTTAATATGAATGAAATCTGGAAGAAAACCTTTCAAAAACCTTCAAGAAGATGTCCCCCCTAGGCTGTTTCTAAACTAGACATATGCTTTTTGTCAGGGAAATCCGTATTCAGCTTCACACATTGATTACGCCCTTATAATGGTGGGGCTGGGGCCTACACAGTGTGCCTAGCTACAGCTGATCAGTGTGTTGTTAGTTTACCTCTGGCTAAAGGACAGTACGGAGCTCGTCATGCTGTCAGTATAAGCTCCTGTAGTTTCCTTTGCAGTAACATTTGCTCTGCTCTGTGCTATCAGCTGTTTGCCCATACACAGGTCCCGATCTCTGAACTGTCTTCTCTCAGGAGCAGTGTAGGGAGTCATCAGCTGATAGCAGGGAAAAGAGCAAATGTGACTTCAGAGTATATCGCAGGGACTTGTGTGGACAGCCTGACTAGCTCAGTACTGTTCTTTAGCCTGAGTTAAATTAACAATACACTGATCCGCAGTAGCTAGGCACACTGTGTAGGCTCTGTCTCCCAATCTTATAAGGCCGTATGCAGCATGTGGAGCGGAATACAGATCTCCCTTGCAACAAGCATACGTGAGGTTTAGAAACAGCCTAGGGGTGGACATCTAGAACATTTTTAAAAGGTTTTCTTCCAGATTTCACTTATGAAATATGAAAGTTTATTTAAAATCGCTTGCCGTACATTATTACTAATTTTTTTTATTTAATAAATCAAGTATTTTTTCTTTGCCACATAACCAACTTGCATATCAATATAGATTGCAGGATATTCGCAGTTTACAAAGATAGCCCAACAGAAATATAACATCCCAACCCCTCTCCCACTCTCCCTCAGCCCAACGCGTCAACTTCAGGATACAAGGATCCAGACTAACCCCAAATCATCACTGTTGCCATACACAGAAAAAAAAAAAAGACAACCCCTCCACTCACTCCTTTTAGATTATAGTCCTCATCCCCTGCCTCTAAGGCTGCCTTCACACTGTGGATTGGATCTGATCCGTGGCTGTCAGGGTGAACCTGGCAGCCCCGGACCTTATCAGCACACAGAACCAGAGGGCTAATATGCCCTCCGGTTTGGTGGTTCGGTGTGCAGCCTGACGCAGCTGACTATTCAGGACCGCGGCTCGCGGGGAGCGAGCCGCGGTCCTGAAATAACAGCGGCGTGCAGCCGCAGGTGTCCGATTCCCGAATCCTCCCGGATCGGGGCAATCCGGCATAGGCTCCCGTGGTAGGAAGCGCCTGATTGCCCCGGATCCGGGAGAAGGCAATTTGGGGAGATTTTTCTCCTCGGACACAAAAACGTTGCAAGCAACGTTTTTGTGTCCATGAGAAAAATCTGAATTCTCCCGGAGGGATGGAAACAGGATGGCAGAGAGCTGCCATCCGGCTCCATCCGTCCCCATAGGATACTATGGGGCCAAAATCCGGTCCGGGGCTGTCTGGCTCGAGCTGACAGCCACGGATCGGATCACAGCCGCAGTGTGAAGCCGGGCTAAGCAGGTCACAGGATGCCAGCCCTGGATAATCTAACCAACCCCGCCAAATGTTTTCGTACTGATTCAGCTTGCCCCATTTGGTGTGGATGTTGCGCTCCATAAGAGTTATATAATTGACTTTATGTACAAATTGTTTCCTCGTCAAGCCAGTGCTAGGTGATTATCTTACGCTCAATATAAGGCATCCTTATATTTGCCAACTTTCCCCAGTCATCCGACATGTCTCCTACATGCCCCAGGATGCATGTCAGCTGGTAACTCCCACTCCCATCACCCTCTACGAGATTCAAAATGACAATCCAGAATGCTTGTAGTTGAGGGCAGGACCAAAGCATATGAATAGTATCCACTAGGCACACTGTGTAGGCTCTGTCTCCCAATCTTATAAGGCCAAATGCAGCATGTGAAGATGAATACAGATCTCCCTAGCAACAAGCATATGTGAGGTTTAGAAACAGCCTAGGGGTGGACATCTAGAACATTTTTGAAAGTTTTTCTTCCAGATTTCACTTATGAAATATATATGAAAGTTTATTTAAAATCGCTTGCCGTACATTATTAATTTTTTTTTTATAATAAATCAAGTACCGTATATACTCGTGTATAAGCCGACCCGTGTATAAGCCGACCCCCCTACTTTTGCCCCCAAAACCTGGGAAAAACTATTGACTCGTGTATAAGCCGAGGGTGGACCCCAGCACAGGTATACAGCCCCCAGCAGTGTGGTATACAGCAGCCTCCCCAGTGGTAGTATACAGCAGCAGCCCCAGTGGTATATACAGCAGCAGCCCCAATGGTAGTATACAGCAGCCCCAGTGGTATATACAGCAGCAGCCCCAATGGTAGTATACAGCAGCCCCAGAGGTATATACAGCAGCCCCAGTGGTAGTATACAGCAGCCCCAGTGGTAGTATACAGCAGCCCCAGAGGTAGTATACAGCAGCCCCAGTGGTAGTATACAGCAGCCCCAGTGGTAGTATACAGCAGCCCCAGTGGTAGTATACAGCAGCCCCAGTGGTAGTATACAGCAGCCCCAGTGGTAGTATACAGCAGCCCCAGTGGTAGTATACAGCAGCCCCAGTGGTAGTATACAGCAGCCCCAGTGGTAGTATACAGCAGCCCCAGAGGTAGTATACAGCAGCCCCAGCAGTATATACAGCAGCCCTGGGGGTAATACAGCAGCCCCCAGGGGTAATACAGCGGCCCCCAGGGGGGATTACAGCAGCCCCCAGGGGGGATACAGCTGCCCCCAAATGCTGGCACTCGCCCCCCTTGTAAGGGCCCCCCCGCTGCTTATCTTGTCATCTCGGTCTTCTGCACAGCGCCGCTCCTCAGTGCTCCGTTCTCCATGCTCCGTCCTCGCTGCATCCGGGATCCCCGGCCGTCGCACGATGACGTCATATGCCTGCGACGGCCGGGGATCCCGGATGTAGCCGGACGGGAGCATGAAGAAAGGAGCACCGAGGAGCGGCGCTGTGCAGAAGACCGGGATGGTAAGATAAGCAGCGGGGAGGGGGGCCCTTACAAGGGGGGCGAGTGCCAGCATTTGGGGGCATATATGCACTGTTTCCCCCTGCCGCTGATTGACGGGGGGAAGCAGTGCATATATAATGAGCGGCCCCACGTGACGGGGCCGCTCATACAACAGCTTCCCCCGCCTCCTCCAGCCTCCACAGCCCCCACCACCGTATTGACCCGTGTATAAGCCGAGGGGGAGACTTTTCAGCCCAAATTTTGGGCTGAAAAACTCGGCTTGTACACGAGTATATACGGTATTTTTTCTTTGCCACATAACAAACTTACATATCAATATAGATTGCAGGATATTCGCAGTTTACAAAGATAGCCCAACAGAAATACAACATCCCAACCCCTCTCCCACCCTCCCTCAGCCCAACGTGTCAAACAGCAGAGGGGACAAGGAGTACCCATGTCTTGTTCCCCGAGAAAAGGGGGAAATCCTCAGACAGCTGCCCATTTACCGGTAATCTTGCTCTAGGGGCAGCATATAACAATTGAGCCCATCCAATCAATTTCTCCCCAAAGCCCATATGCCACATTGTGGCCCACAGGTATCTCCACTCCACACAGTCAAAGGCTTTGGCAGTGTCTAGTGATAGGATGACCCTGTGCCCAGCATTGTCCACCCTGGCTTGCATATTAAGGAACAGTCTGCATACATTGGTGGCTGTGGATTTATTATTAGATAAAAATTTAACATTGGTTACACTTTAAGAGTAAAACTCTATTCTTCCCCCCAGTGTCGATCTGATCAGATTATGTCTACACTGCACTTAGAGTTTAGTTTAATTTTTAGCCAGTAACACATATACGGTGACGACGTTAGTTTGGTAGTCTGAGTAGCAGGCTACAAGAGTTTTAAATATCCAAATCATAAAGTATTCAAATCATTAAAGGGGTTTTCCCACAAAGAAAGCGTGTTTTAATTAAGTTAATAGAATAAAAAATAAGTTCCATAATTGGATGTGTTCAAAAGAAAAGAAAATGTTCCTGTGCTTGGGATATTCTTATATGTGCCCATGTGTAATGTATGTGTCCCGCCATGAAGGAACAGGCTGGATATACACCAGCTCCTGGGCAGGGGAGGAAATGAGAGTATACACTGCTGTAATGTCTGTATACTCTTTTACTTCCTCCCCTGCCCAGGAGATGTGGTATGATCAGACCATGTCCCTGTACGGTCAGACATGGCCATTACACAGTACATAGCAGGTCACCTATATTACACTGCCTCTGCAGAGTAACATTTCTTTTCAACACATCCAATTGTGGAACTTATTGTTAATTCAACATCTATCGATTAAAGTGTTCTTTTGTTTGTCAGTCACCCCTTTAAGTAATAAAGCTGAATGTCACTACATTATTCTATACATTATACATGTTTAACTGCTGTAATATTTGATGGTGCACACCATATGCTTTTACATATGTTTCCACCTTGTAATAAGAGTGTCGATTTAGATGTGGGGGAACCTTACATGCAATGAGTTGTAGTTTCCTGACACCTGAAGCTTGGGTAGTTCTGTAGTATATTGTTTTCTCCTTCGCCTCATTGGGGGACACAGGACCGTGGGTGTTATGCTGCTGTCCACTAGGAGGCGACACTAAGCAATCTGCAAAAGAGTAACAGTGGCTCCTCCTCCTCAGCATACACCCCTGGGGCAGGCACTGCCTCCTCAGTTTTTTGCTTAGTGTCGAAGGAGGCACACGTCCATTTTCCTCTTGGTGAATTTTCATCATAAAGAAGAAAAGTGGGTCCGGCGTGGCCCCCGGCATGCTCCTTCCTCGGCCACCCACTGTTGGGGCGCTGGGTTGAAGTTGAGAATCGTTACATATGCCGTACTCCTTTCTCGGCCTCCCACTGTTGGGTTGCTGGGTTAAAGTTGAGACAGCCCAGCATAACATCCACCTTCCTCATTCCCTGCGGTCTGAGGCGAAGTAGAGATGACTGCCTGCCAGATGACGTCCCCCTAATCACCCCTGGGTGTTTTAGGCAGTGGCAACACCAGGTATCAGCAGCACAGGCTGCATGGGCTGGAGACTGCATGACTGCCTGCAGCAGCGCAGGCTATGCAGGAGCCTACACAAGTGCTGGGCTGGATGAGAGGGCACTTACTGCAGCCAGGCCTCAGGCACAAGGCTGACAGGGGCACAGAGCTGGACACTTGCAAGCTGCATCCAAGTGCAGCTTCTCAGCTCAGCACAGATCCTCTGCTATTCTGGCGGTTCTCCGCCAATGCCAAGGGGGGACATCACATTTCCCCCGTTTTTCTGGGCCCCCCAGCGGTTTTTTTTCGCGCCTCCGCGCCGGCCCCTCACTATTTCCGGGGACCTCAACTAATTGAGGCCCCGGCTTGGGCCTAGCGCGGAGGTCGCCGCCCCTGTGCCGCCCCCGTCCCGCCCCGCTGGATGACGCTGACCGCGCGTCATAGCGGGGGCGGAGCCGAGAACGGGCGCATTTTCCAGGCCGGATCCCGCCCGTTTAGCTCCGCCCCTTCCTCCTTCTCCTCCACGGTCGCCATTACAGCACGTGGAGCGTCCAGCCATCCAGGGGGGACACAGGATCCGGGCGGCCTGTTGGACAGCGGCGCTGGGACTGGTAAGACCTCTGCAGGGATCTCCTCTGCAGAGGTTCTCTGTCCCTCTCTCTCTCTCTCTCTCTCCCTCTACTCCACATCCCCTCCTGCAGCAGGCACTGTTACAGGGGGAAAGTCTCCACAGCGACCCTATTCAGCCCCACCACTAAGGGTCCAGGCACCTAGCTGGATAGCTAGAGAGTGCCTGTTTACTCAGGGGTCTCCTGGTTATCTCTATTTCTGTGCTATAGCCCATACCACAATGTCTGGCAGTAAGAGTAAGAAAGGCTCCAAGGCAGCCAGCACTTACTATGGTACCTGCACTATTTGTCAGGCTGACCTCCCTGCAGGATGCACCTCGCCACACTGTGAGAGCTGCACGCAGGCTGCAGATACTGAGACCCCCACTGCCCGGACGGCTACCGGTGCCCCTGACCCTACCCCTGCATGGGCCGCAGTTATGTCTCAGAATATGACACAGTCCATTGACAGATTGTCTGCCACACTGCTGCAGTTTATGCAAGCCCGTTCGCCTCCTGAACCCGCCGTTCAGGCTTCTGCGCCTCAGCCAGAAGTCTTGGAACCGCGACATACTGCCGACTCTGCCCAGTCAGTCTCCGACTCTGGCCGTAAGAGACCTCCTCCATCTCCAGAGTCCCCTGCGGGATCTGCATCCCGCAGGCGTCAAGATGACGCGCAGGAGTCCGAAGGTCTCTGTTCTACGGACTCAGAGGGTAACTTAGATGAGTCCCTAGACTTAGATGCGACCGATACGGTGGCACTGGTGGAGGATTTGATTACTGACATCAACCAGGTCCTGGAGGTGTCAGACCCTCCGGCTGATGTGCCGGAGCACAAGGTGTCCTTTAAAAGAGCCAGGAGACCACACAAGCATTTCTCGGACCATCCAGAGTTCCAGGAAATTCTTAAAAAGCATAGGTTACATCCTGACAAACGGTTTGGTAACCGTAAGGCTCTGGAAACGCGTTATCCTTTTCTGCCTAAGGTTACCCAGGATTGGACAGATCCGCCACAGGTGGACCCGCCCGTATCCCGTCTAGCTACCAAGACCCTCCTGTCCTTACCGGACAGTTCATCCATAAAGGACGCCACTGACCGTCAGGTGGAGCAGATGGCGAAGTCCGTTTTTGAGGCCTCAGGCTCTTCTCTAGGCCCAGCCTTTGCTTCAGTCTGGGCCTCTAAGGCTATTATGACTAGAGCTCATTCGGTACACTCGGCTCTTCGGTCCTTGCAGGTCGACCCAGCCTTGTTAGACCAGGTTACTCAAATTGCGGTTACCGCCGAATATTCTATGCATGCTGCCTTCGATTCGGCTAACTGTGCCGCGGCTGCGGCTTCCAACGCCATAACTATTAGGCGAGCCCTCTGGTTAAGAGAGTGGAAGGCAGACGCAGCGTCAAAAAAGTCGCTCACATGTCTTCCGTACAATGGTGGCCGTTTATTTGGCGAAAAGCTGGATCAATTGATTTCAGACGCCACTGGGGGTAAGAGTACCTCTCTTCCACAACGTCAGATTAAGCGACCCTTCACTCGTCGCCAACAAACCCGTTTCCGATCCTTTCGGAACTCCTTTGGTTGGTCAGTCTCGAAGCCCCCAACGGCGGCCAATAGGTCCCCCCGTAGGGAACGCACCCAGACGACACGGAAGACTGGCGCAAACTGGCAGTCCCATTCTCGCCAGCCCAGATCTAAGGGCTCAAAGCCTAGCAGATTCTCTTCTTCCTGACTCTCCCCATTCGGGAGACACTATTCAGGTTGGCGGCCGACTTTCTCGCTTTCGTCAGGTCTGGCTCGCTTCTACCGACGACAAGTGGGTAAACACCTTGGTGTCTTCCGGATACACCATAGAATTTACGGCCCTTCCTCCAAATCGTTTTTTTCTGTCAATCCCACCTGCTCATCCGCCCAAAGCTCGCACCTTCTTTCAAGCGGTACATTCTCTTCTGACGGCCGGTGTCATCATACCGGTACCGCCAGCCGAACGCTTTCAAGGGTTCTACTCAAACCTTTTTGTGGTACCCAAAAAAGGAGGAGCGGTTCGCCCCATTCTAGATCTAAAACAGTTAAACTCCTTCGTGAAGGTTCGGCATTTCCGCATGGAGTCACTGCGCTCCATCATAGCGTCCATGGAGAAGGACGAATTTCTCGCGTCCATCGACATACAGGACGCTTACCTTCATATCCCAATCGCGGCAATTCACCAGCAGTTTCTCCGCTTCGCCATCAACCAGGACCATTATCAGTTTGTGGCCCTCCCGTTCGGCCTAGCGACGGCTCCCAGGGTGTTCACCAAAGTCATGGCGGCTGTCATGACCATACTGCACACAAGAGGACTGGTAGTCCTCCCATACCTAGACGATTTGCTCATCAAAGCTCCCTCCTTCAGGAGTGTCAGCAGAGTGTTTCCATCACGGTGGACACCCTGCGTCGTCTAGGCTGGTTGGTGAATCTGCGGAAGTCGTCTCCAGTCCCGTCACAATGTCTAACATTCCTCGGGATGCGCTTCCACACCCCCAGGGGTCTGGTCCTTCTCCCTCAGGAAAAGGCGAAGGCCCTTCGACAGGGAGTCCACACCCTCCTACGGCCGTTTCCTCAATCGATTCGGTTCGCCATGCGAGTCTTGGGCAGGATGGTTGCCTCTATGGAGGCGGTGCCGTTCGCTCAACTTCACCTCAGGCCTCTCCAACGGGAGATTCTGACTTCGTGGAACAGGAATCCTTCTGCCCTGGACAGATTATTCCGGTTGTCTCCTGCAGCGAGGAGCTCCCTCCATTGGTGGCTCAAACCTCGTTCCCTCACAAGGGGAAGGTCCTTTCTACCGGTTTGCTGGAAGATCGTCACCACCGACGCAAGTCTCAGCGGATGGGGAGCGGTACATCGTCATCACACGGCACAGGGAACATGGTCCCCAGCGGAGTCGGCCGAGCCCATCAATCTCCTGGAAATCCGAGCCATATTTCTAGCTCTGAAGGCTTTTCATTCCATGCTGGCAGGAACACAAGTCCGGATTCAGTCAGACAATGCCACGGCCGTGGCATACATCAACCATCAAGGCGGAACCCGCAGTCTCCAGGCCATGCACGAAGTGCAACGCATTCTACACTGGGCAGAATCGACGAACTCAACGCTGTCAGCAGTTCATATCCCGGGAGTGGAAAACTGGGAAGCGGATTTCCTCAGTCGCCAGGGCATGGACTCGGGAGAGTGGTCTCTACATCCCGACGTGTTCCAGCAAATATGCCGTCGCTGGGGACTCCGGACGTAGATCTGATGGCATCTCGGTTCAACACGAAGGTTCCCATGTTTATAGCCAGATCTCACGACCCGCGAGCTCTAGGGGCGGATGCCCTAGTTCAGAATTGGTCTCAGTTCCAGCTGCCTTACATCTTCCCTCCTCTGCCTCTCATTCCCAGAGTGGTGCGGAAAATCAAGCAAGAGGGCATTCCAGTCATTCTCATTGCCCCAGACTGGCCCAGACGGGCATGGTACGCCGATCTCGTGCAGCTCACGGCGGACGTTCCCTGGCGCCTCCCTTGTCGCCCCGACCTCCTGTCTCAGGGCCCGTTTTACCACCAGAATTCAGACGCCCTGAATTTGATGGCGTGGCCCTTGAGACCTGGGTACTAACCCAAGCAGGTTTCTCCTCTGCCGTTATTCAGACCATGATCAGAGCACGGAAGTCGGCATCGGCAAAAATTTATCATCGCACCTGGAAAGCCTTTTTCGCGTGGTGCTCTTCTCGGGATCAACCCCCTCTTCCTATTCCTTGCCGTTAGTTCTAGGGTTCCTTCAGTCGGGGTTAGAATCTGGTCTCTCCCTAGGTTCCCTTAAGGGTCAGATTTCAGCTCTTTCAGTACTTTTTCAATGCCGCCTTGCTGTAAAGCCACAGGTTAAAACTTTTCTCCAAGGAGTCAATCACATTGTCCCTCCGTACAAACGCCCTTTAGACGCGTGGGACCTTAACCTGGTACTTACGGCTCTGCAGGAACCTCCCTTTGAACCTCTTCGGGACACCTCTCTCCTCCTTCTGACTCTGAAGGTGGTTTTTCTAGTGGCTATCACTTCCCTTCGCCGAGTGTCGGAACTCTCTGCGCTTTCTTGTAAGCCACCCTTCCTGGTTTTCCATCAGGACAAGGTTGTACTCCGTCCGGTGCCGTCATTCCTGCCTAAGGTTGTCTCCTCATTTCATTTGAATGAGGATATTTCATTGCCCTCCTTTTGTCCGGCTCCGGTTCACAGGTTCGAACGAGCTTTGCATACTCTGGATCTCGTCAGGGCGCTTCGCATTTATGTGTCTAGAACTGCGCATTTCCGTAAGTCAGATACTCTGTTCATTCTGACGGAAGGCCCTCGTAAGGGTATGCCAGCTTCCAGGGCTACACTGGCTAGGTGGATTAGATCAGCTATCCAAGACGCCTACAAGATGAAAACTACTCCTCTTCCAGCGGGGATCAAGGCACATTCTACCCGAGCCGTGGGGGCCTCTTGGGCCGTTCGGCACCAAGCCTCGGCTCTCCAAGTGTGTAAGGCGGCCACCTGGTCGAGTTTACACACTTTTACCAAGCACTACCGTGTTCATACCCAGTCCTCGGCGGACGCTAGCCTGGGTAGGTGCATCCTTCAGGCGGCAGTTGCTCACCTGTAGGTATTTATCGGTTTACTGACTTGTTCAGTATCATTAGTTCCATTGTCTTTCCCACCCAGGGACTGCTTTGGGACGTCCCACGGTCCTGTGTCCCCCAATGAGGCGAAGGAGAAAAGGAGAATTTTGTATACTTACCGTAAATTCCTTTTCTCTTAGCCTCTAATTGGGGGACACAGCACCCACCCTGTTGGCCATACGGCCTTGTTTCTAGTGGTTTTTGTTACTCTTATATTGTTACGTTATGGCCTTGCCAGGCTTTGTTGGTATTGGTTAACCTTGTTACTTCTCCTACTGCTTTAGCACAAAACTGAGGAGGCAGTGCCTGCCCCAGGGGTGTATGCTGAGGAGGAGGAGCCACTGTTACTCTTTTGCAGATTGCTTAGTGTCGCCTCCTAGTGGACAGCAGCATAACACCCACGGTCCTGTGTCCCCCAATTAGAGGCTAAGAGAAAAGGAATTTACGGTAAGTATACAAAATTCTCCTTATTTTCTCCCAGGGTCTGCATGATCTCGGTAACTTAGTCATCGCATGATGCACTTGAATAAATTGACCGTTCATTATTTCTTTTTCTAGGCAGTTGGTTCTTCTACTCGAGCTGTACAGTGCCAGGGATGTTTTTGACTATTTACTACCAATTGCTTTAACTCTCTGTGGGGACAAAGTATCATCTGTCCGCTGGATATCCTATAAACTGGTGAGTGTCCATTCTACCCAACCTTCAGCTTTTACGTGGTCTTTTCTGGGCAACTTCTTGCTATTTATTGGCATACTAGAGTTGACAGTGGGGCAGATTTGTTAATCCTGTGTAAATTTAGATTCGACACCTTCTCATTGTTTTCCGATTTTTGAACCAGTTTGTTTAAATCAAATTTTAGCGCATGATGGAGCATTTTAGGCGGCCTCTCCAAAATATGTAATCAGTCTTTTTCATTAATCCATGCAGTTTTGTTGAGCGCACCAAAACAGTGTAGGCATCAAAATTTAATTGACATGGCATACTTGTTAAAAATGAATCAAACTATATTTAATATTGCTCCAACCTAAAGTCTGATTTATCAAAATATAAAAGTGTTTAAAAAAAAAAAAGGTAAACACAAGACCAAAAAAAAAAATATTTTCTATCTCCTCGAAAAAGGGAAGATTAAAATAAAAACTCAAAACTAAAATTGGCCTATGCAAAAGGGGGTTAACAAATGATCATGTATTTTTGGAAGGAAAATGCAAACATTGAAAGAAATTGCTGGTAGCCATCCACTCTTCTTTGCCACATATATTTCCATTCACTATTCATTTTGTTGGTGTGGGCTCCTCCAGTATAACAATGTATCATAAATGGCTCACTTTGCAGGTTAGTGAAATGGTTAAGAAGTTGTACCTGGCTCCCTCTCCAACCTTGGCCTTGGACCTGATGAACAAGCTTGTGGAGCAGTTCTGCAGAAGCCCAAAGTGGTCAGGAAGACAATCGTTTGTATTCATATGTCAGGTTGGTTCTCTGTATTCTTATGTCCTGTATGTACCAATGTCTGGCTACAGAACTGGCATAGTAGAAGGCATAATTTCCTCCTATTTAAATGTACAGTACTAGTACAGCAATGCTTATGTTGTGCTTTTCCCCCTGTCTTTGTTTCTATTGAACTGCAGTAACACCTTAGATGATTAGATTTTCCAGCATCGGTCCAGTTCTAGTAATTGAGGGTACATTTTACTAAAATATCTGAAGCTGTCTTTTCCCCTATAACTGACCGGTGGAGTGAGATACTGGCTGGGATATGGAGAACAAGTTCATAAAGTTTTGTTTGAAGTTGGACAGATTGGCACTCGTGGCTCTGAGTAACAATGGGTAGTTTGTGATGGTTACAGGCTGGGTCAAAGCATCTGAAAGACTGCAGATCTTGTTAGTTGCATTGAAATTAGGATATGTGCTCCCAGTGGTCTTTATTTCACACGGGGAGTGAAGGTTAACTTGTCTGTTCCACTTTCTGTAGCCCAAATGTGTTTGATGCGCTGAAAAGAGGCTTCTAATCAGCAGAACTGAACCATAGAACATGTGTTCACGTTTTGTTCTAGATATTGTGGATGGTTAGATGTGCGTATAGCGCTAACTTGAGAAAGACTTATCAACAGGATGCATTTTAGGAAAAAGGCAGAGTGAGGCTGTGGGAATCCTTTGGTCTTGTGGAGTCCATGCTTTGACAAGTTAGAACTGTTTTGTCCACTTAAGGGGGACTCGCACAATATTAGGAAAGTGGTTTAAGTGTTTTAGTTAATTGGTGTTTATAAGCTAAGTGATTTCTCAGAACAACCATTTGCAGCAGCGTTTGCTCTGTCACAAATGTGTGACGAGCAGCTGTCATGCACGCAGCATGACTGTATTACCATGTAACCCTAGAGCAATTACCTGGCAAATCTGGTTGATCAGAGAATTGGAGCAGTCTGGATATCTAAATTTATGTTCTGACAAAACAGGATATAGGCAGATGTGGCGCTTGTGATCCACGTAAATTCAGGTAGTATTTTTTTTTAATCTTATAATATTTAATTGTCTTGTGTTTCTCTTAACAGGCTCTTATTGAATATGACTGTCTTCCTATGGAGCAATTTGCTATGCATTTAATGCCTCCTTTGCTGCAGCTTGCCTCTGATAGAGTACCAAATGTCAGAGTCCTCCTTGCAAAGACCTTAAAGCAAACACTGTTAGAGAAAGGTGAGTGGAGACCTCGCAATAACGCAAAAAATGGCAAATGTCTTTACTTAACTGTGCAGCCACTTTACTGGCATTGTCTATATTTTATCAATGTAGTGGAACCTAAACAGGAAATAACTCATAACTTTTGTTGACTTCTTGATAAGTGAACTTATTAAAAAAGTAGATTTGTTAATGCAAGTATGATCATTATTGTCCAGAAATTAACCCCTTTGTGATGGAGCCAATTTCCACCTTAATGACCAGACCATCTTTTACAATTTTGACCAGCGTCCCTTTATGAGGTTATATATCTGGATTGAACGGATCCTAGCAATTCTGAGATTGTTTGTTTCGTGACACATTGGGCTTCATTTAGTGCTCAATTTAGGACAATTTTTTTTTTTTTTTTTTGCGTTTCTTTGTGAAAAAAACTAAATTTCGGTGACAAATTTGCAACTTTTTAACTTTTATTCCATTAAACCAGAGAGCTGTGGCACAAAAAATTGTTAATAAATAACATTTCCCACATGTCTATTTTACCTCAGCACAATTTTGGAAACAAATTTTTTCTTTTTTAGGAAGTTATAACAGTTCAAAGTTCATCAGCAATTTCTCATTTTTACATCAAAATGTTCTTCACAAGAATGAATGCAAAGTGGAAAAAAAAAAAAAATTTATATTTTACCTAAAACTGTTGCTTTAGCATCAAATAATTCACTTTTACAAGGGATAGCATGTCAAATTGGATGCTAAAATTTGTTACCCAGTTTCTTCTGAACGCACCGATACCCCACATATGGTCAAAAACTGCTCTTTGCACAAACGGGAGGGCTCAGAAGGGAAGGAGCGCTATTTGAGACTTGGAATGCAAATTTAAAATAGATTGCAGGCACCATCTTGCTTATCGTGGACCCCTAAGGTCCCTAAACAGCAGAACGCAGCAGGGGATAGAGCAGGCAAACTTTTGGCCAGGAGACTTAAGAAGAGGGTATCTCAGTCAATGGTGACGTCCATGACATCCTCTGACGGCAAGTGAATTAGAGACCCGAGTGGAATAGTGGAAGTAATGGCAGACTTTTATTCTAAACTTTACAACTTGGCAGATGATCCCCTGACTCAACAACCCTCGTTAGACATTATCCGAGCTTACTTAGCACGGGTAGACCTTCCTACTGTCCCACCGGATGTACTCTTAAACCTGAACCAGCCTTTCACCCTCTCGGAGGTCTCAATAATTGTTAAGACGCTTAAATCAAACTCTTCCCCAAGACCAGATGGCTTTGCCAACGAATATTATAGAGTGTTCTCCCGACACTTAGCACCCTACCTCCTCCGACTGTTCCAACATTGGCGGACTGAAGGGGAGCTCCCGGCTGAGGCCTTGGAGGCCACGATCACCACCATCTTGAAACCTGGGAAGCCCTCAGACAAGCCAGGCAACTATCGTCCCATCTCGTTATTAAATACGGATGTGAAGATTTTTGCTAGATTACTAGCCTCCCGGCTCTCTAAGGTGATTCCCCTGTTGGTGGACTCGGACCAGGTAGGCTTTGTGGAGGGACAACAAGCCAGAGACGGTACCAGACGCATGTTGGACCTGGTGGAGATAGTGGAGGGGCGGGGGACCCCCAGTGTATTCCTGTCCCTTGATGCTGAGAAAGCGTTTGACAGGTTCACTGGGGCTACCTACGCAAGGTCCTCGGGAAGTTCGGTTTCTCCGGACCAATTCTGTCGGCTATATTAAGCCTTTACTCTACTCTGCATCGGGAGCTCGGGTCTCAACGTCAGGATATGTGTCTCGACACTTTGACATCACCAACGGAACAAGACAGGGGTGCCCTTTGTCACCCCTGATCTTTGCCCTTGTCATGGAGCCCCTTGCTGCCTCAATTAGATCCAACCCTGAGATTGTTGGCATTCATGTGGGAACAAAACACCATGTTATAGGGCTGTACGCTGATGATGTCATTATTACATGTATTGACCCTGACAGTTCCATTCCAGCTATACTTAAGGACTTAGACGACTTTTCGAGAATATCCTATTATAAACTGAATATGGGAAAGACCATGGCCCTCCCTATTAATCTGACGGAGCTGGACCTGAAAGCCCTCTCCTCAAAATTCACCTTTGCTTGGGCCCCAGAGGGCATACCCTATCTGGGAATAACTTTGTGTGCTTCTAATCAAGTGGCCCGAGTAAATATAAACAATCTGATGGAAACGCTGAGGGGGGCCCTGGACTCCAGCCCCCTTCCTCTTTTATCCTGGATGGCGCGAATTTAGGCTTTCAGGATGCTTTGGCTGCCAAAACTATTATACCTCTTTCGCTGTATCCCGATGGGTTACCCAAGCAAGCTTCTAACTCAGCTACAAAGACAAATTAACACATTCATCTGGGCGGAGGTAGGCCAGAGTCCAGAGACGGACGATGTATCTGAAATTGAAGGGAGGTGGCATGGGGGTGCCAGATGTAATCACTTACCATAAAGCAACGATTCTAGAAGCTTCTAGAATCCTGTGGAGACAACAGCCGGTCCTGGGCTGGGCTCAGTTGGAGACAGAGTTAGCTCCGGGGGTCTCGCCTGGTAGGCTTCTGGCCGGGGCTGCTCTGGGACCGGTCAGGGTGACTCACCACTGTCCACGGTTCGAGCACGCCAATCAGCGTGGGGAAACATCCCTACGTTAAATCTCGTACCCTGGCAGGCGTTGGGAATTCATACCCTAGGTGACTTGATGAAAGACTGTAAATTACTTACATTTGACAGCTTTAGTAGCAACTGTCAGGTCCTGAGACGTACCTATTTGCAATACTCGCAGGTGCGCCATTTTCTTGATTCTTCAGAATGCTTACATGACCTGAAACAGCCCACTCCCTCACCATTTCAGCGTTTTCTTTTCGCAGAAGCCACTATCCTAAAGGTTTTATCCTCTATATACGAAGGACTGCTAACACAAAACTCCCCCACTAAAAAGGTGCACTTACGTTGGTATACCCCCCCCCCCCCTCCCGCCAGGCTGGCCAAATTTGGCATGGGAGCTTCATCCTTGTGCTGGAGACAGTGTGGACAGAGGGAGATTTGGCACACATGTGGTGGAGGTGTCCCAAGATCTCTCAATTTTGGGAGCTGGTGGCCAGCCTGATGGGGATGGTAACGGATACAAAAATTCCCCTGTCCCCTCAACTAGCAGTGTTCACATAGGAGCGGAGACCTACCCCCCTGTCCCACGTCATGCAATTTCATACATTCTAATTGCAGCAAGACTATGTGTTGCGGCATCATGGAAAAATGTGGCCCCCCCGTCTATAGGAGATCTCATCAAAAAACTAAACATAATATTTTGCCACGAATACCACCTGGCAATGGATGCCCTGAGGCGGCGGTACGTCTCCGAAGCATGGGACCTCTGGACAACTCATCCGTCAGCCATAAGACCACCGCCTTGAAATCCAGTTTGGAGCCGTGGCTACTCCCTCTGGCTTTCTTTCTTTCTTCCTCCTTTCTTGTCTCTTTCTTTTCTTTTAATCCATCATTCTCTCAGACTTCTTTGATCGGATATGTCCCTATTCCTCTCCCTTTATTATCCCCAATATTCTCCTCCCTCTCCCTGCCTTCCCCTTTTCCAGCTTCCCCTTCCTTCATGTTGAACTGCCTTAATTCTCTCACTCCTTCCCCCCCCCCCCCCCCCCCCCCTACCCTGCTTTCCTCTACCTCCGTCCCTGATCAGTTAGTAGATTTAACTCCTGGAGATCCATAGATTTTGATACCTTTTACATCCTACAGACGTAGTCTAACGGGGTTCCTGGACCTATTTAAAACAGTCACATACAGAACCACACCTGGAGGGTCTATGAACAAAAAGACTTATATCTACACAACTTGGTGTCCCAGAACCTATAATCTAAACTATTCACACTGAAAAAGTTGATTTTGTTGTTGCTCTCCATTTGTGCCCACCCCCCCACCCCCCTCTTTTTTTCCCCTCTCCTCGGTTCTTCCCAATCTAACCTCTTCCCCCCCCGGTATAAGCTTTGTTATAACTCATGCAACTCATGGTTGTAGTCTATGTTTGTGTTATTACATAAAGTGTTATTTCTTCTGTTGATAATAAAATATATATTGAAGACTAAAATATTCCCAAACTGGGTCTCTTTTACGGCCTGCTGCCATTATAAGGAAAGAATGTAATAAACCTCAGATGATACACACAAACAGATCCAGACTTGTCTGTCTGTGGCTATGCTGCAGTATTGTGCTCAAAGTTTCACTTTCATTTTCTTGTCTGCTTGCCCTTCCTCCTCCTTACACTTAGATTCACATTCTTCTTGTGTTGTGCAGATCTATTCCACTCCAAACAATCAGAAACATATTGTCTAACTTCTTGGACTTGGCACTGAAGGGGTTGATTCTGTATTCATAGGTTTGTAGAACAATAGGATTAAGGTCTTTTTCTCAACTCTGTCATGTTGTAACATTTTTGCCGTGAAGAAGAGGCTGGGACCTCTGCAGAGTCAAATTCAGTTTTGAGAACTGCGTAAGTAAAGCGAGCGTCTGTGATAATATAGGAGAGAAACTGCCCACTAATCCTACAGAAACCTCTGGAAGAGCATGGCATTGTGAATGTTACACATATACAGCCTTTATTCTACTGAGTTAAACAACTCCGCTTTATCTCATGATGGAAGAACCTTTGGATGGTAAAATATTTCCTCAAAAAGCAGTTTATTGAAAAAAATCCGATTTAAATCAAATCCGATTTGAATAAAAAAAATCAGATTTTTTTTGATTTAAAAAAAAAAAAAACATAGATTTTTATCCACCCTGCTTTGTGGCCCTTGAAGACTGGTTGCTAACATCTTGCGGCTTTTCTTCTGAAGTAGCTGCCACGATGAGACAAGCCAGGAAACCTGCATCAGCGAAGATTTATCACAGGGTTTGGAAGATCTTCTTTTTCTTGGTGCCGTATTAAGGGAAGTTCTCCTGGGCCTTTCTCTCTTCTGACCCTTCTTGCCTTCCTGCAATCAGGGTTAGATAAGGGTTTGGCCCTCAGCTCCTTCAAAGGGCAAATTTTCTCACTTTCTGTGCTGTTCAACAAACGTCTGGCTAACCTCCCTCAGGTGAAGACGTTTGTACAAGGAGCAAGTCACATCATTCCTCTTTACAGACGTCCCTTGGACCCCTGGGACCTTAACTTGGTCCTGGCGGCGTTACAGAAGCCGCCTTTCGAACCCCTAAGGGAAGTGTCTCTCTCCAGACTTCCCAGAAAATTGCTTTTCTGGTGGCCATTACCTCTCTTCGGAGAGTTTCAGAACTGGCTGCCCTGTCGCGCAGGGCTCCGTTCCTGGTGATTCACCAGGATAAGGTGGTGCTCTGACCTGTAGCAGAGTTCTTACCTAAGGTGCTTTCCCCGTTTCACCTTAATCAAGACATTGTCCTACCGTCTTTTTGTCCTAATCCTGTTCTTCAGTATGAGAAGTCTCTGCATACCTTGGACCTGGTCAGGGCTGTCAGAATTTATGTCTCCCGCACGGCTTCCTTTCGCCGTGTGGACGCCTTGTTCGTTCTCACGACAGGCCAGAAAAAAGGATCGCCGGCCTCCAAGTCTTCTTTGGCTCGGTGGATCAAGGCTCCTATCCAGGAGGCCTACCTTTCCTCTGGAACGCCCTTACCTGCGGGGATTAAGGCGCATTCGACAAGAGCTGTGTGGGATCTGCGTCACCAGGCTACAGCTCAACAGGTGTGTCAGGCGGCCACTTGGTCCAGCCTACACACCTTTACGAAACATTATCTAATTCATGCGTATGCCTCGGCAGACGCTAATGTGGGCAGACGGATCCTTCAGGCGGCGGTCACTCACCTGTGATTAATGCTGCCACGCTTTGGGTCTTCTCCCACCCAGGGATATCTTTTGGACATCCCAATGTCTGGGTCTCCCAATGGAGCGAAAAAGAGAATTTTGTTTACTCACCGTAAATTCTTTTTCTTCAAGCTCCTAATTTGGGAGACCCAGCACCCACCCTGTTACCCTTTGGGCTGTATTTCTGTTTAAGTGCTGGTGTTATACATGTCGCTTTTATGGCCTTGTTGGCCAACACTTCATAACCGGACCTCCCGGTTTTAGTGTGGGTTTTATCCTCCTTCCTGCTTGTGCACCAAACTGATGGTATTTCTCCTAGAGGGGGTGTATAGGCAGTAGGGTAGGGGCTACACTTTTTGTTTAAAGTGTAGTACTTTGTGTGTCCTCCGGAGGCGGAAGCTATACACCCAATGTCTGGGTCTCCCAATTAGGAACTAGAAGAAAAAGAATTTACGGTCAGTAAACAAAATTCTCTTTTTTTCCACAAAAGTGTTGCTTTAGCACCACATTTCTCTTTCGCCTCATTGGGGGACACAGGACCATGGGTGTTATGCTGCTGTCCACTAGGAGGTGACACTATGCATAATCTGAAAAAGATTAACAGTGGCTCCTCCTCTGCAGTATACACCCCTGGCCGGTCATTCCTCGACCCCCCCCCCTCATTACGGGGGTGCCGGGTTGAGGTAGAGACCATCTTCCCACATGCTGCTCCCTCCTCAGCATCTCGTGGTGCTCGGTTGAGGTCGAGGTGACCCCCTCCCTCCCCAATTCTTCTGGGTTGAGGTTGAGGTGATGGAGAAGCCCTCCGATGGTGACACCTGTACCCTCCCTAATCACCCCTTCTGGGGGCATAAGGTTGAGACACCTCAAGTAGGGCCGACAGTGGCAGCAGATACGGCATCCACCTCAAGGGCTCAAGGATCGCACAACAGCTGCACTATCCAGGAGCCACAGCTGCGCTGCGGGCTCCTGATGGAACCAGGGGCAGGGCAGACATGGCACATTCAGAGGCACAGGATCCTTGTGCCTCTGTACCAGCACAGCAACTACAGGTGCCAGGGACACCCTCCAAGGGCCCCCCTTTTGAGCTACAGCCCCATTCGCCACCCAGCCTAAGGATCTGTAGAGGTCCGAATAAATTCCGGCCCCTGGTAGGTCCTCCGCGCCGGCCTGGGTCCGTTTTTGGCCTCAGATTTCTAATTCAGGCCGCGGCTTCGGCCTACATCGAAGCCGCCACCTTTTCTCCGTCCCCCGGATGACTAATATGACACTGCACAGTGTCACAGAGGGGACGGATCGCAGCTGAAAGGGCGCGATTCTGCTCAGCCTGCCGCCCTTTTCAGCTCTCCACTCCCCTCCCTCATCTTCCCAGCGGCCATTACTGCTGCAGCACACCCTGCAGCTCGCAGGCCACAGAAAGCAGCTTCAGGATCAGGCCAGCCAGTCTCCAGGGGGCACAGGACTCTGGACTTCAGCACTGGACACTAGAGGGGCACACCGGTGTGGTAAGATCACAGCTGAGGCCCCATCCCGGCTGTGACTCTATTTACTATATAAGACTCCTCTGCATAGACCTCCCTGTCCAGTCCCAGGCACTATGCCGGGTTCAAAGTCCAAAAGAACCAGGGTTCAGGACACCAAGGGTCAGGACTCTTATTTTGCTTTCTGCACAGCCTGCAGGAACCCGCTGCCCAGCGGCAGTACGTACCCGCACTGCCAGGACTGCATTCAACCTAATGTGCCAGAGCTCCAAGTAGCCCTTACTAATACCAATGACCCTAATATGACGCCGGTATGGGCCACGCACATGTCCCAATCCATGTCGCAGCCCATAGATAGGCTGACCTCCACATTGCTTCAGGTCTTGCAGAGTCACCCCTCATCCGCGGACACTGCTCAACAAAGGGAGAGCTCGGACCAGGGACGCGATGACCAAGGCTCATCCACTTCTATAACAGGACGCAAGCAGACCCATGGCTTACGCTCGTCAGCGTCATCACATAGCTCGCAGTCACCCCCATCCAAGGAAAGACGCCGTAGCTCTGAAACATCAAGAAGGTCCACTAACAGGGACAGACACCATAATTCTAGATCCCCACGGCCATCCCCGGCCAGAGAGAGCCACCATCCCAGCTTCCCTAACAGGGGACGTCATAGCAATACAGATTCTGAGGGCCTCTGTGATTCTGACTCAGATCAGGACGCAGAAACGGCTCTCGACCCAAATCCCCCTAGCACTGCAGCACTAGTTGAGAATATAATTTCTTCCATCAATCGGGTGTTGGACATCTCTGATCCACCCCCAGATACTCCAGAACACAAAATCTCTTTTCAAGAGGTTCAGAGGCCGCCTAAATTCTTCTCCAATCACCCAGAGTTTAAGGCGATCCTTAAAAAGCATCGCTCAGAACCTTAGAAAAAATTTGCCAATCGCAAATATCTGGAGACACGTTATCCTTTCCTACAGGACGTGACCCAAGAGTGGACAGATCCACCGGAAGTGGATCCCCCAGTCTCTAGGCTAGCAGCAAAGTCACTGCTTTCTCTGCCGAATAGCTCATCTCTCAGGGACACAGCGGACCGTCAGGTGGAACCCATGGCCCGATCAATTTTCGAAGCCGCAGGGTCTTCTCTGGCACCCGCATTTTCTTCAGTCTGGGCTGCCAAGGCATCATGACTTGGGCCAAAAGCTTACAGGCTGGCCTCCGCTCATCTAACCCTGAGCTGGCGGACCAAGCTGTTCAAATTTCAGTTGTAGCAGATTATATGCTCCGCGCAGCTTTAGACTCAGCAAACTGTGTAGCGGGGATAGCATCAAACACCATCATAATCCGGCGTGTCCTCTGGCTTCGGGAATGGAAGGCGGACGCAGTTTCAAAAAAGTCACTTACACACCTGCCGTACCTTAGTGGTCGACTTTTTGGTGAAAAGTTAGACACGATGATATCGAACGCCTCAGGGTGCAAGAGCACCTCTCTTCCCCAACTGAAACCCAAACGCACGTACAAGAGACCTACTCAAACACGATTCCAATCCTTTCAGAACTCATCAGGCTGGTCAGTCTCTCAGCCGGCACAAACTCGTAGCAGTTCCCCATGTAGGGACAGCTCGCGGTCGGCGCAAAAGTCAGACAAGACCTGGCAGTCGAAGGCAAGCCAGTCAAAACCTAAGGGAGCCAAATCCCAGAGGTTCTCCTCGTCATGACTCGCTGTCTCCGAAAGACACCCCACCCGTAGGCGGCCGACTTTTACGCTTTCATCAAATCTGGCTGCCTATTACAGAAGACAGGTGGGTCAAGGAAATAGTGTCTTCCTGATACAAGATAGAGTTTACTTTCAACCCACCAAGCCGATTTTTTTTTTTCTCTCCGCTCCCCCAAAACTGCCAGCCAAGGCTCGCGCCCTCTTTCAAGAGGTCACCTCACTTCTTCAGGCAGGAGTCATTGTGTCGGTCCCCCGGCCGAACGCTTCCACGGGTTCTACTCCAATCTACTCGTAGTCCCCAAAAAAGGAGGCAGTGTAAGACCCATATTGGACACTAAACAAATATGTACGGGTTCGTCCCTTCCGAATGGAGTCCCTCCGATCCATCATAGCGTCTATGGAGGATGGGGAGTTTCTTGCCTCCACAGACATACAAGATGCATACCTGCATATCCCAATTGCACCTGCCCACCAGCGATTCCTCAGGTTCGCAATTGACCAGGAACACTACCAATTCGTGGCTGTCCCATTCGGACTCGCCACGGCTCCCAGAGTGTTTACCAAGGTCATAGCGGCCACCATGAACATCCTACACTCCAGAGGCATAGTTGTCGCTCCATACCTGGACGATCTCCTCTTCAAAGCTCCCACCTTCAGGGATTGCAAACTCAGCGTCTCAATCACGGTGGACACACTGAGTCGCCTGGGATGGTTAGTCAATCTACCCAAGTCATCACCGATTCCAAGTCGGTCCCTGACTTTCTTGGGAATGCACTTCAACACCTCCAGGGGTCTAGTGCTCCTTCCAAAGGACAAGGAGCTTGCTCTCCGTCTGGGAGTTCGCACCCTACTCCGGACGCACCCTCGATCTCTCCGGTTTGCCATGAGGGTCCTCGGCAGGATGGTGGCAGCAATGGAAGCAGTTCCATTTACCCCAGCTTCATTTCAGGCCTCTCCAACTGGCCATCCTCACGTCCTTAGACAAGAGTCCTTTTTCCCTCGACATAACGTTTCGGTTAACACCGACAACCATGAGGTCCCTACATTGGTGGCTCAGACCGACCTCACTCACAAAAGGAAAATCCTTTCTCACGGGTCATTGAAAGTTCTAACCACCGACGCGAGTCTGACTGGTTGGGGAGTGGGGCACCTGCACCACAGAGCACAGGGCAAATGGTCACCAACAGAAGCGACCATGCCCATCAACATATTGGAGATTCGTGCCATCCTACTGGCATTGAGAGCCTTCCAGCACTTACTGGCGGCCTCTCACATAAGAATACAGACGGACAATGCCACTGCGGTGGCATGCGTGAATCACCAAGGAGGGACTCGCAGTGCCCAGACAATGCGAGAAGTAACACACATTCTCCAGTGGGTGGAAAACACAGACTGTCTTGCCTGCGGTCCACATTCCGAGAGTAGGCAACTGGGAAGCAGACTTCCTCAGTCGACAAGGAATGGACTCAGGAAAGTGGACCCTACATCCCGAAGTTTTTCAACAAATCTGCCATCACTGGGGGACTCGGGACGTGGACCTAATGGCATCACATCTCACTACCAAGGTCCCCAGCTTCATGGCCAGAACACACGATCCGCGGTCACTGGGAGCGGATGCCCTGGTCCAGGACTGGACCCAATTCCAGCTCCTGTACGTCTTTCCGCCCTTCCCTCTGATTCCCAGAGTGCTGAGAGAAATCAAGCAAGAGGGAGTTCCAACCATCCTAATTGCCCAGACTGGCCAAGACGTACATGGTACGCTGACATTGTACAGCTCTCCGCAGACGCCCCCTGGTGTCTCCCAAACCGTCCAGATCTTCTATCTCAGGGCCCGTTCTACCTCCAGAATTCAGGGGCCCTCAATTTGACGGCGTGGCCCTTGAGACCTGGGTTTTAACCCAGGCAGGGTTCTCGCCGGACATCATTGGAACCATAATCAGGGCGAGGAAACCATCCTCTGCCAAAATTTACTTTTCTGGTCATCATAATGGGAGACCCAGACAATGGGGTTTAGGGCACTGCCCTCCGGAGGTCACACTAGGTACTACAAGTTTGTAGACACCGCCTCCTCCGCTTATAAACCCCTACCGCAGGGAACATCCTCAGTTTTTAACTTAGTGTGCTCGGAGGATCACGCTTTGCTTGCACTTCACTGCATTCTCACAGCTTACGTGATGGCGTCTGAAGACAAGGTAAAAAGGTTCCAGTCGGGACCTGCGACAGCCTCCCCGCTCACCCTTGTGGAACAGGCTGGTGGAGGTACCGGAGGGCCTAGAGCCTGGACACTTTGTGTTCTCCCGGTACGCTGTTGCGCTCCTCTCCATCCCTCTCTGGGGGGCTCTGGAGAGTGGGAGATGGGAGCCTTGCACAGCTCCGCTCCGTCCGAGGCCTCCCTAAATGGTGCTTACAGACCGGACTGGAGCCAGCCCAGTCCGAGGCCTCCCTAAATGGTGCTTACACTCCGGACTGGTGCTGAGCGGCCCAGTCTGAGGCCTCCCTAAATGGTGCTTACAGACCAGACTGGTGCTGCACCCCCGTCCGAGGCCTCCCTAAATGGTGCTTACAGACCGGACCGGCACTGAGGCACTCTGTGTCTCCTGTGTGCCTGGGGGTAGTGTCTGGCACTTTATGTGTTTCATGACACTCAGGCCGCGCGTTGCCCTCGGGTCCGCGGTTCTGCGGGTGTACCCTGTGCTGGGGTCACCCTGGCTGACCGCCCTGTGTGTCACAGGGGCTGAGGCCGTAGGCTGCGGATGTTTGTCCCCTCATGCTGTGGATGGTGTACAGGCAGTCTGTGTATAATGTTTTTACACTCTTTCCCGCGCTGCGGGCTCCGGCTCCCTCATGCTGTGGATGCTTGGAGGATGGGAAGCAGCCCGTGCGGTGACGTCATCGATGGGCGTGTGTGTGTGTTTCCCGCGTGTCTTCGGCGCCGCCCACAGTTTCACTGTCGGCGGCCATCTTTACCCTCACTTCCCGGTTGGGATTTGTATGCAGCGTGCGCCTGCACTCCAAGAGGGGAGACCGGAAACAGTCGCGGAGGTCACACACACGCACCGCTTCCTCATACCGCTTTACTGCGGTCGGTAAGCCACCGGGACTCCCGGTTTTGTTGTCTGCATTTTGGCTTATCTTCCCCTACTGTGGCGATGTCCTCAGCCGGGAAGCGTGCTGCTAGGGCGGCAGAGACCACCATTACCTGTGCTACATGCAATGGAACACTGGTGGAGGGGTCCTGCAATAACTGCGGACGCCCAGAGGCCCGGGCTGGCACTGTTGAGTCAGCAGCTCCGGTGCTATACCCTGAGGTTCAGGTGATCTCAGGGCCATGGGAGACTCAGAATAAGATCAATGAAAATCTGTTGTCTCAGCTGTCCTCCATGTCGCAATCCCTGGAGGCACTTAATAGGAGGCTGGATAGCCCAGCTACTCCGTCCAGCTACCCCCGGGTGTCTCCCTCTTCTGCTGTGAGACCCCTTAAGCGAGCTCGTCGTGAAGAGTCACCCGAGCTCCAGGCTCTCTCTGAGGAGGAGCATTCCTCTGATGGTGAGGACGATGAGGGGGGTTCAAATTTCGGGTCTGTGTCTGTATCTGAACCACCAGACGGGGTGGAGGATCTGGTGTCCTCTATCAACGAGACTTTACGTCTCGTGACACCCCCTGAGGAGGTGACGGTGCACCCGAAGGAGGTCTATCAATGGCTGCGGCCTGAGGCTAGACCAAGTGGCTCCTTCATGGACCACACTAATTTTGGAAGGGTGGTTAGAGCTCCCAGGTTACATCCTGGGCGGCGTTATGTCCGTAAAACCAAGGACAATCGCTTCCCCTTCCCCCAGGAGGTGCTTCAGGAGTGGTCGCAGTCCCCGAAGGTGGACGCTTCCATGACCAGGATTGCTGCACGCTCCCTTTTCTCTGCCTCTGATAGCTCCTCACTGAAGGATGCGACGGATAGACAGGTCGAGCAGCTCGCCAAGTCTTCCTATGAGGCTGTGGGGTCTTCATTTGCCCCTAATTTTGCCACGGTCTGGACCTTACAAGCGATTACTACCTGCTTGGATGGTATCTCTGACATGGCAAGATCCAGTCCAGAGGTCCTAGCACTTACCGAAAGGGCAAGGGCCTATGCGGACTACGCCAGGACGGCGACTCTGGAAACTGCCACTCGCTCAGCTGTGGCTTCGGCCAATGCTATAGCGATTCGCAGGTTGTTGTGGCTGCGTCTTTGGGACTCAGATGCCACATCCAAGAAGATTCTGCAGAATCTTCCGTTTGCTGGTGACAGGCTTTTTGGCACCGAACTGGACAAGCTAATTAAGGATTCTGCTGAGTCTAAGATACCGCAGAATAAGCCTAAGCCACGGTATTCCGTTAAAAGGAACCCAAAACAGTGGTCCTTTCGTTCCAGCTCGCAGTCATCAGCACCGTCCGCTCGCACGGACCGAGGGGGAAAGCCCGCTTCCCAGTGGCGCTCTAAGAGTCGTCCAAAGAAGCCGGCGGGGGCGGCAGCTGCCACCCCCAAACCCGCCTCTACATGACTCGCTCTCTCATCCTGCCTCCCCACAGGTGGGGGGCCGCTTGTCTCGCTTTCAGGTCAAGTGGCTGCTTCACGTTCAAGATCAGTGGGTTCGAGACGTGATCTCGCGAGGGTACAGGATAGAGCTGACGTCAAAACCGATATCCCGATTCCATCGGTCGGTCCCGTCACCAGAAAAAGCTCAGGCTTTTTACCAGGTGTTGGAGGGTCTCCGCAGAGACGGAGTGGTGGTCCCGGTACCTTCCGGAGAGAGGTTCAGGGGTTTTTACTCCAACCTCTTTATCGTCCCGAAGAAGGACGGATCCTTCCGCCCAGTACTGGACCTGAAGTTGTTCAACCATCACGTGTTGGTTCGGAAGTTCCGTATGGAATCACTGCGCTCCGTGATCGCAGCTGTGTCACAGGGGGACTTCCTAGCGTCCATAGATATCAGAGACGCTTACCTTCACGTACCCATTGCACCGGCTCATCAGCGCTGGCTGCGATTCGCAGTGGGGGAAGAACACTTCCAATTTGTGGCACTGCCATTCGGGCTAGCCTCGGCACCGCGGGTGTTCACAAAAGTGATGGCTTCCATGATGGCTCTCCTGCACATGCAGGGACATGCCGTCATTCCCTATTTAGACGACCTGCTGGTCAGGGCGCCATCAGAACACCTCTGTCAAGAGAGCCTGGATGTGACCATGCGGTCTCTGGAACAGTTCGGTTGGCTCCTCAATATTCAGAAGTCAACGCTAGTTCCGACCCAGTCTTTGACATATCTGGGCATGGACTTCAACACAGCCTCAGCCCTGGTGTCTCTGCCACGAGTCAAACAGATGGCGATCCAATCAGGAGTACAAGCAGTCCTCCTGTCACCACACTCATCCCTACGGGTATTGATGAGACTGGTGGGACGCATGGTAGCGGCGATAGAGGCGGTGCCGTTCGCACAGTTTCGCCTCCGTCCTCTCCAGCTGGAGATTCTTCACAGATGGGACAAGAGGACGATCTCGCTGAATCGGCTGGTGACACTGTCACAACCAACCAGGGACTCCCTACAGTGGTGGCTCCAGCCACGTCACCTGTCACGAGGCCGGTCCTTCCTAAAACCGTCATGGTTAGTGGTGACCACAGACGCCAGTCTGAAGGGCTGGGGTGCGGTGTTCTTGCACCACAGGGCTCAAGGCCTCTGGACTCGGTCGGAGTCGGCATTGCAGATCAACGTGCTGGAGATCAAGGCGGTCTATCTGGCGCTCCTGGCGTTTCAGAAATTTCTGTCAGGACACCCCATTCGGGTGCAGTCCGACAATGCGACGGCCGTCGCCTACATAAATCATCAGGGAGGGACCAGAAGTGCTCAGGCCCTCGCCGAAGTCCACCGCATTCTAACCTGGGTGGAGGAAAACGGCTGCCTGATCTCCGCAGTTCACATCCCAGGGGTCGAGAACTGGGAGGCCGACTACCTGAGCCGACAGGGCATGGACGCCGGAGAGTGGTCTCTTCATCCAGACGTCTTCCGGGACGTCTGCGGCAGATGGGGCACTCCGGACGTGGATCTGATGGCCTCACGGCTGAATCATCAGGTGCCCCAATACATGGCAAGATCGTGGGATCCTCAGTCTCTGGGGGCGGATGCCCTGATCCTGAGTTGGTCCAGCTTCCAGCTGCCATATGTGTTCCCGCCTCTGGCTCTGATTCCCAGGGTCCTGTGGAAAATCAAGATGGAATGCAGAGTAGCCATTCTAGTGGCTCCAGATTGGCCCAGGAGGTCCTGGTACCCGGACCTGTGGCAACTGTCAGGCGGACACCGGTGGGCTCTTCCAGAACGCGCAGATCTACTCGCGCAAGGCCCATTCTTCCACCTCAATTCCAGGGCCCTCAGATTGACTGCATGGCTCTTGAGGCCTGGCTGCTGACGTCCAGAGGATTCTCTCCTACAGTGGTTGCCACTATGAATAGGGCTAGGAAACCTGTCTCCAGGAAGATATACCACAGAACGTGGAAAATCTTTTTCTCCTGGTGTGCCTCTGGTGGACGCTCACCGTGGCCATTGTCCATCCCGACTTTGTTGGCTTTCCTACAGTCGGGGTTGGAGTTGGGATTATCCCTTGGCTCTCTGAAAGGTCAAGTATCAGCACTTTCAGTGCTGTTTGACAGGCGCTTGGCGCTCCTGCCGAAGGTCCGCCAATTTCTGCAGGGGGTAGCTCGGGTGGTTCCGCCTTACAGGCGACCTCTGGACCCTTGGGACCTCAACATGGTCCTGGCGGCTCTGCAGAAACCGCCGTTTGAGCCACTGAGAGACATCTCTCTCTCTCGTCTGTCCCAGAAAGTGGTCTTTCTGGTGGCAATTACGTCCCTGAGAAGGATCTCAGAATTGGCTGCACTTTCGTGCAAGTCACCCTTTCTGGTGGTTCACCAAGACAAGGTGGTGTTGCGCCCACGGCCAGAATTCTTGCCGAAGGTGATTTCAACGTTTCACCTAAACCAGGAGATTGTTCTCCCATCATTTTGTCCCGCTCCCGTTCATCAGGTTGAGCGCGACCTCCATACTCTGGATCTCGTGAGGGCTGTACGCATTTATGTGTCCAGGACCGCCTCCTTTAGGAGTTCGGATTCCTTATTTGTCCTCACGATGGGTCGCTGTACGGGGTCCGCGGCTTCGAAGTCGACCTTGGCCAGATGGATCAAGGCTCCCATCCAGGAGGCTTACCGGTCTTCTGGTTTGCCTCTCCCGGTGGGTTTGAAGGCACACTCTACTAGAGCTGTAGGTGCCTCCTGGGCCTTGCGACATAGAGCGTCTGCTCTACAGGTGTGTCAGGCGGCCACTTGGTCCAGCCTGCACACTTTTTCTAAGCACTATATGGTGCATGCCCATGCCTCTGCGGATGCAAGTTTGGGCAGGCGGGTTCTCCAGGCGGCGGTTGCCCACCTTTAAAGGGAACCATGTGTTTTCCGTCTGTTGAGGAACTCTTCCCGCCCTGGGGTATTGCTTTAGGACATCCCCATTGTCTGGGTCTCCCATTATGATGACCAGAAAAAAGAGAATTTTGTTTACGTACCGTAAATTCTTTTTTCTTTAATCATCAATGGGAGACCCAGCACCCACCCAGTTGTTCCTTTGCATGTTTTGCATTTGCTCTGTTCTCTGTTGAGACAGTGTTTGCCAAGTTGTTGAACCGTTTTGTGTACGGCTTTCTTCCCGATGTTTCGGGTGTGGTTTATTTCCTCCTCGCAGCTTGTAGACCAAACTGAGGATGTTCCCTGCGGTAGGGGTTTATAAGCGGAGGAGGCGGTGTCTACAAACTTGTAGTACCTAGTGTGACCTCCGGAGGGCAGTGCCCTAAACCCCATTGTCTGGGTCTCCCATTGATGATTAAAGAAAAAAGAATTTACGGTACGTAAACAAAATTCTCTTTATCGTACCTGGAAGGCCTTCGTTACCTGGTGCGAAGATCGTGGCCAGACACCATTGCCCTATTCCCTGCCCAGGGTACTAGGTTTTCGCCAATCGGGTCTGGAGGCCAGACTGTCCCTGGGCTCTCTTAAGAGCCAAGTGTCAGCTCTCTCAGTTCTTTTTCAGAGACGCATTGCTAACAAATCGCAAGTCAGGACATTCCTTCAAGGGGTCTCCCGCTTGGTTCCGCCCTACAAATGACCACTAGAGGCATGGGATCTCAACCTGGTGCTGAAAGCACTACAGGAACCACCTTTGAGCCCCTTAGAGAAATCCCACTCCGCCTTCTATCCCAGAAGGTGGCCTTCCTCGTGGTAATCGCCTCGCTGTGCAGAGTGTCAGAACTGACGGCTCTCTCCTGCAGACATCCTTTCTTGGTGTTTCACCAGGACAAGGTAGTTCTCCGTACGGTCCAATCCTTCTTCCTCCCGAAGGTTGTATCTACCTTCTATCTCAACGAAAAAATCTCCTTGCCGTCCCTTTGTCCGGCACCGGTTAAAAGGATTGAGAAAGCTCTGCATACACCGAACTTTGTCAGGGCATTGCGTATCTATGTGTCTAGTACTGCGCCCTTCCGGAGGTCGGATTCTCGCTTCCTTCTGGAAGGCAGCCGCAAGGGTATGCCAGCTTCCAATGCTACCCTCGCTAGGTGGATAAAATCCACCATACAGGAGGCCTACAGGCTTAAAAATACACCTTTTCCGGCTGTTATTACATCACATTCTACCCGTGCGGTAGGGACCTCTTGGGCCGTTAGGCACCAGGCGTCGGCACAAGTTTGTAAGGCTGGTCTAGCTTACACACGTTTACCAAACACTACAGAGGCCATACCCAGTCCAGATGCGAGTCTGGGTAGGCGTGTCCTGCAGGCGGCAGTACCCCATCTGTAGGGGACTGTCTGCACAATAATCGTTCCATTGCTTTCCACCCAGGGACTGCTTTGGGATGTCCCATGGTCCTGTGTCCCCCAATGAAGCAAAAGAGAAAAGGAGATTTTTATGTACTCACCGTAAAATCTCATTCTCATAGCCTCTAATTTGTAGACATCGCTCCCGCCCTGTTGCCCGCTCCGGGCCGTTTTTATACTGAGTTGTCGTATTGTTCTTGAGCTCATACATAGTTGCCTTTTTTCTATAGGCATGGTTATATTATCTATGTTATGTTCCCCCTACTGATTTAGCACAAAACTGGTTAAGGCTATGCCCAGCCAGGAGTGTATACTGCAGAGGAGGAGCCACTGTTAATCTTTTTCAGATTATGCATAGTGTCGCCTCCTAGTGGATAGCAGCATAACACCCATGGTCCTGTGTCCCCCAATTAGAGGCTAAAAGAAAGAAATTTTACGGTGAGTACATAAAAATCTCTTTTTTTCAGTTTTATAGGAGCCAACACTAAAAAGTGACCCCACACTTTGTTACCCACTTTCTTATGAGTGCAACAATACCACATATGTAGACAAAAAGTTCTGTTTAGACAAATGGGAGGGATCAGAAGGGACAGAGCAATATTTGAATTTTGGAAAAGCTGAAATAGATTGTAGGCACCATGTCACATTTGCAGGGCCCCTATGGTGCCTAAACAGCCGAAACCCCACATAAGTGACCCCATATTGGAAACTAGACCCCTCGAGGATTATATCCAGGGGTATAGTGAGCATTTGGAACCTACAGCTACCTCACAGAATTTGTTAACAATGGGTCATCATATTGAACATTTTCATTTTCTGGTCATCATAATGGGAGACCCAGACAATGGGGTTTAGGGCACTGCCCTCCGGAGGTCACACTAGGTACTACAAGTTTGTAGACACCGCCCCCTCCGCTTATAAACCCCTACCGCAGGGAACATCCTCAGTTTTAAACTTAGTGTGCTCGGAGGATCACGCTTTGCTTGCACTTCACTGCATTCTCACAACTTACGTGATGGCGTCTGAAGACAAGGTAAAATGGTTCCGGTCGGGACCTGCGACAGCCTCCCCGCTCACCCTTGTGGAACACGCTGGTGGAGGTACCGGAGGGCCTAGAGCCTGGACACCTTGTGTTCTCCCGGTACGCTGTTGCGCTCCTTTCCATCCCTCTCTGGGGGGCTCTGGAGAGTGGGAGATGGGAGCCTTGCACAGCTCCGCTCCGTCCGAGGCCTCCCTAAATGGTGCTTACAGACCGGACTGGAGCCAGCCCAGTCCGAGGCCTCCCTAAATGGTGCTTACACTCCGGACTGGTGCTGAACCCCCGTCCGAGGCCTCCCTAAATGGTGCTTACAGACCGGACCGGCACTGAGGCACTTTGTGTCTCCTGTGTGCCTGGGGGTAGTGTCTATCACTTTATGTGTCATGACACTCAGACCGTGCGTTACTCTCGAGTCCGCGGATCTGGAGGTGTACCCCGTGCTGGGGTCACCCTGGCTGACCGCCCTGTGTGTTGCAGGGGCTGAGGCTATAGGCTGCGGATGTGTGTTGGTGCATGCAGTCTGTGTGATGTATTTTACATTACTTCCCGCGCTGCGGGCTCTGGCGCCTTAATACTGAGGCTGCTTGGAGGATAGGAAGCAGCCCGTGCGGTGACGTCATCGATGGGCGTGTGTGTGTGCTTCCCGCGTGTTTTCGGCGCCGCCCACGGTTTCACTGTCGGCGGCCATCTTTACCCTCACTTCCCGGCTGGGAACTGTATGCAGCGTGCGTCTGCACTCCAGAGGAGATCGGAAACTCTCGCGGAGGTCACACACACACACCGCTTCCTCCTACCGCTTCGCTGCGGTCGGTAAGCCACCGGGATTCCCGGTTTTGTCTGCACAATTTGGCTTATTTTCCCCTACTGTGGCGATGTCCTCAGTTAGGAAGCGTGCTGCTAAGGCGGCAGAGGCCACCATTACCTGTGCTACATGCAATGGGACTCTGGTGGAGGGGTCCTGCAATAACTGCGGACGCCCAGAGGCCCGGACTGACACTGCTGAGACGGCAGCTCCGGTGCTGTACCCTGAGGTGCAAGTGATCCCAGGGCCATGGGAAACTCAGAATAAGATCAATGAATCTCTGTTGTCCCAACTGTCCTCCATGTCGCAGTCCCTGGAGGCACTCAATAGGAGGCTGGAAAGTCCAGCTACTCCTTCCAGTTACCCCCGGGTGTCTCCCTCTTCTGCTGTGAGACCCCTTAAGCGGGCTCGTCGTGAGGATTCACCCGAGCTCCAGGCTCTCTCTGAGGAGGAGCGTTCCTCTGATGGTGAGGAGGATGATGGGGGTTCAACTTTCGGGTCTGTGTCTGTGTCTGAACCACCAGACGGGGTGGAGGATTTGGTGTCCTCTATTAACGAGACCTTACGTCTCGTGACACCCCCTGAGGAGGTGACTGTACACCCGAAGGAGGTCTATCAATGGCTGCGGCCGGAGGCTAGACCAAGTGGCTCCTTCATGGACCACACTAACTTTGGAAGGGTGGTTAGAGCTCCCAGGTTACATCCTGGGCGGCGTTATGTCCGCAAACCCAAGGACAATCGCTTCCCCTTTCCCCAGGAGGTGCTACAGGAGTGGTCGCAGTCCCCGAAGGTGGACGCTTCCATGACCAGGATTGCTGCACGCTCCCTGTTCTCTGCCTCTGATAGCTCCTCGCTGAAGGATGCGACTGATAGACAGGTCGAGCAACTCGCCAAGTCTTCCTATGAGGCTGTGGGGTCTTCATTTGCCCCTAATTTTGCCACGGTCTGGACCTTACAAGCGATTACTACCTGCTTGGATGGTATCACTGACCTGGCAAGGTCCAGTCCAGAGGTCCTGGCGCTTACCGAAAGGGCAAGGGCCTATGCGGACTACGCCAGGACGGCGACTTTGGAAACTGCCACTCGCTCAGCTGTGGCTTCGGCCAACGCTATTGCGATTCGCAGGTTGTTGTGGCTGCGTCTTTGGGACTCAGATGCCACATCTAAGAAGATTTTGCAGAATCTTCCGTTCTCTGGTGACAGGCTTTTTGGTACCGAACTGGACAAGCTGATAAAGGATTCTGCTGAGTCTAAGATCCCGCAGAATAAGCCTAAGCCACGGTATTCCGTTAAGAGGAACCCAAAGCAGTGGTCCTTTCGCTCCAGCTCACAGTCATCAGCACCGTCCGCTCGCACGGACCGAGGGGGCAAGCCCGCTTCTCAGTGGCGCTCTAAGAGTCGTCCAAAGAAGCCGGCGGGGGCAGCGGCTGCCGCCCCCAAACCCGCCTCTACATGACTCGCTCTCCCTTCCTGCCTCCCCACAGGTGGGGGGTCGCCTGTCTCGTTTTCAGGACAGGTGGCTACTTCACGTTCAAGATCAGTGGGTTCGAGACGTGGTCTCGCGAGGTTACAGGATAGAGCTGACGTCAAAGCCGATACCCCGATTCCATCGGTCGGTCCCATCCCCAGAAAAGGCTCAGGCCTTTCACCTGGTGTTGGAGGGTCTCTGCAGGGACGGAGTGGTGGTCCCGGTGCCTTCCGGGGAGAGGTTTCGGGGTTTTTACTCCAACCTCTTCATTGTCCCAAAGAAGGACGGATCCTTCCGCCCGGTTCTGGACCTAAAGTTGTTCAACCGTCACGTGTTGGTTCGGAAGTTCCGTATGGAATCACTGCGATCCGTGATCGCAGCTGTGTCACAGGGGGACTTCCTAGCGTCCATAGATATTCGGGACGCTTATCTTCACGTGCCCATTGCACCGGCTCATCAGCGCTGGTTGAGATTTGCAGTGGGGGAAGAACACTTCCAATTTGTGGCGCTGCCGTTCGGGTTGGCCTCGGCACCGCGGGTGTTCACAAAAGTGATGGCCTCCATGATGGCTCTCCTGCACGGGCAGGGGCACGCCGTAATACCCTATCTGGACGACCTACTGGTCAGGGCGCCATCAGAACACCTTTGTCGGCAAAGCCTGGAGGTAACCATGAAGTCCCTGGAACAGTTCGGGTGGCTTATCAATATCCAGAAGTCGACCCTGGTTCCGACCCAGTCACTGACATATCTGGGCATGGACTTCCACACGGACTCGGCCCTAGTGTCTCTGCCACGAGTCAAACAGATGGCGATCCAATCAGGAGTGCAAGCAGTCCTCCTATCACCACAATCATCCCTACGGATCTTGATGAAGCTGGTGGGGCGCATGGTAGCTGCAATAGAGGCAGTACCTTTTGCGCAGTTTCGCCTCCGTCCTCTCCAGCTGGAGATTCTTCGCAGATGGGACAAGAGGACGATCTCTCTGAATCGGCTGGTGACAATTTCCCAACCGACCAGGGATTCCCTGCAGTGTTGGCTCCAGCCACGCCATTTGTCACGGGGCCGGTCCTTCCTCAAACCGTCATGGTTAGTGGTGACCACCGACGCCAGTCTGACGGGCTGGGGTGCGGTGTTCTTACACCACAGGGCTCAAGGACTCTAGACTCCGTCGGAGTCGGCGTTGCAGATCAACGTGCTGGAGATCAAGGTGGTCTATCTGGCGCTCCTGGCGTTTCAGAAGTTCCTGTCAGGGCAACCCATTCGGGTTCAGTCCGACAATGCGACGGCCGTCGCCTATATAAATCATCAGGGAGGGACCAGAAGTGCTCAGGCCCTCGCCGAAGTCCACCGCATTCTATCTTGGGTGGAGGACAACGACTGCCTGATCTCCGCAGTTCACATCCCAGGGGTCGAGAACTGGGAGGCCGACTACCTGAGCCGGCAGGGGATGGACGCCGGAGAGTGGTCTCTTCATCCAGACATCTTCCAGGACATCTGCAGCAGATGGGGCACTCCGGACGTGGATCTGATGGCCTCGCGGCTGAATCATCAGGTGCCGCAATACATGGCGAGATCATGGGATCCTCAGTCTCTGGGGGCAGATGCCCTGATCCTGAGTTGGTCCAGATTCCATCTTCCGTATGTGTTCCCGCCTCTAGCTCTGATTCCCAGGGTTCTGTGGAAGATCAGGTCGGAGTGCAGGGTAGCCATTCTAGTGGCTCCAGATTGGCCCAGGAGGTCCTGGTATCCGGACCTGTGGCGACTGTCAGGCGGACTCCGGTGGGCTCTTCCAGAACGTGCAGATCTGCTCGCGCAAGGCCCATTCTTCCACCTCAATTCCAGGGCCCTCAGATTGACTGCATGGCTCTTGAGGCCTGGCTGCTGACGTCCAGGGGCTTCTCTCCTACGGTTGTTGCCACCATGACTCGGGCTAGGAAGCCTGTTTCCAGGAAGATGTACCACAGAACGTGGAAGATTTTCTTCACCTGGTGTGCCTCGGGTGGTCGCTCCCCGTGGCCCTTGTCCATTCCGACATTGTTGGCTTTCCTTCAGTCGGGGCTGGAATTGGGATTGTCCCTAGGCTCTTTGAAGGGTCAAGTGTCAGCTCTTTCAGTGCTGTTTGACAAGCGCTTGGCGCTCCTTCCCAAGGTCCGTCAGTTTCTCCAGGGAGTCTCTCGGGTGGTCCCGCCCTACAGGCGACCACTGGACCCTTGGGACCTTAACATGGTCCTGGCGGCCCTGCAGAAACCGCCGTTTGAGCCACTGAGAGACATTTCCCTGTCTCGTCTGTCCCAGAAGGTGGTATTTCTGGAGGCGATTACGTCTCTGAGAAGGGTCTCAGAATTGGCTGCACTATCGTGCAAGTCACCCTTCCTGGTGGTTCACCAAGACAAGGTGGTGTTACGCCCGCGGCCAGAATTCTTGCCAAAGGTGGTTTCCACTTTTCTCCTGAACCAGGAGATTGTTCTCCCATCATTTTGCCCCGCTCCCGTTCATCAGGTTGAGCGCGATCTCCATACTCTGGATCTCGTGAGGGCTGTACGCATTTATGTGTCCAGGACTGCCTCCTTCCGGAATTCGGATTCCTTATTTGTCCTGACGACAGGTCGCTGTAAGGGGTCCGCGGCATCGAAGTCAACCTTGGCCAGATGGATCAAGGCTCCCATTCAGGAGGCCTACCGGTCTTCTGGTTTGCCTCTCCCGGTGGGATTGAAAGCTCACTCTACCAGAGCTGTCGGTGCCTCCTGGGCTTTGCGACATCGAGCTTCTGCTCTACAGGTGTGTCAGGCAGCCACATGGTCTAGCCTGCACACTTTCTCTAAGCACTATATGGTGCATGCCCATGCCTCTGCGGATGCAAGTTTGGGCAGGCGGGTCCTCCAGGCGGCGGTTGCCCACCTTTGAGGGGGACCATGTGTTATCCGTCTTTGAGGAACTTTTCCCGCCCTGGGGTATTGCTTTAGGACATCCCCATTGTCTGGGTCTCCCATTATGATGACCAGAAAAAAGAGAATTTTGTTTACGTACCGTAAATTCTTTTTTCTTTAATCATCAATGGGAGACCCAGCACCCACCCAGTTCCGTTGCATGTTTTGCATTTGATCTGTTCCCTGTTGGGACAGTGTTCTTCCGGGTTGTTGGACCGTCTGTGCACGGTTTCTTTCCCGATGTTTCGGGTGTGGTTTATTTGTCTCCTCGCAGCTTATGGACCAAACTGAGGATGTTCCCTGCGGTAGGGGTTTATAAGCGGAGGGGGCGGTGTCTACAAACTTGTAGTACCTAGTGTGACCTCCGGAGGGCAGTGCCCTAAACCCCATTGTCTGGGTCTCCCATTGATGATTAAAGAAAAAAGAATTTACGGTAGGGCATGTGCACAAGATCTGGAGACACTGTGCCCTGGGCATCTCCTCTCCTGCATTTTTTTATTACATTTTTTTTAAACAAATGACGCAGGGCATCGCCATATTTTTGTTGCCAGCTAGGTGCAGCAGGCAGCTATGGGCTGCCACCAACCCCAGCTGCCTAGTTTTACCTGGCCGGATACCAAAAATACAGGGAAGCCCTTTTTTTTTTTTTTTTTTTTTTATTAAATAATTTTAAAAAACCGACGTGGAGCCAGGTACAACTAGGCAGCTGGGGGCTGGAGTCCTCAGCATAGAGTGGCCCTAGCTTTCTGCCCCCGCCTCCCTGCTGCGAATTGCAACCCACAGCTGCCCCAGAAAACGGCACATTAATAGAAGCGCCATTTTCTGGCGCTGTCTCTGATTTTTCCAGCTGCCGTGTAGCAGTGGCAGACTGAGTAATAAGGGAATCCGAGATTCATAATGTCTGGCCAATATTAGACCGGGCCATTAGGAATCTCTAGTAAATTGTAAAAAAGACACAACACAGAGAAAAATATATTTATTAGAAAAAAACCACAAACACGTACTTAGACCCCATCTTTATTATTCTATGACGTCTGACGTAGTCCAGTGGGCGGTCCCGTGACAATTTTCCATTTCATAGCATATGGGGACATCCCCCATATGCTATAAGAGCAGGTACACTGCCAGGGGGATGACAGGTCATGAACTTAGTGAGGTCATCATGACAAGTCACAATTCTCGGGTCACACATGAGTTAACTGTAATCTTCATGATGATCTCCACATCAGATCACCATGAAGATCACATTTAAACCCTTTGTGACCCCAGGATCTTGATGTGTCATGAACTCAGTGGGCTCATGACCCATCGAGATCCTAGGGTCACACAGGGTTTAAATGTGATCTTCATGGTGATCTGATGTGGAGATCACAATGAAGAACCTCTGTGTGACCCCAGGATCACAGAAGTGCGCCTACAGCTGCGCGCGCACACTGGAGAGCAGGCAGGCAGATGGGAGGAGAGACCCCCAGGATCATTGGTCCTCAGGACTGGAGGCAGGATCGGTGGTAAGAGAGGTGAGAGGGAGGCAGGGGGGGGCCTGACTGGGAGACGGAGGTCTGCAAACTCTATCCGATGTGATGTTTGGTCACATTGGATGGAGTTTAGAGGCGGCATGCGCGGGCACCGTGGCGGGGGGAGGGGGCGTGGGGTGTCCAGAGATGGTGGGACCACGGAGGAAACCGGAGGGGACTGGGGAGCATCAGGGGATGTCATTTCCATGCGGCCTGATATGTGTGACATGTCAGGCCGCATAGAGATGCAGGGCAGGCGGCGGATTTTCGTGCCCGCCACCGCCATTGTGGGATGGACTGGGGAAGTAGTGGGAGTGGCAGGGAGATCTCTGGTACCGGGGTTCTTGAAAGGCTTAGGGGTAAATAGTTCTTTCATTCTACGTGTGTTTTCATGTCCGATGAAAGAGAAAGCATTTTTTACCAGCGTTGATGTTATTTGTAATGTGATAATGTGAAGACCAGTAAACTGCCCGATCCATAATCTGCAGCGTCTCTGCTACCCCCGGGAACTGAAACCCCCGATATATTCGGCCACTTGGGGGCGCTACAGGGTAAAGATGTCAGCCAGGCATAAGTACCCTAATTGGAAGGCCGTCACTATGGGGTTAAGGAGCATGCTGTAATAATCACTTATCTGCTTTGCCTTGGTTAAAAAATAAAAAAAGCCTAATTTTGTTGACTTAAAATCCTACCAGAGAAGTCTGGTCTGTAATATCCAGCTGCCAAAGGTTCTGGGTAAATTTGCTGTCGACATGTTTGATTGTTTCCTAGTAACTCTAAATCTTGGCAATACGAATTTTACACACAAATATGGATGCTTATAGGATGCCCATTGTAAATACACGTTTCCTAATATTAGTGTCATGTCAGGTAATTGATCCCAACTGAGGCAGCTTCTCTTTGTAATATTTTTTTTTCTGTCTGTCCCCAGAGTACTTCCTGACCTCTGCCATCTCTCACCAAGAAGCTGTGGAGCAGACGATTGTGGCTTTACAGATGGATTATGATAATGATGTCAAGTATTTTGCCAGTATACACCCTGCTAGCACCAAACTTGCAGATGATGCAATGAGCACTGCTTCTTCCACCTATTAATAGGCATTAATTTCCAAGAAAGGTTGAACTCGAACCATGACCACATTATTGGCCTTTTTTCTGTATTGTTATTCCTATTCTACTTTAGGAAGAATAACTATGAACTCAGAGGATTGCCACCAAAGCCTTAAGTCTTCTGTCTTCCTGAGATGTCAAGAAACTTGAACTGGCTGATAAGTAACTTTATATCTGTGAGGGCATAAAGATGTACTCTAGGTTGTTGCTGTTCAGAAGGTTCACTTATTAAGTCTTTCACTGCTGGAGCTGGTTCTACCGTAATGTGCTTGCATATATGTACTGTGCCATAATGCGCCATTTGTCAATATGAATGGGCATGAATGTGGCTTGCCATATACAATAGCACTGTTATGTGTCTGGGCCATAATCCATAGTGACTTCTATTATTCTGTTCCAAATTATTGTAGAGAATTTCCAGTATTAGGGGCAATGGGGTTTTTTATTACATGTTTCCCCCATCTCTTTCTTAACGTGTGAATAGTTTCCTTTTTGAGATGTGTGTTAACTGAGAAATGAAGGGGAGTATACCCTTTTTTTCTTTCTTAAGGGCTCAGTGCTAACACTACATTAGATACTGATTTTAATTCTTAAATGCAGCATATTGCTGTACTTATAGGCAGGCAACATTGCTGTTAAGTACCTCTATTCTAATTTGTTTTCATGCTGGTCATGACCTGAAGGATATGTGTTGATTCATGTGCTTCAAGTCAAGTTTTTTTTAACTTGATCATGATCAGCTATGAGGTGCATAGCTATCAATCTTCATATAAATGTACATATCTGTTGTACTCCCTAGAGTACTGCAGTCTTTAATCATGCTGTTTAAAGCTCAGTTGTAATACAAGTTTATCTGCTTGTCTGAATAAAATTTATTAAGTTTCAGTACATCCTTCCTCTCATTTACTTCATTTCTTTGTGGGGAAGAGGAGGAAGATCTTTTTCAATGAGAAGAAAATAAAAAAGCAACAAAAATTCCTGCCTTCTAATCTATAGAGGCAAAATATGATGTACTTGAGACTTAACTATGCTTTTTAAATCAGAAACAACTTATAGTTGAGTAATTCATGGAAAATTAACCCATTCAAAGGTTCCCAATTTTCGAAGACCCTCTGAAAAAATGAGAAACATTTTTTTTTCATGGTAGCATTAAAGCAATCCCAAACATTCACTACATTTGTGCACTAAAGTACTTGAATTCCTGGTTAGACAATTTTAAGTCATGAGTGACTGATGGGTACATAAAAACCAACAAATACCAAAGGCTATCGAGAAATGCCCCTGTAAAAAAAATCCTAAAAAAGGGTGTGTGATCTGCTATTAACCCTATAGTGACTGAGACAAATCTCAAACGTTGATCATCCCTTAAATCCAGAAAGTCAACCCCACACAAAGTTAATAGATAACATTTACCCCATTTCTGCTTCACATCAGCTCCATCTGTAAAATGTTTTTACGTTGTTACGACGATAGAAGCTTTAAAGAGGACCTGTCACAACCAGGCATGGTGATCTAATTACAGCACTGGATGCGCATGTCTGCAGCATGTCTGCAGCATGTCTGCAGCATGTCTGCGCATGTCTGCAGCATGTCTGCAGCATGTCTGCAGCATGCAGGCAAGGGGTCACCCAGCACTTGAGCAGCCCTGTACCCCGAGATAATACACTTAGAAAACTTACATGCTGCAGCCGGAAAGGAGGTGGCTAGGGGCAGGAGCCGAAGGGCAGATTCGCACCCCCTGCATGTGTAATCTGCCCACCGCTGCCAATCATTCTCTCCCTCTTCAGCAGCATTTAAACAGAGTTTTAGTTTTTTTTTTCTCTCCAGAAAGTCAGTTTAGCCCCGCCCCCAGGGAGGCGGAGCCAAACTGCAAGTTTTGGGGGGAAAAAAACTGTTTAAATGCTGCTGAAGAGGGAGAGAATGATTGGCAGTGGATGGATGGAAGCAAAGTGGATCCTTAGGGATCCCCAGCATGTCTCCTTCCTCACCCTCGGGCAGAGGCGGTTGAGGTACTTTTGAGGTACAACGGGCTGGAGCCCTCATGCTGTTTTCCTTCTCCATCCCTTCGGGGCTCTGGAAAAGTGGGATCGTCGTGGGCTTCCATGTAATCTGGAACTCAGACTCCATCCACAGCCCCTGTGGGTTCTGCTGGCCGGAGTTGTGGACCCCAGGGATCGGCCACTGCACCAAATGAGGTACTCTGTATTTGTGCATTGCTGCTGCTGCAGCCTGGACTCCGGATTCATCCACATGCTGATGAGGTACACTGGGGGGTCATTACATTGTGGGGCATAGCGGCACACTGCTGCTCAGTGAGTCCGGTCCCTGCCGTGCTGCGGGCATACCGGTTCTGATGCCGGCTCCCGCCGCCATCTCCTTCGCCATCCCTTAGGGGCTCGTAAGTGGGAGTCATCACGGGCATCCATGCTTCGCTGGAGCCCCTGCTCCGTCCACAGCCCCTGGCGGACCTGCTGGCCGGAGCACTGTTACCCCAGGGACCAGGCCCTGCACCTAATCGAGGTACTCTTATCATTGTGCATGTGGCTGCATCTGCAGTCCGGGGCTCCAGATCCGACCCAGTTATCTGTGAGGTACTCTAAGGGTATTATGTTGTTGACCGGCACATCTCCCTTCGGGGCTGGCTGCCGGGATCACAGCAGGTAACCCGGTTTTCACCGGACCTCCGCGCTGCTGCTGCAGCTGCTATAGCCCGGGCCTTCGGATCCCTGTGGGGGACCTGACCCCTGGGGCTGGTCTCCGACACCCCCTCTGAGGGTGTCAGCGCTGTTGGCCAGTGATCGCGCCGGACGTCCGCACCTACCATGCCTGCATGTCGGGCACGGTCTTAAATTTAGGCCCCGGCTTCGCCTGCGGCCTAGCTTCGTAATGCCTGCCCCCGGCTGCCATTCAGGCAGAGGGGCGGGTTTTGGGCCATCCCTGCGGCCATACTGATGCATGGAGGGCCTCTCCCCAGCTGCCTAGGTGACGCCCATTCCTCTCAGTTTCTATGGGGCCCCAGATTCCCGCACTTTGTGCCGGTCCGCCCATTTTTCACTCCCCCCTCTGCTGGCTCCGGCGGCCATCTTGGCTTTCTACCAGTATATGCTCAGCAGCTGCAGTCCCCTGAGAGGTTCTGCAGCTTCTGGGGGACCAGGGACAGTGGGCTCTGATGATACACCGCTGTTTTGCGGTCAGGCCACACCAGTTACACTGGCTGTGAGCCCCCTTGCGGGGGCATCCCCTGCTGGGGTTTCCCACAGTTATACAGCTATGTGGGCCATTTGGGGTATAACTCCCAACAGCATGTCGCATGTGCGCCTGCACTTCATATAAGGCTTAGCTGCCTGCTGGATGCACTCCTCTGCCTGCGCGCAGCCAGAGACAAGCCCAGAGCCACAGGCTCACTCCAGCACCTCGACCCAGGTGGATTCCCCTGCTGTCCTCCCGCAGGGCCTTCCAGGACGCCGTCTGGACAGAGGTTCCAGGAAGCCTTGTCCAAGCCGTACCTTAGGCTATATAAGCCCAGACCGGGCCCCTTACAGGATCCCACACGGGACCTCTCTCAGGAGTCTAGGCCGGGTCCTTCACAGGATCCCCCTACGCCTGACCCCCGGGGGGTTCCATATGTCCAGGGCTGCTCGCCCACTAATTGGACTGCCCCGGAAAACAGCCGAGGACTCTTCCTCAGGCAACTGTCCGCGGCCCGCTATGCGGACACACGGGGCTCCCTCCTCTCGCATTACTCTCAGGATGTCGACAATGAGCAGGGGGTCAGGGTTCAGAGTCCGAGCTCATGCTGACTCTGAATGCCCCTGAGGAGGGACACACTGGTGGATGACCTTGTTCCTTCTTCAACATGGTTGTTCCACCTGCTCCCCCTTCTTCGGTGGAGCCGGATTCCTTTTCAGGAAACACACCAATTTAGGTTCCCTAAAGGTACCGTCACACGGGGAGATATCGCCGGCGATGTTGCCGGCAACCGAGGGGCGTGGCCAGGTTGCGGCGACATCGCCGGCGAATTGCCGCGTGTGACAGGGCGATAATCAGGCGATTCTGCCTGATCGCCCTGTGTAACGCGGCAACCCGCAATGTTACGGGCGATTCCGCCTATCTACAACATTGCGAGTTATCGCTCGCTGGGTTGCTGGGCAACTCCGCGAGCGATAGCCGCGGCAACTATCCGGCGACATCGCCGGTAAGTTGCTCAGTGTGACATCTCACCGGCGATGTTGTCAGGGATGCGCGCTCCCGCGATCCCCGGCGATATGTCCCTGTGTGACGGTACCTTTAAAGGGCTATAGTGTGTTGCTTCCACCACCCTAATTTGGAGATGCTGTCCAAAGCCCAGGGCTGGCCCGGACTAGCACTATCCTAAGAGAATCAGCAGTGCCGTTACTTCCTCGGAAGTGGTCAATGGTTGGTCTCTTTCCCACAAGGTGGACCCTCCGGGTCCAGACTTGCAGCCCGGACCGTTGTGCCCGTGCCTAACGGCTCTTCCCTGAAAGAGCTACGGACCGCCAGATTGATTTATTTTTTTAACTCGATCTATGAAGCTACTGTCCTCAGCTTTCGCAGCTGTAGGACCAGGGCAGCCATGTCTGCGTGCTCGGCAAGGATCCGCTCCCTTACGGGGGTTCTCTTGCCTGAGGTCATTACATAACGTCTTTGATGATCTTGGTAGCGTCAGCTACTCCCTGGCTATCCGCAGGTCTATGGCCTCGGAATATGATTAGCTGACCCACATCCAAAAAGGTACCTTACGGGGTTGTCTTTTGGCTGGTAACAGGCTGTTTTGGGAACAGCTGGAAGGACTCCTCAGCGAGTAAGCTCTTACGTGCCGCACGCTACGGTTGGGAAACTTGTGCACCAAAGCTTTCCGTCCACTGGCTTGGACTAAAGCTAAGGGTGTGACTCTGCGTGGCGTTCCGAGATCGCCTGCACTCAGCGGCAGGAGGCTCAGCCTCTGTGACGGCCTCATGATGCCTATCCGCCTCTCCAAGCCGCATCTTCGGTCAAGGACAGGCTCTCCGGTTATATCACATGACTACTATATACAGCTGAACTCTCTTCCTCGCCTCCTTAAGCAAAGGCGCAGGCCTTTAACCAGGCTCTGGATGCCTTGAGGCGAGACGGAGTAGTTCTCTCTGTTCCTCTCGAGGAACGCTTGCATGCATCGATCGCCATCAAGGAGGCGTATTGGCAGATCCACCGCAGTGGGGACAAGCACCATCTTCCCGCGACAGGAAGGTCTCCCTGTCTGCATTGACGAAGGTCTCCCTTCATTCGTGTCTGCTACCCCTGTCTGTCACGGGGGAGGTCCTTCCTGCCCCTCTCGTGGGCAGTTGGGACCACGGCGCCAGCCTCTCGGGCCGGGGCGCAGTATTCCTCCACCACGGGGTTCAAGGCACCTAGACTGAGTCGCAATCCATTCTCCGGATCAATGTCCTGCAGAGTAGGGCCATTTGCTTAGCACTTTTGGCTTTCCAGCGGTTCCTGTCAGGAGACAGATCCGGATTTCATCAAACGCGATAGCGTCTCCTATGTCACTCGCCAGGGAGGAACTCTAAGCACCTCAGCTCTGCTCGAGGTTCAACGTATCCTTCAAGGGGTAGAGGACAACGACTCCTCCATCTCGGCAGTCCACATCCCCGGAGGGGACAACTCGGAAGCAGACAACCGAAGTCGCCAGGGCATGGACTCGGGCGAATGGTTCCTTCATCCAGACGTCTTTCAGACCATCTGCAACCGATGAGGAACGCCGGACGTGGACCTGATGGCCTCAGGTTCCAGTTTTCATGGCCCGGCTTCAGGATCACCAGACCCTGGCTGCGGACGCACTGGTCCAGTACTGGTCTCAGTTCCGCTGCCCGTACGGGTTTTCCCCGTTGGTGATGCTGCCTAGAGTCCTGCGCAAAATCAGGGCAGAATGCAGGCGCGCTCTACTGATCGCCCCGGACTGGCCCAGGCGTGCATGGTACCCAGACCTGTGGCAGCTCACGGCAGGGGAACCGTGGAAGCTTCCAGATCATCTGGACATGTTGTCTCATGATCCGTTCTTTCACCAGAATTCTGTGGCCCTCAGCTTAACTTTGACTCTTAAATCCTGGCTGATGACATCCCGGGATTTCCCCCAGCGGTTGCCGCGACTATGAGACAGGCCAGGAAACCTGCGTCAGCAAAAGATCTCCCGCAGTACTTGGAAAATTTTCTTTTCCTGGTGCCACTCGGATGGGCACTCTCCTTGGCCTTTCCCTGTACCTATCCTGCTTTCCTTTCTATATTCAGGATTGGGTTTAGGGTTATCTCCTAGTTCCTTTCAGGGACAGATTCCTGCACTATTCTACAAACGTCTGGCTAATCTCACTCAAGTTAGGACGTTTGTGCAAGGGGCATGTCACATTGTTCCGCCCTACAGACGTCCTTTGGACCCCTGGGACCTTAATCTGGTCCTTGCGGCGCTATAGAAGCCGCCTTTCGAACCTCTGAGAGAGGTGTCCCTCTCCGGACTTTCACAGAAAGTTGCCTTTCTGGTGGCCATTACCTCTCTTCGGAGAGTTTCAGAGCTGGAAGCCTTGTCTTGCAAGTCTCCATTCCTGGTGATTCACCAGGATAAAGTGGGGCTCCGGCCTGTGGCAGAGTTCTTACCCAAGGTGCTTTCTCCATTTCACCTGAATCAAAACATGTTCCTTGCGTTTTTTTGTCCTAATCCTGTTCACCAGTATGAGAAGTCTCTGCATACTTTGGACCTGGTCAGGGCTGTCAGGATTTATGTCTCCCGCCCGGCTTCTTTTCGCCGCACGGACACCTTGTTCGTTCTCACGACAGGCCAGAGGAAAAAAAAAAAAAGGAGCGCCGCCTCCAAGTCCTCCTTGGCTCAGTGGATCAAGGCTCCTATCCAGGAGGCCTACCTTTCCTCTGCTACGCCCTTACCTGCGGGGATTAAGGCGCATTCGACGAGCTGGGGTGCCTCGTGGGCCTTCCGTCACCAGGCCACAGCACAACAGGTCTGTCAAGCGGGCACTTGGTCCAGCCTACACTCCTTCACGAAACATCAGATTCATGCGTATGCTTCTGCAGACGCTAATGTGGGCAGACGGATCCTTCAGGCGGCGGTTCGCACACCTATGATTGTTACTGCCATGCTTTGGGTCTTCTCCCACCCAGGGATAGCTTTTAGACATCCCAATGTCTGGGTCTCCCAATGGAGCGAAAAAGAGAATTTTGTTTACTTACCGTAAATTCTTTTTCTTCTAGCTCCTAATTGGGAGACCCAGCACCCACCCTGTTGCCTTTTAGGCTTTGTTTTTCTGTTTAAGTGGCTGGCGTTATACATGTCGCTTTTATGGCTCTGTTGGCCGATACTTCATAGCCGGACCTTTCGGTCTTGGTTTTATCCTACTTCCTGCTTGTGCACCGAACTGATGGGATTTCTCCTAGAGGGGGTGTATAGGCAGTAGGGGAGGGGCAACACTTTTTGTTTTAAGTGTAGTACTTTGTGTGTCTTCCGGAGGCAGAAGCTATACACCCAATGTCTGGGTCTCCCATTAGGAGCTAGAAGAAAAAGAATTTACGGTAAGTAAACAAAATTCTTTTTTTTTTATCACCTAAATGTTGCTAACTTTTGAGCGGATCACTATACCTGGCAGTCTCTAAGATTGTTATTTGGTGGTGAATTGCAATGGCAACCAACAGGACCACACAATCTTGATCTCCTCATTTGAATGCCGTAGGCACAATTAAAAGCAGCATCTAAGGGTAAAACGGCCATAATTTGTGTCAATAGGGTTTGTGGACTCTAAAGATTCGGCATCAGTGGAGGACCATGATGTTGGGGGGTTTAGCCAGAAAAAGAGGCGCACCTCTGTTAATGAGAAAATCCAGGCAATGATTAAAGAGCAATGGAAGACCCCTTTTGGTCAGGCCTTTTTCTCCTCTTCTATCAAGAAAAGATATCCTTTTGATCACAAAGTGTCAGCATGCTGGGATACATGTCCAAAAATAGATGTGGTGGTAATTTCAAAGATCCATTGGATAGAAAGGCAGACAGCTATTTGAGGGGCTCATAGGAGTCAATGACCAGTATACTTAGACCACCCTTATCTAGTACGTGTGGCTCGTTCATCAATGGTGTGGTTGCAGCAGCTAAAATCAAATTAACAAATTATGGACAATGTACCTAGGGGAGAGTTGTTATCCTTCTTATCCCTCATCCAGGGAGAAGCTGCCTTTCTAGCCGATGCCTTGGCTGATTCTCTAAAACTGGCACCAAGGGCCACTGCTCTTGCAAATTCAGCAAGGAGAGCCTTATGTTAAAAAAATTGGCCAGGGGATGGTCAGTCAAAGGCAAAGTTGTGTGCAGTCCCTTGTGAAGGAGACTTCCTATTTGGAAAGACTCAAGACAACATACTAGAGAAGGCTAGGGATAGGAAAAAGGACTTCCCGGCCTACCCTGCATCTACTTTCCGTAGTTGTTCCTTGAGGTCGAAAAATTTCTCCGGTAGAAAACCTCCTAGGGTGTAACAGGACTCTTGGTCTGACAGCATAAATAGGAAATCGGGTTTTATGTTCAAGGGCTCCTCCTTTGAGTATAAGAAATCCTCAAAATGATGCGTCGCTCCAGGTGGGAGGAAGAATCTCCTTCTTTCTCCCAGCCTGGTCTCGCATAAACACTTAAGATTGAATTCTGAGTATAATCCAGGACGGCTTGAGGCTAGTTTTTTTTCGACCCCTATGGGAGTCCCTTATAATAACACCTGCCAGCAGCCCAACCAAGCAGATAGGAACTTTGGTTCAAAAGAATGTCCTGTTGGAAGTATCGTGGAGAAGAGGGGCAGGGGATTTCTACTCCCATCTCTTTTTGATAAGGAAACCGGACAGGTTCTATGGAACAATTATCAATCTACGACAACTCAACAGTTATTTTTGACCTGAGATACTTCAAAATGGAGACAGTGAACTCCGATATAAAGCTTCTCTTTCAGATTGTTTCATGGTGGTAACAGATCTCAAAGATGCATATTACCATGTTTCAATAAATCAGGATCATCAGTAATATTTATAGGTAGCCCTGTACATAGACTGAGTCCTCAGACACTACCAATTACAGGCTCCCCCGTTCGGGGTATCCATGGCACCGAGAATATTCACAAATATTGTCACGGAAATTATGGCCCAATTACGACAACAAGGGATCCTGATAGTATCATACTTAAACGATTTTATGATTGTGAGGAGATCCCTTGAACATTGCAACTCTCAACTTGAAAAGGTCAGAACTGTCCTATCAGACCTTGGATGGATAATCAATATGGAGAAGTCAAGATTGATACCCTCAACAAGCCAAACCTTCTTGAGTTTTATATTGGACTCAAGGTCCCAACTTTGTCTCCTCGCTAAAAGACAAACAGCTAAAGATTCTCTCCTTGGTAGCTTCGGCAATACATAGTCCCCACATGACTCCAAGAAAGGCAATGTCCCTACTAGGCTCCTTAACATCGTGCATTCCGGCAGTCCCCTGGGCTCAGCTTCATTTAAGACAGCTCCTGTGGGAGATTTTGTGGGGACTGAGTCACAGAGTTTTTTTTAGAGGGAGGTATCCATCTTTCTTCAGAGACACTAGACTCCCTAAAATAGTGGCTACATCAGGAGAATTTGTCAGAAGGGGTTCTCTAGGTGCTTCTGGCGTCAGATACAATCATTACAGTCACAAGTTCAAGTGGCTGGGGAGCTCATTTCTGGGCACATGTACTTCAGGGGGTCTGGAATGCACACCAGTCTGATGTCTTCAAATCTAAGGGAACTCTGGACAGTAAGGAAAACCACAGAGGGTTTTCTTCCCTTTTTTAGAGGTCATCATTTAAGAATCCAATTAGACATCGGGGGAGAAAAGGGCACAAGGTCATCTGTGTTAATAAGGCTCACTCAAAACATCAGATCATGCAGGAACATCACATCTCCCTCTCAGCTCTCCACATCAAAAGGGATCTCAGTAGCATTCCGAGCTGTACTTAGTTGAGGCAGGGAGAATGAGCTTTAGACCTGGTGGTTTTCTCTCAGATAATATGGAGATGGGGAGAACCAGTTATAGAGCTCTTCGCCAACCGGGAAACAGGCAGGTACCAAGATTCTGCTCCCTAGACCCCAGGGACAGACCTTATGCTGTAGACGCACTTGATACCCTGGACCTCTGGCCTGATCTACGCCTTTCCTCCTCTCATGATGATTCCACATTCCATCCGTTCTAAAGAAGATTCAAGAAGACAGAGCCAGAGTCATATTAATAGCCACCTTCAGGCCCAAGAGGGAATGTTTTTTTTTTTTGTTTTGTTTTTTGGCTAGATCGCATGTCCATTACAGACCCCTGGATCCTTCCAAAATACCAGGCACTACTTTCTCAGGGCCCGATTAACCACCCTCAGGTCTCAAGTATTCGGCGAAAGCCTGGAATTTGAGAGGAGGCGACTGAGAAGTCGGGGATTCTTTGCAAACTTGGTAAGTACCCTTATGAGGAGCAGGAAGCCAGTCACCACCAAACTTTATGGTAAGGTTTGGAGAAAGTTTCTGTCTTGCTCAGGGGAGAGTCTAGTAGGGGAGACTCCATTTGTAGCCATTTTAGAATTCTTGCAGAGGGGATGGGACCTGGGGTTGGCTATTAGCACTCTGAAAGTCCAGGTTTCTGCCGTAGGGGCCCTTTACAACTATAATCTGGCTGGAAATCCCTGGGTTTCTAGATTTATTAAATCCTGTCACAGAGCTACTCCTGTGCACTGTCTTAAAATACCTTGTTGGGACCTGAATTTAGCGCTAGATACCAACTATACCAAACTACTAAAGGGAGATCCAACGGAAGACTTTAAGAGGGAACTTAAGAGGCTGTTAGACGAAGCCTTCCAAAAAAAGATCCTAAGTTCAAACGAATGGAGGTTCATGGATTTGAAACATCCAGTTATCCCAGTGTTTTATGCTCTTCCAAAGGTGCACAAGGGGTTTAATCCACTTAAGGGGCGTCCGATAGTTTCAGGAATAAATTCCTTATCCCAAAACTCAAGTGTTTATTTGGATCGGGTTTTGAGATGCCATGTGACAGCATTACCATCATATCTGAGAGACACTACCGATCTCCTAACAAAATTGGAAGGGATAACAATAGACCAGGGGGTAAATTTAGCCTCAATAGATGTGGAAGCACTCTATAGTAGTATTCCCCATGAGTCTGGCCTGAAAGCAGTAACACATTACTTAGGTATGAGGGGTACACAATTTAGGGAACATAATCTATTTACAACAGCCCTCCTGAAATTTATTCTTACCCACAATTATTTCATGTTTGATCGGAGGTTCTACCACCAGCTCAGGGGCACCGCCATGGGAAGCTCCATGGCACCATCATATGCTAACTTGTTCCTGGGCTGGTGGGAGGATAAAATTGTTTTCGGGGGGATTTTGATAGGACTTGGTGGTGCCCCCAGATTATATTCTGGGGGAGATACATAGACGACATTTTCATCCTCTGGTCAGGTGATGAAATATCCTTCAATAGATTTATCAGAGAACTGAATGTAAATGATATTGGTATGAGATTCACGTCTGAATTTCAAAAGGAGGAATTAAACTTTCTTGACGTCACCGTAATGAGGGGTGACAATGGCCGTCTAAAAACAAAAACGTATCGCAAAAAAACCGCAAGCAATGATCTCCTTCACTGGGAAAGCCATCACCCAAGAAACCTAAAGAAAGGTATCCCTAAGGGACAATACTTAAGGATTAAAAGAAACTGTTCATCAGACCACTCCTTCTATACTCAGGCTCAAGATCTAAAAACACGATTTGTAGATAGGGGCTACCCCGAACCAATTTTAAAAGAAGCCTTTAAGAAGGCAGATGCTGTCCCAAGAGATGACCTTCTAAAACTAAAGAACAGAGAGGAATCAACCACCCTAAGGATCATAGGAAAATTCGATAATAGATCCAGGGATGTCCGTGAAATAATTAACAGACATTGGAGGATTTTGAGATCCGATCCAGAGCTCAGTGACTTGATTACCCCCTTCCCATCCATTACATACAGAAGAGGCAGAAATTTGAGAGACCAACTCGTGCATAGCATGTACAACCCACCAAAAACCAAAAAGACCTGGTTAGAAAATAGACAAACGGGGACTTTTAGATGTGGCAGATGCGTGAATTGTAGATACATATGCACTGGCAAAGAATTTGTAAGTAGAAATACTGGAAAAACTTATACATTACGTCATTTTGCAAACTGTAATACAGTAGGGGTGGTGTACCTTTGCAAATGCACCTGTGGTATAGAATACATAGGAAAAACAAAAAGGGAATTTAAAAAACGTATCGGTGAACACATGGGAGATATTAGGAAAAATAAAGATACACCAATAGCGAGACATGTGAGAAGCGAACATGAGGGAGATGTAACCTCGATCTCATTTATGGGAATTGAAGTGGTTACACCATCTAGACGAGGGGGAGATTGGGACAAAATAATCCTTCAAAAAGAGGCAAGATGGATTCACAGACTAAAAACGTAGCCCCATGGGGACTAAACGAGATACAAACTTACACATGTTTCATATAGTCTGCCTCCCTTTTTAACCACCCCTCCCCCCCCCCCCATCAGTGAAATATCAATAAAACTCTCGTCAATTAATATGTATCACATGTCAATTGGAGAGAGTAACCTAAAACTGTAAATAGAAAAAGAAATAAGATACCCTTAAATAATCCTATAAACTCTCAACTGTATACCCCTCTACTGTAGATTCCATACAATTTGTCATCCTGCTTTGATGTACTTTGTAAATGGAAATGTTTTTCACCCCTGAAATCCAACCCAATACATAAGGTTATGTCCAAAAGTAACCCTAAGAGCACCTATATGAAATCAGCCCCTCCTCATTGATCCAAAAGGATATAAAGGAATGAACCTATGAACAAACATGGTGATTTACCATGCCATTAATCTTTGAAGAATAGACCTCTTTTATGACGTGGTCACCAGGTTGCAAAATATCAGATGGAGGGAGTATGATCCATATGTGAAAAGATCTTTACATAATTTCCATTTTCCTGGAATATATAACCACTATCCCTAATGATAACAGTATAATACTCAATGAAGTATATTGAATCTGTCTCCCTAAGAACCTAACAAAAACCTATTTATACTCCTTAATGAGACCTAGATAATAATACATCTCCAAAAGTTGCCTTGATAACTACTTTCCAACTCATGTATACCCCTTAAGTGTAAAACCCTAATGATAATAATAAAACCCCAAACTCTGACCTAGCAACTATTATCCAGCTAAACGAGGTTCCCAGATCATAAGGGAATCGCTGCAATAGTCATACGGGGCAGAGGACACGCGCGCAAGCGCATCCCCGCCTCCCTCCCACTATGTGACGTAATCGTCACAAGGCAGACGGAGAGACGCGTCGCTAGGGAGAGAGGCGGACGCATGCGCATTTGGAAGGCGTGCGTTCCAACTGGAACGCATGCGCTGCCCGCATGCTAATAAGCAATGGGAGGCGATTCAGAGACCACGAGGGGGGTGGTACTATATTAACCCCACAATCGGGCGGCGGTTCACATCTAACACTTGAGGTGAAGATGCTGGCCGCGCAACAGACGCCTGTATGAAGCTGAATACCAGACTGTGAATCCCTACAGGAGAGGTATTTTAGGATATGGGTGGATAAAGTAGGGACTAGGAAACAACTTAAGGAGATTAACTAGTTTATTAATGTCTTGTCCACAGAGACAGAATCAAAGGGGCTATAATATATAGAAGGACCTAGATAATAGGAGACAAATGCTACTATAACAATTCTTACCTGATAGTGAAACTGGTTACATATAACAAGGACAGATCATCCAGATAAGGTATTTGTGTTTTAATTCATTAACTAAAAACCAAATATAGAGATTTACATGTACTAGTTGTATGTATATATATAATTTCAGGATCACAAAGTTGAAAACTATATGGGTCTGGACTCTAGGGGAACCTTGAAACATCTGGAGGGTATGTTTTACTAATTAAAAACATACACAAGGTTAATTATATGTTTCCTCCTCTATCCCCTATTACCCCCTTCCCCTCCTGGTTGTCATAGATTTCAAAACCTCCAATTTTTTTTCCCCCCCTCTTGCAGAGCTTCTTGTTTGAAACCCAACAAGAGCCACTTTGATTATCTGGTCCTGGGGAGATAAGTGGAACACAGTGATATCATAGGTATTTCCACCAATGTCCACTTCTGTTTCCCTCTGATCACATACCAACACAATGGGTAATATAGATAATGAATAATCTCACTTTTTATAGTGGTGGAGGTTTTATTATAAACAAGAATAATTTGAGTAACCCTCTTGGGGATAATTCCTCATGGGATATGACAACCATGGTTTCTCCTATATTTACAGTAAGAACCCTTTGTGAACTGGAGACTTCATATACACATATAGGATCTCTTCCATCCCCATCTGGGATAAAGATAGCAGCCTGGGACCAGATCTCACAAAATGGGCTACCTGAACATCATAAGGAACCCAACCATCATCTGATGTATCTTACCACATACCTTGATGCATAAGCCCCTGAAGAGCCTTTAAACGATAAGAAAGGCGAAACGTGTCGGGCATTACAAGACCATAATCTGTGGTCATATATGTGTATACATCGATCATTGTATTTCTGTGGATGTTAAAATGTATGATTAGATGCCACCTACACTTGGAGACTTGACCGTACATAAAGGCCAACTAGGGACTCCGCTTGTGATATACCAACAGTAAAAGGGACAAACAGACTAATACCTATATGGCTTAAGCCTGGAAGTCCATATCCAGACAAACCAATAGGAATTAGACGGGACTTTAGTACTGTTCAGGTGACATCTATAGAATCACCATTTCATTCCCAAATACAATAGAGCTTGTGTTTGTGGGTGTGGGGAAGGGTTTATTCTATGTTTTGTGTATGTCAAACACTTTAACACGGTCCACACTGGACAAATTTTAATAAGCAATAAAAACTATCTACTAAAAGATATTCCTGTAGTATATTAGTATCATACTTAAACGATTTTATGATTGTGAGGAGATCCCTTGAACATTGCAACTCTCAACTTGAAAAGGTCAGAACTGTCCTATCAGACCTTGGATGGATAATCAATATGGAGAAGTCAAGATTGATACCCTCAACAAGCCAAACCTTCTTGAGTTTTATATTGGACTCAAGGTCCCAACTTTGTCTCCTCGCTAAAAGACAAACAGCTAAAGATTCTCTCCTTGGTAGCTTCGGCAATACATAGTCCCCACATGACTCCAAGAAAGGCAATGTCCCTACTAGGCTCCTTAACATCGTGCATTCCGGCAGTCCCCTGGGCTCAGCTTCATTTAAGACAGCTCCTGTGGGAGATTTTGTGGGGACTGAGTCACAGAGTTTTTTTTAGAGGGAGGTATCCATCTTTCTTCAGAGACACTAGACTCCCTAAAATAGTGGCTACATCAGGAGAATTTGTCAGAAGGGGTTCTCTAGGTGCTTCTGGCGTCAGATACAATCATTACAGTCACAAGTTCAAGTGGCTGGGGAGCTCATTTCTGGGCACATGTACTTCAGGGGGTCTGGAATGCACACCAGTCTGATGTCTTCAAATCTAAGGGAACTCTGGACAGTAAGGAAAACCACAGAGGGTTTTCTTCCCTTTTTTAGAGGTCATCATTTAAGAATCCAATCAGACATCGGGGGAGAAAAGGGCACAAGGTCATCTGTGTTAATAAGGCTCACTCAAAACATCAGATCATGCAGGAACATCACATCTCCCTCTCAGCTCTCCACATCAAAAGGGATCTCGGTAGCATTCCGAGCTGTACTTAGTTGAGGCAGGGAGAATGAGCTTTAGACCTGGTGGTTTTCTCTCAGATAATATGGAGATGGGGAGAACCAGTTATAGAGCTCTTCGCCAACCGGGAAACAGGCAGGTACCAAGATTCTGCTCCCTAGACCCCAGGGACAGACCTTATGCTGTAGACGCACTTGATACCCTGGACCTCTGGCCTGATCTACGCCTTTCCTCCTCTCATGATGATTCCACATTCCATCCATTCTAAAAAAGATTCAAGAAGACAGAGCCAGAGTCATATTAATAGCCACCTTCAGGCCCAAGAGGGAATGTTTTTTTTTTGTTTGTTTTTTGGCTAGATCGCATGTCCATAACAGACCCCTGGATCCTTCCAAAATCCCAGGCACTACTTTCTCAGGGCCCGATTAACCACCCTCAGGTCTCAAGTATTCGGCTGAAAGCCTGGAATTTGAGAGGAGGCGACTGAGAAGTCGGGGATTCTTTGCAAACTTGGTAAGTACCCTTATGAGGAGCAGGAAGCCAGTCACCACCAAACTTTATGGTAAGGTTTGGAGAAAGTTTCTGTCTTGCTCAGGGGAGAGTCTAGTAGGGGAGACTCCATTTGTAGCCATTTTAGAATTCTTGCAGAGGGGATGGGACCTGGGGTTGGCTGTTAGCACTCTGAAAGTCCAGGTTTCTGCCGTAGGGGCCCTTTACAACTATAATCTGGCTGGAAATCCCTGGGTTTCTAGATTTATTAAATCCTGTCACAGAGCTACTCCTGTGCACTGTTTTAAAATACCTTGTTGGGACCTGAATTTAGCGCTAGATACCCTGACCAAATCTCCTTTTGAACCTATTCCTGAAGCTTCATTGAAGGTTCTTACTCTAACAGTGGTCTCACTGGAGGCATTAACATCTGCCAGAAGAATGAGTGAAGTTCAAGCCTTGTCAGTACACTCAGATATTGGATAGATTAATTCTTAGATCTGATCTTATTTACCGATGGTAGCAAAACAGTTTGACAGGGTTCAAGAGATTGTGCTTCCTTCCTTCTGTGACAAACGTGCAAATCAGAAGGAGGCAGTCTTGCACACCTTAGATGTTAAAAGAGCCTTAATTCACTACATAGGGGGTCACCAAGCAGAGAAGGAAAGCTCAAGCCCTGTTTTTGTCATTCCAAGGGGACACCAAGGGTAGTAGTTTGTCAAAGTAAACCATGGCAAGATGGATCAGGGCTGCTATAGTCCTATTTTATTCTTCCAGTAGAGTCACAATCTCAGCTGGGATCAGTGCCCATTCTACTAGGGCAATAGCCACATCCTAGGCAGAAAGAGAAGACATACCACTGGAGCTCATTTGTAAAGCTACCTGATGTTCTCATGCCTTTTTCGAAACACTACCGTATCGACTTAACTTCCACAACTAAGATGACATCTGGTAGAAGGGTCCTTCAAGCAGTGATCTCTCTAAGGATGGTTTCACATCACGATTTTGTGGTATCGGTTTGTATCCATTTCAAAACAGATACACACGGATCTGATTTTGCCTCCCATGTATTCCAATGTGCAATGGATGGGCTCGGATGTGTCCCTATTGGCATCTGATTTTATCACCATCTGTTGCTGTCCGATTTAGTCATGGAGCCAAAATCGCAGACTGTTGCGATTTTGGTGTCCGTGACTAAAATCTGACACCACGGATCCGTGACGGTCAGTGTGCAGACAGCATGGGAGCCTACGGACATCGGATCCGATGTCGGCTCCATGGTTATGTACTGAGCATGCCCAGAAGCAGTGCTCAGTACATAACCCCCCTGTCTCTCCCTGCTTCTCCATCTCCTCTATACTGTCCCCTCCGGTACGTAAAAAAAAAAAAAAACTCCTCCTGGAGGATTTTTCACCTTTCCAGCGGCTCCGGTGATGCGACAGTCTCCATCTGGGTGAAGGACCTCTTGTGACGTCACCGAGCCGATGAGCTGACGTGTCAGCTGATCGGCTCTGTGACGTCACGAGGGGTCCTGCACCCAGATGGAGACTGTCACATCACCGAAGCCGCCGGACAGAAAGTATTCTCCGGGAGGAGTTTTTTTGTTTTTTTTTAACATACCGGAGGGGACAGAACAGGATAGAGGACAGGCGGGACAGAACAGAGAATAGGGGGGACAGGATTGAGGATAGGGAGGATGCAGGAGCAGGAAGAACAGGGAGATCCTGTATAGAATCGGAAACTGATGGCAAATCCGTGGATCCATGGCTGTCCGGGGGATCCTGCAAAAACAAGGATCCCCACGGACAGCCCAAAATCGTGATGTGAAACCAGCCTAATTTCTTTTTGTTTGGAATCTCTCAGGTTGTGTTATCATGGAGATGGGAGAAATAAAATCTAAATTACTTACCTGTAGTGGGATTTTCCAGAGCCAAGATAGCATCATGCCATTCCCTCCCATTTGCACTGTTGTGGTACACAATTTGTGGTGTTTATTTCTTTGTTTTATATGTTTTTTATGGTGGTAGTGATGGTATATACTAATGATTTCTAGAAGTCATTTCTGAGCTCTGTAAACCAACTGATGTGGAGGAGAGGTACCACCTTTTTATTTCAGTGGTTTCCTGTCCTTGATGGGCGTAACCTCTCTCTCAGGTGGTGCTGTAATGGTTCTGGAAAAGCCCATTACCGGTACGTAATTTAGATTTTTTTCCTATAAGCAGTTGAAACCAGAAGTTTACATAAACTATATAAAAAGACATATATGAATATTTTTCTACTATTTTATTTATTTATAGAGCACCATTGATTAAATGGTGCTGTACATGAGAAAGGGTTACATACAAACAAGTCAAAAATACAATGAACAAACTAACAGTGACAGACTGGTACAGAGGGGAGAGAGAGGATCCTGCCCTTGCTGGCTCTTACATTCTACAGTGCAATGGGGAGGGAGACAGTAGGTTGAGTCTGCTTTGATGGTGGAGTGCCAGGTCCAGTGGTGGTCAGGTGGCACTCTGGTCATTGCAGGCTGTTCTGAAGAAATCGAATTTCAGGTTCCGCTTGAAGGTTCCGAGTGTGGGGGAAAGTCCAACGTTTTGGGGTGCAGAATTCCAGATAATGGGGGATGCTAGGGCGAAGTCTTACAGTCGGTTTCATGAGGAACGTACAAGTGTGGAGGAAAGGAGGTGGTCTTGAGAGGATCGAAGATTACGAGTTGGATGATATTAGGAGATTAGTTCAGAGATATATGGGGGAGACAGATTGTAGATGGCTTTGTAAGTCAATGTTAGTAGTTTGAATTAGATATGCTGGGTAATTGGGAGCCCGTGGAGGGATTTACAGAGGGGAGAAGTGGGGGAGCAGCGATGAGAGAGGTGGATTAGTCGGGAAGCAGAGTTAAGGACAGATTGAAGAGCTGCAAGTGTGTTAGCAAGGAAGCCACAGAGGAGGAGGTTGCAGTAGTCAGGACGGGAGATGATGAGGGCATGCATTAGTAACTTAGTAGACTGAGGGCTGATGAAGGGACGGATTCTGGAAATATTTTTGAGTTTGAGAAGGTAGGAGGTGGAGAGAGCTTGTATGTGTGGTTTGAAGGATAAGGCAGAGTCAAGAGTTAGTCTGAGGCAGTGGACTTCAGGTACAGGACAAAGTGTGAATGTCATATATTATGATAGACAGATCAAGTAAGGGAGGTGCACGAGATGGGGGAAAGATGATGAGTTCAGTTTTGTCTACGTTTAGTTTATTAAGGAAGCAAGAGGAGGAGTATATAGCTGATAAACACTCAGATTTTGGACAGCACAGAGATAGATCTGAGTGTCATCAGTGTGCAGGTGGTACTGGAGTCCATGGAACTTTGAGTTGTCCTAGGTATAGATGGAGACAAGAAGGGGTCCCAGGACAGAGCCTTGAGGGCCCCCAACAGAGAGGGGATGGAGCGAGGTGGTCGTGTGGGCGTGAGAGACACTAAATGTGTGGTTGGAAAAATAGGAGGAGATTCATGAGAGGACAAGGTCAGTGATACCAATGGAAGAGTAAGGGTATGTAATAGGAGGCAGTGGTCGACTGTGTGGAATGCAGAGGACGGGTCAAGAAAGAGGAGGATGGAGAAGTGTCCGTTAGTAAGTGGGTAGTTAGTAATTTTGGTTAAGGCGGTTTCGGTGGAGTGGTGGGGGGGGGGGGGGGGGGCAGAAGCCAGATTGAAGGTTGTCAAAGAGAGAGTGGGAGGAAAGTACAGTGTGGACAAGCTTTTCAAGAAGTTTTGAGGCGAACGGGAGCAGCGATAAGGGGCGGTAGCTGGATATGGAGGTCGGGGTCAAGGGATGGCTTCTGTAGGATAGGTGTAATTGTTGCATGTTTGAAAGCGGAAGGAAAGGAACTGGAGGTTAGTAATAGGTTGAAGAGGTGGGTTAGGGCTGGGGTAAGTGTCGTGGTGAGGTTGGGGAGGAAGTGAGAAGGGATGGGGTCCAATGCACAAGTGGTGAGGTGCGATCTGGAGAGGAGGTGTGCAAGTTCTCCTTCAGTAATGCAAAGGAGGAGGGTTAGTGGGAGAAGGAAGTGGTCTGGCTAGCTGACAAGAAATCAGAATAAAGCTTTCCCATTTAAGGTAAATTAGGATCCCTATTGTTATTACTATTTACCAAATGTCAGAAGAATGAGAGAGCGAGAATGTTTTAAGGCATATTTATTACTATCTGATAAGTCACAAGTTTACATATGCAGAGATTGCACAACAAATTGTATGGTGCATTTTTCTTATTACCCTTGAATAAATAAAACATTTAGGGCTGTAACATTTTTGTGGGAAAAATAATTTTTTTTCCTCCCTCATTGCTTTAAAATTTCTGTGAAGCACCTGAAGGGTTAATAAACTTCTTAAATGTGGTTTTGAGCAATTTGAGGAGTGCAGCCTTTACATTAGCATCCTTTTTTAAACATCTTTTAAAGTGAACATGTGGTAAATGTTATTTAGTAACTATTATGTGAGACATACAGGTGCATCTCAAATTAGAATATCATCAAAAAGAGAATTTCAGTAATTCAATAGTCATCTATTTCAAGCATTTTTTTTCTGTTAATGTTGATAATTAGGGTTTACAGCCAATGAAAACCCAAAAGTCATTATCTCAGAAAATTTGAATAATTAACACAAAACACCTGCAAAGGCTTACTAAGCATTTAAAATGGTCCCTTAGTCTGGTTCAGTAGGCTACACAATCATGGGGAAAGACTGTTGACCTCAGATGTCCAGAAAGCAGTCATTGACACACTCCACAAGGAGAGTAAGCCACAAATAGTCATTGGAAATCAAGGTCCCAGAGTCTTGAGGAAGTATGAAGTTTCCACAATCAATGATGATTTGGGGAGCCATGTCATCTACTGGTTTAGGTCCACTGTGTTTCATCACGATCAAAGACAGTACTGACGTCTACCAGGAGATTTTAGAGCACTTCATGCTTCCCTCTGCCGACAAGCTTTTTGGAGATGGAAATTTCATTTTCCAGCAGGACTTGGCACCTGTCCACACTGCCATTAGTACCAGAACCAGATTTAATAACCACAATATCACTGTACTTTATTAGCCAGCAAACTCGCCTGACCTAAACCCCCATAGACAACGTATGGGGTATTGTCAAGAGTAAAAAGAGACACCAGACTCAACAATGCAGACAAACTGAAGGCTGCTATCAAAGCAAACCTGGGTTTCCATTACACCTCAGCAGTGCCACAGGCTGATTGATTCCATGCCATGATTCAAAAGCAGTCACGACCAAGTGTTGAGTGCATTTACTGTACATACTTTTCATTAGGCCAACATTTAAAAATAATTTTTTTCAGTTGGTCTTATATAATAATCTAATTTTCTGAGACAATTTTTGGGTTTTCATTGGCTGTAAGCCATAATCATCAACATTTCCATAAAACACTTGAAATAGATCACTCTTTGTTGACTATATAATAGGCGTTTCACTTTATTGAATCACTGAAATAAATTATCTTTTTGATGATATTCTAATTTATTGAGATGCACCTGTAACTCTAGTTTAAGGGCATAACATTTTTAAGTTTGAAAATTGCAAAAAGGAGATTTTTGTGTACTCACCGTAAAATCCTTTTCTCTTAGCCTCTAATTGGGGGACACAGACCGTGGGTGTTATGCTGCTGTCCACTAGGAGGCGACACTAGGCAGAATCTGCAAAAGAGTAAAGTGGCTCCTCCTCTGCAGTATACACCCCTGGAGCAGGAAGTGCTTCTCCAGTTTTGTGCTAAAGCAGTAGGAGAGTTAACAGATAATAACAGTGACACAGGAAGTCTATGCAGGCAACCTGCGTAATAAATATAGTTAACAAGGTACGTCTGTAAACAGTTAATAGTTAGAGTAATACTAGTACCACAAGGCCTGTAACTAAGCAGGCGCATGTGGAAACTAGTGAAGAGTTAACGAAGCAATAATCGTATAACAAGGCCTGTAGCTAAACAGGCTCACAGTACTACAAGGCCTGGAGCAAAACAGGCACAAGTTTAAACAGTCAACAGTTAACAGAGTGATAATAGGCAAACGTGTAAACATGTTAACCATGTAACAGCTGAGAAGCTATGTGCGAACTGTAGAAAAAGGCCCACAAAGGCAATAGGGTGGGTGCTGTGTGCCCTAATTAGAAGCTAAGAGAAAAGGATTTTACGGTGAGTACACAAAAATCTCCTTTTCTCCTTCGCCTCATTGGGGGACACAGACCGTGGGACGTCCCAAAGCAGTCCCTGGGTGGGAAAGAACAATGGAACTAGTGACACTGAGCATGGTCAGTGAAGAACTATGCACCAACAGGCGGGCTGCTGCCGCCTGGAGGGCACGTGTACCCAGACTTGCATTTGTCGAGGACTGAGTGCAAGCACTATAGTGGCTTGGTTATGGGTGTAGGCTGACCTTTTGGCTGACTATACACCTTTTGCGCCGATACCTCTTACCGAACTGTCCAGGAGGCTTCCACGGCCGTAGTAGAATGTGCTGTGAGTTTTCGAAGGTATAAGCGTCTTGGATGGTTAGACGAATCCACCTGGTTAGAGGAGCCTTAGAGGCTGACCTGTCATTATTTCTGCCCTCTGGAAGAAGGGAGAAAAAGAATCCGACCTGTTAGAGAGGCACTGGTCGTGGGTACTTAGATGCGTAGGGACCTGAAAAGGTCCTGCATATGTAGGTCCTTTACGACCAGACAGACTGGAGTCGGGCGCAGCGATGACAGAGAGACGTCTTCAGTGAGGTGGAAGGAGTATACCACCTAAGAAGAAGGATGGGACCAGCCGCAGGACCGTCTTGTTCAGATAGAGAACCAGAAAAGATGGTTTACATGAGAGCGCTGAAAGTACAGATACCTCTCCAGAGAGAAATATTTGCCACCAAAACACATTACTGTTTGGATGAGAATGCTAACGGTAATAACCCATAAAAACTCAAAGGGTGGATCTTGTAGAGCCGTGAGGACGAAGATCAGGTCCCGCAGGGGTAGTCCTGTTGTATGGAGACCTTAAATGGGAGACCCTTTGAAAGAAGGAATTTCCTAGAGACCTGGTGGCAACACGTTTTTGGAAGAAGGTGAAACATGCTGAAAACCTGCTGTGTAAGAGACCTCAAGGACAGACCTGAGTCTAGGTCTGAGTGGAAGAAACAAAAATTCTTTGCATGAAATAGGGCCAGGGGAAATGACCCCTAGAGGTGCTCGGAGATAAAGAAAAGACAAAACGATTACACTCGTGGTATATCGTCGAAAAGGCTGGCTTACCAGCTGTTACTATGGTCGCTACAACATCCAGGGAAAAAAAAACAGTGTTAAATTCCAGGTCTCAAGGGCTACGCCACTTTTTTTAGAGTTGAGGAATTCCGAGGGAGAACTGGCCCTGAGAGGGTAGGTCTGGACTGTCTGTTGACATCATGGTACTGCTGGTATGAGTTGGACGAAATTTTCGTCCAAGCGCATCTGGACCAGTCTGAAAATACAGGGAGATCTGGCGACATTCTTGTTTGACCTTCCGCACTATCCTGTTAGTGGGAAAGAATATAGGGGAGATGGAGACAGGTCCAGTCTCGGACTAGCGCGTCTGTCCTATTGACTGTAGGTCCTAGGACCTGGCCAGAAAGGATGGAACCTTAGCATGGAGGCGTGAGGCCGTCAGGTCCACATCTGTAGTTTCCTGGCGCTGGCAGCCTTGACAGAGGACATCTGGACGTCTGTCATCACTTGGAGACTGCGGGTTCCACCCTGGTGGTCGACATATGCCACGGCTGTGGCATTGTCTGACTATATTCTAGCAAGACCGACTGCCAGAAGGTGACTGAATGATTTCAGTACTAGAAATACTGCCCGAATCTTTGTAGACTGAGGGGCATCCTCGTGTGTGGGCGGGACTGTCGTCATGTGCATTCTGATGGGAGTACATCGCACCATATCCTGTTCCTGGGCCATGTCTAAGCATGGATAGTTGAAAAGGCCGTAGGTGCAGCTGAGGCTATGGAACTGCCTCCCATGCTGCCACTATCCTGTCTAGGACTCTTATAGCCGTTGTGAAAGATTGAGGAGACCGCTGAAGCGGATTCCCAGACAAAGAATCCGTGCCTTGTCTTAGAAAACCCAATATGGCTGATACTCCATATGTGATGCTGCAGCACGTAGCCATCAGGAATATGTAGCGGAGCTGGGACTCCTTGAGTTTGTGTGCTGTGCTGCAACATGTGCTCTGGCATTGTGGTAGACTCATGGAGGGTGATCCGCCAACCGAGTCTTCTTAACGTGTCCAGTGAAAGCGACAGTGTTCGCAGACTCCGAAAATCATGCATTGATGAATAAGTCGTCCAGATATGGGAGACTCCTGGAATGCAGTATAGACATTTCCAACTTCAGGCTGTATTTATGAGCTTTAGGTCTCACAGTATTCACTTTTAACTCCTGAGACGAGAAGGAACTGACTGCGTTGAAGAAGGTTCGGGCCAATGCCACACGGGGGGCCGGATGGCCCATCCATTGGGTTAATGCATTCGCGAGTCTGCGAGGTCCTGCTTCGAAGCGGACTGAGCAGAGGGCATTGCACGTGTTATCTCAACCCAAGTACCTAATATAGGTGCAGTGAGGAGATTGGTAGCTGAGCTCGTGTTCCACGTTCTGCAACCTAGAGTTTCGTTTTAGTAGTCCGGGTAGACCTAGAGTATGCTATGGGTCGTAGGTTCCAGAGACCCTTAGCTCAATTCCCCGTGCCGCTGCGGATCACGGTGTTTCAGCCAGTGTCTTGTGAGACTTGCTGTCGTCACTGCCCAGAATGACCTGTGCCACTGTGGGGGTTAGAGACATTAAGACTACTGTAGGATAGGGCAGTAACTGATCACCTGACATATTTTCACTGTCCCTTATATTATGACATCGTTCCTTGCATGATGTATGGCGTGAGGACAAGATGCAGCAGGACATCATAGCTGGTTGTCCTGCCGTCGCTATTGGGAGCTGGCACAGAACGAGGCTCTGCAGGCTGCATTTTCCAGAACCCCTGGAAGCGGCCTTACACTCCTGATGGCGTACTGCCTCAGGCAGGGAGCCCTGCTGGGTTCCTTGACCCATGGCTCCAGCTGCCCGTCCTGAGGGCTGCAGCAGGTGGGCTGTCTTGCTGAACTCCCTGACCTTTGGCAGCAGTGTCCTAAGGGCTGAGACAGGCAGGAAACTCTTCCTCCTTATCAGTCCTGCACTGCACTGGCCCAACTGTGCTATCAACCCTGCAGCAGGGATGAAGCCCTGTAATGGGCACAGTACTCGCTACCATGCGGAGCTGTGCCCAAACCAGACTTAGTCTGGCACTAAGGGTTGTGCACACTGTGCTTTCAACCCTGCTTCCACTGTGCCCTGTGGATACTGGATAATGGCCGCCGCTGCTAACAGCAGGGCGGGACCAGCATCCTAAGGCGTGCCATAGGCTTCGCGCCAGTTATCCTCTGTCCCGCCCCCTACTTGCTGTGCAGCTCCGGTCCGCCCACTGCTATGACGCTGTCCACGTCATTCTCGTCATCGGGGGCGGTGAAAAAAAGGCGGCGGCTTCACGCTAGGCCGAAGCCGCGGCCTCAAGTAAACAGAGAAGCCACAAATGACGGCAGGCCGGTGCGGAGGTCTGGTCCGAGAGCGGAACAGATCTGGACCTGGCCGGACCCCAGGAGCTGTGGCCACATGCGCGCTTGCCCAGCGCAGCCCCCAGCAGGAGAACCCAGAGGACTGGGTCTCCTGGATTGAGCAGTAGGGTGGCAGCTCCCATCAGGAGAACCCAGAAAACTGGGTCTCCTGGCATCCTGGGACTGGCATCCTGCAAGGAGCCCAGAAAAAACCGGTGCTCCCACTTGCATTATGGGCTCCCTTCCCTCTCAGGAGAGAGCAGCAAAAGCTGATCTCCTGGAGTTACATGGATGTTTGCTGCAGCCTTTAGGGGACCCCCAGGGGACATTCTCGTGGTGGCAGGACTGGGGCTCTTGGGGAGTAGTCAGCCAGGCTGAGGTCTCCTGCATGTGCTGCGCAATGCAGCTGACCTTTTAGCCTTGTCCCCTGAGCTCTTTAGGAGCACTTAGCAGAGCTGTGGCTCCTGGTGCTGCAGTCTGGCATGGTGCTGCGGCTCATGCCCATCAGAAGCATTCAGCAGCGCCGATGCGTCTTGCATTGCGACCGCACGGCATGTTAGTGCCCTACCTGCGGTGTCTCAACCTATCAGCCCCATGAGGGGTGGTTAGGGAGGGATGCTGCAGTCCATCATCCAAGGGCTTCTGTGTAGCCTCAACCTCAACCCAGGGTCCCCAACTGTGGGGAGCTGGGGAAGGAAGACCATCGTCTCAACCTCAACCGGGCACCTCCAACAGTGGTGGGCCGAGGAGGGAGCGGCGTGTGGGGGGAAAAGAGTCGACCTCAACCAGGCGCCCCCAACAGTGGGAGGCTGAGGAGGGACCATGCCGGGAGTCTCGTTAGAGACCCACTTTTCTTCTTCTTGAAGTAAAAAATTCAAAAAGTGAAAAATTTTAGGAGCAATAAACTTTGTGTGTGCCTCCTATCGACACTAAGCAAAAACTGGAGAAGCACTTCCTGCTCCAGGGGTGTATACTGCAGAGGAGGAGCCACTTTACTCTATTGCAGATTCTGCCTAGTGTCGCCTCCTAGTGGACAGCAGCATAACACCCACGGTCTGTGCCCCCAATGAGGCGAAGGAGAAATTTAAACTTTTTCCGTCAAATTTCCAATATTTTCATAAAGAAACAAAAAAAAAATATTGTCCTAAATTTACCACTACCATGAAGTACAATAGGTCACACAAAAAAAAATTTCAGAAGCACTGGGATCCATTGAAGTGTTCTACAGTTTTGATCTAATAATGATCTAATAAATTGGCCTGGTCAGGAAGGTAAAAAAAAAAAAAAAAGCCTTGGGGAGATGGAGTTAAGTTATGTTTTTTTTTTTTAATTACTTTTTAGCCCTTCTACTGGGTTTGAACATTTCATAGTCCTTACCTAGTAGACTTGGATATCATCCTTGGACCTCCAGGTGGCTAGGACAATGTGGCGCCCCACTGGTTGTTGCGCCACGAAGGGGTACTGGACCCAGACCAGCGTGTGTGGTACCCCAGTGATCAGTGACTGGGGAAGTTTGTATGTGGCTTTTATCCTGCACTCACACACTTAGCTCAGGGGGCCAATTGGTTAAACCCGTTACCAGGATAACTGGTCCAGAGAGAGGTTATGTAAGTGGGGAGCGGGAAAACAGAAAGTAGAGAAGTGAGAAGTCGAGGAAGACCCTTCAGGTGACACAGAGGGAGGGCAGCCAAAAGGAGAGGTGACCCAGATGAGAAGGGGAAGCCTGAGGGTGTAAGTTAACACCCGGCATCAGACCGACTACCTACCTGTCTGGTAGGATCCCGGTCCATGGAACGGAGTGCTGGTTCCGAGTGCGGTGCAGGCAAGTTCAACGCTGAGCCACCAAGACCGGTTTTACTGAGGAGACTTCAGTCTCCAGGTCACCTGTAACCATAACCACTCAAAGAGCCAGGACCCGCAGGAACCCATCAGGAGTTAGTTGCAATCCAGAGAAAGTTCTTACCCAGGTTCACAATTACAGAGGAAAGAGCAAGAGACGCACAGAAGGTCAGGCCAGGTTCTATCCAAATCAAGGCTTTAACACAAGTGAGGACAGAGGGCGAAGCTGAAAGGGCATCATTGAAAGCCGCAGAAGGACTCCCCATTCAGTGGTCACTACCCCAACCCAGCTACCCCTAACTGTGTACCGATGAGAATTGCCTTGACCAGTTGCCAGTAAATACCCGTGCAGAGCAAGAAGGTCTCCTGTGTCTTATTTCCATTAATCTGGTAAACTGCATTCCAGTCTCAGTGAGGAGACTGTCATTACCTGATCCTGCTGAGCTGCTGCTGTGAGAACAACCAATACAAGAGAGAGCTGCCACACCTGCAGGGAGCCCTATCATCCGGCTGCCTATCCATCATCCCCGGAGGTCTGCTGGCAGCGCAGGTGTCATCACCAGATACCGCAGGTGGCGTCACAAATATTACACTTTTATTATTAATTCTTACACTTTTCAGCGACCACCAGGGCCATGGACCCGGGCAACGACCACCAGTGACAGCAACCGTAATCAATGCCCGGGATCCAAGTTCCCGAACCCTGGGTGAGTTAACAACCATCAGCATCATTCAATCAATTATATATTATAAGTGCTGAATGACCAATTATCTTATGTTGTCTGTTGCTCTCTTCCATCGGGATGAGGCCGAATCCCACAATCCACTGTACCCACAAGAAGTATGCTGAATGCTATATTGGAACACCCAAGTGATGGGTATCCCAATATGGCACCTGTTGGTTGTATCAGCCCCTTGCGTGGTTCCACCAGTGGGACATCACTGGACCCCACCCCGCCGGAGACCCCACTGGACATCGCCTGCAGCACCCACCCTCCCACCCAGCCAGATATTGCAACGCGGGGCACCCACCAACAAAGTTCGCAGCTTGAGGCCTGTGCAAGAAAATAGCGCGCGGACACCCTCTAGTGGCTATGGAGAGCACCGCACCCCATTTCATTCATCACAAGCCACAGACTTTCCTGCTGGCTGTAGGTGGCACCACACACACACATATACAGACACATATACACATGCATATACACACACAGTATAATGTCCCCACACACTATGTGTGAGAAAAACAGGGGTTGGACAAAATAATGGAAACGCCTGGAAAAACCAACAAAAGTTAGTTTAATATGGTGTAGGTCCACCTTTTGCGGCGATTACAGCCTCAATTCTCCAAGGTGTGGATTCATGCAAGATGATATCCTTGGAATGGTGGATCTGCACAAAATAGCACCCCAGATCATCATAGAACCTCCGCCATGTTTTACAACAATTTGGCCTTTTTCAAAATCCGAAATGTCAGCCATTGGTATCAGGTTCTCATCAATGTTCTTACAATTCGGCAAAACAAACAGTTAATTTACATACACATATCACGTAACACAAATAATCAACTACAAAACATTAACATATGTCATGGTTTGCATGTTTATGATGTTCGAAGATTATGATGCCAAAACGTTAGACATTTCCCTTATTTTGTCCAACCCCTGTGTATGTATATATAGATATATATATCTATATATACTAGCTGTAGTACCCGGCTACGCCCGGGTTAATAAATAACTGCTGTTAGCTATAAAAAAATAGAATTTGAATATGTCATATTAATGACCTGTAGGAAAATAGAAGCTGAGCTGTGATTGATTGCTATAGGCAGCCTAATAAATCTCCAGCCAACAGTAAACCCTCCCCCTGGCCGGGCAGTATATGTTACCTCACACATACACATAATAGACAGCTCATGTGACTGACATCTGCCTTAATTCCCTATATGGCACATGTGTTGCACATTGGCTGTTTTTAATCAGATGTTTATGTTTGGAAAATAAAGATAGCACACATATGAGGCGAGTTGTGTGAAGTGATTTGTGCATATCTGTCTGTGTGGTGTGTGTGTCCCTGTGGGGTGAGTGCATGTGTCCCTATAGGGTGTGTATGTGTCCCTGTGGGGGGGAAGGGGGTCCTCTTTGTGGTGTGTGTGTGTCCCTGAGGGGTGAGTGCATGTGTCCCTCCCTATAGGGTGTGTGTGTGTGTGTCACTGTGGGGGAATCTGTGTGGTGTGTGTGTCCCTGTGGGGTGAGTGCATGTGTCCCTATAGGGTGGCTGTGTGTGTGTCCCTGTGTAGGGGGGGGGGGTCTGTGTTGTGTGTGTGTCTGTGTTATGTGTGTCTCTTTGTGGTGTGTGTGTGTCCCTGTGGGATGAGTGCATGTGTCGCTATAGAGTGTGTGTCTCTTTGTGGTGTGTGTGTCTTTGTTCAGGTGCGTGGTGAGTATCCAATGTTGAGGCTGCACTTTAGCGACTATACACTTGCTGTTATTCTTTGTGTGCGTGTGGTGTGTATACATGTCCCCGTGTGTGGTGAATATCTCATGTTGGGGCCCCACCTTAGTGACTATATGCTGGTATGTGCTGTTAGTCTTTGGTGCTATCATTAAGCCCCTCATTCACAACTGCCAACTGTCACTTTTTCCCCATTACGTAGATAGGGGCAAAATTGTGTGGCGAATTGGAATGCGCGGGGTTAAAATTTCGCCTCACAACATATCCTATGACGCTCTCGGGGTCCAAACGTGCGACTGTACAAAATTTTGTGGCTGTAGTACCGACGGTGTAGATGCCAATCCCGGATATACACACACATACATACACACACCCCAACAAAACACATTCAGCTTTATTTATTAGATATATTATATATATATATATATATATATATATATATATATATATATATATATATATATATATTATATTTAAATATATACACACACACACACACACACATACATATATACATACATACATACCCCCATATAGGCACATGATGTACATACACACACATCCACGCATGCGCGTATACATGCACATTCACACATATGCATACTTGTACACATGCGCAGACATACTTACACACATGTACATACATGCATACACATGTGTGCACGCGTGTGCATATAAGCACACATACAGAGACAGACACTCAGGTATACAAAAGCTGCGTGATGCATCACACCCCCTCCCACTGCAAGATTACAGGATTATGTCGGAGGGGAACCTGGTGGGAACTAAGAAAATGGATAACGCGGCGTCTGCCTATTGATATGTAACAAAAGATTTCTCTGTGTGTGTTTGTTTTTTTCTCTTTACTGAAAGTATTGCTAATGGCCAGCTGTCATACTGACGGTTGACATTGGCAATACGGCTTGATGTCAGCTGCCAAAAAAAAGTTGACAACAACCCCTTTATTATCCAGTCTGCCACCGCTACACGGTAGCTGGAAGAGCAGGGTAACCGCCAGTTTTGGCGTCTCTCATGGAGGCGCCAATTCTGGGGCGCCTGCTGGCTGCAATTTGCAGTGTGGGGGGCCCAGAATGCTTGGGCCTTACCAAGCTGAGAATTCCAGCCCCCAGCTACTTGGGTTACCTTGGCTGGCAACAGAAAATATGGTAAAGCACATGCCAATTTTTTTATTTATTTTAATAATAATGAAAAAAATAGGCCTCCCCTGTATTTTTCATTGCCAGCGAAGCTAACACCAGACAGCGAGGATTGGCAGCCAGTAGCTGCTTGGTTTACCTGTGCTGGCAGTAGAAAATACACCGATGCCCTACATATTTTTTTACCAGGAAATTAAACACCTTATTTAAATAAAAAAAATACAGAAACAGGTAGTTAACTAAAAATACATTTATTTACATACATTGGGAGGCTGCACAGGGGAGAAAGGTTTAGAGACACAGGAGGAGACAATGACCGCCCCCCCAGCACCACAGAGCCGGCTCCCATTGTGAGGTCACTGCCCTCCTGATGCGATCGCATCGGGCCCACATTGACTAGAGTGATAAACAGTCAGGAACTGTGCTGTTTCTGCAGATGGTAGGATGTCAGTTAAAAAGAGCTTCCACAGTGATCAGGCCAGGCACAAGCGCTTGCGCCCTCACCAGCCCTCGCACCAATCACCTGGACACATTAGTACGTCCATTTGCAGTAACAACTCAGCAAATAGGATATACTGGTATGTCAAATGCAGGGAAGGGATTAATATATGCTCTTTACTTCCATCTGACAAAATTATTTTTAGATGCGAATATATTGGTACACTGATAAAAGTCTCAAGTAAAACACAATATGCAGGTTTAAAACAGATTCTTTATTTGCTCTGTTGCATGATGTCTGAATAAGAAACATTAACTAAGAGACTTACATAAAATTGGGGCGGGGGGGGAGGGAAATACTGGTAAGTGACAATATTAATTGGAACGCAATGGTTCAAAATGGAACAACATCAGTAAATGCAAAATGTATTTGTAACAGACAGAAAGAAATGTTAACACTTCATTTAGTCATATAAAACAATAGTAATATGACAAAAGAGCAAATCTGAACTCTACCTGCGTACACATTTTATGGAACATGTAGAATTTTTTAGGGTTGTTCATTCCAGTTATATCTTCTGCAGCAGTGTGACTAATGTTGCCAATGACCTTAGGGAATAGAAAATAGTCATCCACCATCAGTGAGAGGTAAAAGGCGAATAGGTTATTTTATGTTAATGCTCAGGATCACACTGCTAGCTAGCACTTTTGATGGCAATGATGGTACCTCTTAAATAATAGAGACTACTGTCACTCTACAACTCCACTGTATACATTAAGCACCAAGCAACCCTGTATCTCCAAAATAGGACTGGAATGTGCTTTTACTGTCTCCAAGAAAATGGCTTCCAGCCCATAAGTATTGCTGGGGCTTCAGTAGAAACATGCGCAATGACTATATAATACCATTTTACTATTTTGGTGCCAGCCACATGGAGACAGACACTATTCAATGAGACCAGCTACCTAAGAATCTGGATCCAAAAACGCCAAAAAAGCAATAGGTCACATCATTCATATTGTGTTGGTTTCCAGGATCACCACTGCATAAAGAAACAAGGTGATCACGCAACCATGCATGAAAACTGAAGCTATAACGCCAGTAAACTAGCATATGTGGCTCGCTCTTATACAAAAAGGGAAGACCTAGTCACAGATTTCAAGTAGTTTGAGCCTATATAGCAATGTCACAGAAGAAACCCAACCCTACAGTAATTTATTGGCAAAAAAAAAACAGCTGCCTTCACCTCAAGTATCTGACACCACTATATTAGTTAGACTTAAGGAGGATTGCAAAAGGGTAATCTGAAGAATTGTTAAGACTGATTGCCATCACGGAATACCACACAAGGACAAATGATGAAAGTCCGCTTTCAGTCTTCACTACAAAAGACATGATTTCTCAAAAAAACTCCACAGAATAGCTAACAAAAAAAGGCGGTATGAGCGGATAGCCAACAAGTAGACTTCAAACAAAGCAGAAAGGCACAAAAAGGTAAGTGAACGACTGAATGGTAAAGCTCATTATACTCCGAGGGAGTGCAAAGCAAGTTGCAGATATTCTACAAGACCATATTGGAGATTCCTCTCAATCAAGTCCTTGCACTTCACAAAATAATTAAAAAAAAAAAAAAAAAATGTTTTTTTTACCCCACTGATGCTCCTCAGTGGAGCCGGCAAGAGCAGGCATTATTGTCGTAATGTTCATCAGCTACACAAAAATTAAATACAAGGAGTGAAGGTTTAAATCTTCCCAAAGTGCGTCATTTCTGCCCCAGTTCATAGACAACTTCGATTACTTGTCTACAGTTCAGGGCTAGGATGTAGGATGTCAAACTGGGAGATACATGTTATTTCTCAAGGAGTCATTTTCACTGATAATAGGCAGTGTATGATTTTATCACTATGATGTAACACACACTGGAGACTAGGAGTGTGCATTTCAAAGAACTCGTAGTTATGACTTTTATCTATAGCAACCAAATCTGTACTTACATTAATGTCATTTTCACATTTTGTGCCCTCTGCTCTGTGTAGGAGATCACGTGCATATACATTTTGTGATATCTACAGAGTACATTCAGGGGAAAGGTCTGTAAAATGGATTTCTGCTGCATTAATAAACTCACAGAGATGGACAAGGACCACGCTCCTCAGCAATCACAAGTTGTGGTTACTACTCTCAGGTTGGGTTAAGGTATACTGTGTGATCCTACTTCATATGCTAATTCAGAAATGTGGTGAAGGTCTCCAGACTACGTAACGTAAGAAATGAATGCCGTTCAGAACAGCAGAACCTATAGTCAGAGCTCACAGCGTGCAGGAAAGCAGTGACACCAGCAAGCCAGCAATACTGGAGGGCTGATCAGATCATGTACAGCAACACAATAAAAGTTTTATTTGCAGTAGTCTCATAAAGGTGCATTCACAGCTGCAAAATCCCTGGCTTATGGAAAAGGAAAATCAACAACTTAACTCTGCTCTGATGCCAAGATACTCATGAATAAATAATATAGAATGGTGTGCCTGGTAACATCTGTATCATAAAATCACCTAAAAATAAGTGTTAAAAAAAAAAAAAAAAACACATACGCATTTCTGAAACACTTGCCACAAGTCCCATCATTCAGAAAACTGCATTCTTTTCTCACCATTAATGTGTGTACAAAATAATTGTTATTCTATAGACTTAACCCCCAGAAAAGCCAGAACCTACAGGACAAAGTGGAACATAAAAAAAGCTCTTTTCCTCAGAAGGGCAGTTACTGTTCAAATAAAAACCACAGCGATGGCCTGGAAGGGTTAATAAGCACTTTTTATGAGATTCACTTCTTCTCAAATCAGCGTTTCCTTCCAGTCTTTAACTGGCGAGGGTCTCACTTGCTCCTTGGCCTTTGTTTCAGAGGTGGCATCTCTCGGCAGCTGGGATCGGCTGCCCGCTTTCCCTGGCTCTTCTTCATCTTGCAGCTGCTCAGATTTAATGCGCTGCATCTGTAACAGCCGAAGCTGCACACGCAGCTCAATGATCGCTTCTCTCTCCTCGTGAATGGCTTGGTTCAAATGATTGTTCTTAATCTGACAAAAGAAGTTGTAAACTTGGAATAAATTGCAAAACATCAAGTAGCCAACTAGTATGTGTATTCTGAGCACAGCGAACACAAATCACACAAACAACGGCCTCTAAAGTAAAAGCCAAGCAAGAAGGAGGAAATTCAGACAACCAGAAGGCTGCTAGCTTGGCAAAGATTCAACATGTCTTGAAGGGATGCCATTATTTAAATCAGGTTTTTGTGTTAAACGTATCTTTAAAAAATTTTTTAGCAATGGTTTTTTTGATATGATCCTTTATTTAAAAAAAAAAAAAAAAAAAAATCATCCTGCAATTTTCACTGTAGCAACTAGTTTTTTTAGGCTCATGCTTCCCACTATTTCTGGAAGACTTCATATTATCAGAGGCAAGAAACAGTCTAAACCAGAGGTCCCCAATGTCAGTCCTCGAGGGCCGAACCAGTGCAGGTTTTCAGATCTCCTTAGTATTGCACAGCAGGCAATGATTCCAATCCCTGTGCAATAGTAAGGAATCCTGAAAACCTGCACTGGTTCGGCCCTCGAGGACTGACATTGGGACCTCTGGTCTAAACAAAGGCGATATATGACCCGCCAAACAAAATAAGCAATGTCACAGCTGACCCTGCTCCCCCTCCTTCACAATGACCTCTGTATACACTCATTTGACACATCAATACAATAAAATACAACATCCTGAACTACCATTGTAGATACCGTATATACTCGTGTATAAGACGAGTTTTTCAGCCCTGAAAAGTCCCCCCCTCGGCTTATACACGGGTCAATACGGTGTGTGGGGGCTGTGTCCGATTGCTGGGAGGCTGGAGGAGGCGGGGGGAGGCTGCTGACTGAGCGGCCCGTCACGTGGTGCCACTCATTAGATATGCACGGCTCCCCCGCCCATCACAGCGGCAGGGGGAGCCGTGCATACAGCCCCCAGTGGTAGTATACAGGCAGCCCCCCTCCTGCTGGCACTTGCCCCCCATACTGTGCAGAGCCCCCACACTGAGCAGAACCCCCCCGCTGCATTATCTTACCCTCCAGCGTCTTTATCACTGCGGGTCCTCCAGTCCTTGCTTGCTCGCTGTGTTCGGGTCTCACGTGACCCGGCGCGATGACGTCATCCCACTGCGTCCGCCGGGTCACGAGACCGGGAACACAGCGCGCGAGGATGGATGCGAAGGCCCGCAGTGATGAAGACGCTGGATGGTAAGTTAATGCAGCGGGGGGGCTCTGCACAGTGTGGGGGGCGAGTGCCAGCAGGAGGAGGGCTGCATCACATAGTGCACTGCATCCCGCAGCTGGGGGAGCAGTGCAATATCTGATACAGCCCCCTCCTGCCGGCACTCGCCTGCTGTATACTACTGGGGGCCTGCTGTATATCATACTGCTGGGGCCTGTATACCACTAGGGGGGCCTGTATACCTCACTGCTGGGGGCTGTATACAATACTGCTGGGGGCTGTATACCACTGGGGGGACCTATATACCTTACTGCTGGTGGCTGTATACCATACTACTGGGGCCTGTATACCACACTGCTGGGGGCTGTATACCTCACTGCTGTGCTGAGGGTTGTATACCTGTGCTGGGGTCCACCCTTGGCTTATACGCGAGTCAATAAGTTTTCCCAGTTTTTGGGGCAAAAGTAGGGGGGTCGGTTTATACACGGGTCGGCTTATACATGAGTATATACGGTATGTACATTTGCTCTTTCCTGAAACAATAAAAGGCAAAAGTCTAAACAAAAAAAAGCCAAAGCTGCCAGTGTGAAAATTACAAGTTGTTTATCTTTAATCAGATGATGACTTGATAAAAAAAAAATATATATATATTTAAAGGGGTTGTCCAGTCTAAAATTGATAATTCTGCAGTCAACTCTGTGTGAATGCAAATAATTATAGTGTGACTGACTGGCATCACCTTGAAGTGTAGGTGCAAGCAGAAAAACAAACACTGTGTGAATGCAGACATCAATCTCCCCACTGTGCGCTGCGAGGATTTGCAAGTTTCTAAGCCAGAAAATGAACCACAATTATGTGGTATGGATGTTCCAGACAACAACAAGGTTAGTGGGCGCAGCCTCGCTCAATAAAAGTGTAGAGTGGGCGAGTCCAACTAGTGAGCCCCGCCTTGCTCCATACACTTCTATTAAAGCAAGGCCTCGTCCAGTCCCAGCTGCAGTGGCTGGAAACATGCATTCTGCATAACTGCGGTCCTTTCCCAGTTTAGAATCTGTGAATCCTCACAGTGCAGGCACTGGGAAGATTGAGAAGTCTGCAGTCACGTAGAGTGACTGCAGGATTGTCATTTTAGACTGGACAACCCCTTTAACACATCATCTTATTTATGAAAAAATTGAAATAAAAAAACACAAATAAAAGGTCCTTTTTTCTGATGACACATTCCCATTATGTGTATGACCACTTACTGCTAATGCTACAATAAAAGATGGTTTACCTCCAGCTCTTCATTCTTCTGCTGGAGATCCTCCAGAATAATCTGCAACTCTTCTTCATCCTCACTCTCACTCTCACTTTCTGATGAATACTCCTCAGTCTCACTCCGGCCATGTTGTTGACGGCTGCAATGGGATAATTGACAATTGAAAAGTGTCAAAGACCGGCATTAATCCCTTCACCCACAGGCAATTTTCTGTTTTCCCTTTTTCCTCCCCTTCTTCCAAGAGCCATAACTTTTTTATATTTCTGTCAATGTAGACATATGAGGATTGTTTTTTGTGGGACGAGTTGTACTTTTGTATGAAATACCGTATATACTCGCGTATAAGCCGAGTTTTTCAGCCCAAAATTTAAGCTGAAAAGTCCCCCCTCGGCTTATACGCGAGTATATAAATTTTACAGCCGCAGCCCCGGAGGTATACAGGCCCCCCATCAAGCTCCAGGGCCCCCCCCTTGCGCGGCAGCCTGTAAAGTAAAATCATACTTACCAGTGTCCTGTCGCGCCGTCCGCAGCTTGCCGACACACGATCCCAGGCTTCATTCCGCGTCTTCCGCATTCCTGTAGTCGCGGGCAATGACGTCATTGCCCGCGATTACAGGAAGTCGGAAGCCGGAAGACGCGGATTGAAGCCTGGGATCGTGTGTCGGCAAGCTGCGGACGGCGCGACAGGACACTGGTAAGTATGATTTTACTTTACAGGCTGCCGCGCAAGGGGGGGGGGCCCTGGAGCTTGATGGGGGGGCCTGTATACAGCCCTGGGGCTGCTGCTGTATACAGCCCTGGGGCTGCTGCTGTATACAGCCCTGGGGCTGCTGCTGTATACTACCTAAGGGCTGCTGTATATACCTCTGGGGCTGCTGTATACACCACTAGGGCTGCTGTATATACCTCTGGGGCTGCATATTGGGGCTGCATATGGGGCATTGGGTATATACCTCTGGGGCTGTATATACCTCTGGGGCTGTATATGGGGCTGCATATACCTCTGGGGCTGCATATACCTCTGGGGCTGCATATACCTCTGGGGCTGCATATACCTCTGGGGCTGCATATACCTCTGGGGCTGCATATACCACTGGGGCTGCGATATACCACTGGGGCTGCTGTATACTACCACTGGGGCTGCTGTATACTACCACTGGGGCTGCTGTATACTACCACTGGGGCTGCTGTATACTACCACTGGGGCTGCTGCTGTATACTACCACTGGGGAGGCTGCTGTATACCTCACTGCTGGGGGTTGTATACCTGTGCTGGAGTCCACCCTCGGCTTATACGCGAGTCAATAAGTTTTCCCAGTTTTTGGGGGCAAAAGTAGGGGGGTCGGCTTATACACGGGTCGGCTTATACACGAGTATATACGGTAATTTATTTTACCATATAAGCTGACATGAGTGGGGAAGGATGCAAGCTCAGCGTGTGAGCTCGCATCAAATTCAGGGACACAACCTTTATGTCATTTTTCATGAAGGGGTTAAGTTTCTGGCCACCCTGAAGTCCCAGCCTGGCTGATACTTATGTATGGAGTGAGTAACACCAACAGCCTCTACAGTTTACGCCTACTTGCACTGCACTGAAGCTTCCTGTACTGTCTCACTCTCCATGTGCCTCTACTATGTTACAGGGGCAAATCTGTCTCCGCTAGTTATCCTTGAAGAAAGCATAGTTTGGACCAGCAGCACAAACATGCCTCTGGAGTTATTTCATAAGTGAACCCCTTTAATGGCCAAGAGATTTTATAGTAGTACACACTGAATAATGACCCCCACCTTTGTATCTCTGAAATTTCTGCTCGCAGGCGATCGATTTCTTCCTTCTCTGTAGCAATTTGTCGTCGCAAAAACTGCTCCATTGCTACAAGTTCTTCTTGCTCGGTGAGGATTTCATTTTCCTAAAATGATATATAACCATTAGTAATGACACATGCCCTGAAAAATGTGTAGTATAGTAGTGGTGGCAAAGTATATAGCAACATGCATTGAAGGCACCTTCACAGATTCTGATAAAACACTGGACATAGAAGTGCAGCACACCAAGCATTTTTGCCCGGCAAAATGCCGGAAATTGGGATAGAAACCAGATGGACCCATTATATTGAAAGGTGTCCGCTAAGCACTGCAGAGTTCTGCCATGTCTAGGTCCATGCACTGCCATTACTTTTTTTATTTTATTTTGCTTTATGTGAACAAAAAAAACAAGTCAGCTATGAAGCTATAAAGATGAACTTGGAATCTCTACATTAAGTTAACATATGATAATAATGTACATAGGTCTAGTCTCTATGAAAAGTTTAGTTTCTCTGATCGCCTGTAGGACTTGAAATATTATTTTCAAGTTCCTATGGGTGCAATTAGTTAAGCTGCAAATCACACCTGGAATATGAGTGACTGCAGCGGTAATTTGGCTTATTCTCCACAATACATCAATTTAGTATCGACAACTGCCAAGCATTTTTGGGCCAGAAATTTCAGCAGTGTCTGGTTTTATCAAATCTCATCCACTTTGCTATTGGTGTACTCAGCTGAAGACTCTTCTAAAAATTCAGAAGGAAAACCTGCAGCAATTCTGATAGATGAATGTACCTTTACATTTTCCTTTTCAAAGATGCTTAGTAATAAACAGGGTAAAACTGCCGCACTTAAACTTCAACAACAGGATTTTAGGGTTATAACCTTAAAGACATGACAGGTTCCCTTTAATAGTTAGACTACCTTAAGATTAAAGGGGTTGACCAGTGAAAACATCTAAAATTAATACCATTTGTAAAGCTAGACAACATTGGAATATAGCGTGAAAATTCAAGTTACTTACTGGTAATGGGATTTTCATGAGCCCATGGCAGCAGCACATCGGAGGATTCGCCCATCCAGGACAGGAAACCCACTAAAATAAAAGGGCGGTACCTCTCCTCCGCATCACCAGGCTTACAGAGCCAAAGAGGAAAAGGAGACGATTAGTTAATACACCGTCAACAAACACCCATAACATTAACACTAACCCGAAAATGTGACCACAACCGTGAATAAGTAAGGGGGGAAAACAATGTGTGCTGTCATGGGGCTCATGAAAATCCTATTACCGATAAGTAACTTGGATTTTTCCCTATCACCCATGACAGCACCACCTGAGAGATTATAATAGAGAATCCAGCACCTAAGGAGGGATTACTGCTTGTAAAACCTTTCTCCCAAAGGATAGATCGGTTGTGGAGGAGAGATCGCGTCTATAGTGCCGGAAAAAAATAGAAGGGGATGATCATGTAGCGGCCTTACAGATCTGCTCTAAAGGAACGTCATTCTTTTCTGCCCATGAAGTAGAGATAGATCTAGTTGAATGGACTCTTAAGTTCTGATGGCAATGGAGTACCGGCAATGGAGTAATCTAGAGAGATTGCCCCACGAACTCATCTAGCTAAGGTACATTTAGTAATACTATGGCCCTTAGTGGAACCCTGAAAGGAAATGAACAAGGCTTGTGATTTTCTCCAGACTTTGGTTCTATCTAGGTAGTGAATTAGGAACCATCTCACATCTAAAGTATGAAGTTTTAGTTCTTCTGAATTGAAAGGAGGATCTCACAGGGAAGGCAAGGTAATATCCTGAGGCTTATGAAAATGTTTCACCACTTAAGGTAATATTAAGACCTTACCCTTCCTATTTACCTAATCTGGAAGTATCTGGGTATAAGGAGGATTGATCAAAAGTGCCTGAAGATCAGTAATCAGTCTAGCTGACATGAGGGCTACCAGCAGAGCCAGGGGCGGACCGTCACCCCGGGGGCCCTGGTGCAGGTGAGGATCCGGGGGGGGGGGGATGGGATGCTGGGAGAGCAGAGCTCTCTTACCGGCTGCTGCTGGGAGAGCCGCGCTGCTTCTGGGAGAGCCGCGCTCTCCAGCCTGGTCCTGCTGGGAGAGCCGTGCTGCTGCTGGGAGAGCCGCGCTCTCCCGCCTGGTGCTGCTGGCAGAGCTGCGCCGGATGGTCGTAGGAGCCGGAGAGGAGGGGCGGGATTAGGCAAGGGAAGCAGGAAGCTCTCTGCTACCCTTGCCTGGCCCTCCTCTCCTTTGACGGCGGCTTGTGGGGGTCGGCTGGTGGCCCCCTCCAGGCTTGAAGGGGCCCCCTAACCGGTCGGGGCCCTGGTGCAGCTGCACCAGCTGCACCAGTGTAGTTCCGCCCCTGAGCAGAGCTAGTTTAATGGAAAGCATCTTAACAGGAATCTCTGGGATAGGTTCAAAGGGACTATCAGAAAGGGCATTAAGTATTAAGTTTGGATCCCAGAGAGGGGTACTAGGGAAGTGAACTGCAGTGACCCACTGACAAGATGAAATTAACCTTTTTACCCATCTATTTCCTGCTAGATCAAAATTTAAACAGAGCGCCCAGGGCCAAAACTTGTACGTTAAGGGTGCAAACTGCCAGCCCTTACAGAAACCCTTTTTGTAGGAACTCTAGGATGGCTGCAATTGGGGAAAGGACCCACAGGATTGACCCCTGAGGAAGATAAAAAGGAGATTTTTGTGCACTCACCGTAAAATCCTTTTCTCTTAGCCTCTAATTGGGGGACACAGGACGATAAGTTATGCTATTCTGCCACTAGGAGGTGACACTAAGCAATTGAAAGAAGCACAGTGGCTTATCCCCAGCAGTATATAAGCCCCTGACTGACATAGTCTAGTCAGTTTTGTGCTAAAGCACTAGGAGGAATAACGACACAAGCCGATAAGGCAACCAAGAACTTAAAAACAAGAAAATATCAACCACAACAAGGCCAACTGGCCACAGGGAGGGTGCGGTGTCCCCCAATTAGAGGCTAAGAGAAAAGAATTTTACGGTGAGTACACAAAAATCTCCTTTTCTCCTTCGCCTCATTGGGGGACACAGGAAGATGGGACGTCCCAAAGCAGTCCCTGGGTGGGAAAAAAACATCCACACTCTGAAATGGCAGTCTACAGGTTAGCAGACGCTGCCTGCAGGATGCGGCTACCCAGACTCACATCTGCCAAGGCCCGAGTATGAACATGATAGTGTTTTACAAAAGTGTGAAGACTGGACCAGGTGGCAGCTTTGCACACCTGCTCAGCCGTAGCCTAGTGCTGAATAGCCCAGGAATCACCCACCACGGGAGTGGAGTGAGCACTCAACCTCGACGGAATGGGAAAATTGCGTAAGGAATAAACTTCCTGAATGGTAAGCTTAATCCACCTGGCAAGAGTGGTCTTGGATGCAGCCATCCCTTTACGGTGCCCTTCTGGAAGGATGAAAAGGGAGTCAGACTTCCTGAAAGGTGCTGTCCTGTCCACTTCCGATACCCGCAGAATGGAAGTGATCGCCATGAGAAAAACCACCTTCTGAGAAAGAAGACGTAGCGAGACTTCCCTGAGAGGCTCGAAGGGTGGCTTCTGAAGCACCCCAGGACCAGATTTAGGTCCCAGGCCTCCAAGGGCCTCCTATACGTAAAACAATCAGACACACCCTGAAAGAAAGTACGAACCTGGGGTCTTGTGGCCAATAAGCGCTGAAAAAGCATGGACAGAGCCAAAACTTGCCCTTTGAGAGAGCCTAGAGAAAGGCCCTTATGCAGCCTAGATTGAAGAAAACTTAGGATCGCTGGAAGCGAAAAAACACAGGGCGGAAGACCTCCAGAAATCACACCATGCGAAGAAAGACCGGTTTTCTCGCCCAGGCTATAGTGCGCGCAACCTCTTCCGAAAATCCCACCAGAGTCAAAATTCGGGCCTCAAGGGCCACGCCATCAAACGAAGGGCCCCTGAGTTCTGATGACAAAATGAGCCCTGGAAGAGAAGTTCCGGACGGTCCGGCAGACGCCTTGGGACGTCTGCAACGAGCTGCACGAGTTTGGCGTACCACGGTTTCCTGGGCCAATCTGGGGCCACTAGAATCACCAGGACGTGCTCCAATCTGATCTTCTGAACCACTCTGGGAATAAGGGCCAGAGGAGGGAAGATGTAAGGAAGACGAAACTGTGTCCAAGTCTGGACCAGAGCGTCCGATCCCAGGGCTTGCGGATTGCGGGAGCGGGCAAAGAAGTTGGGAACCTGCACATTCATTCAGGACGCCATGAGGTCCACATCCGGAGTCCCGAAGCAAATGCAAATCTGGCAGGATACTTCTGGATGGAGAGCCCATTCTCCCGAGGCAAGGCCCTGACGGCTGAGAAAGTCCGCAGCCCAATTGTCGATCCCTGGGATGTGAATTGCCGAGAGGACAGCTTCGGAGGACTCGGCCCAGTGGGGGATCGGTTCCACATCCTGCATAGCTGACTTGCTGGGGGTTCCACCCTGATGGTTGACATATGCCACAGCCGTGGCATTGTCCGACTGAATGCGGATGTGACAGCCCTTCAGGAGACGATGAAAGCTTTTCAACGCCAAGAAGATGGCCCGAATCTCCAGGAGATTCATGGGCAGAGAAGACTCTGTTGGGGTCCACAGACTCTGGGCTGTGTGATGGCGAAAAAACGCTCCCCAGCCGAGGAGACTGGCATCGGTGGTCAGCACGGGCCATCGGGCCGGCAGAAAAGATCTTCCCCGAGAGATGATGGGATCAGCCACTATCGGAGGGAGTGCCTCGTTGCCGCCGACGGACGGAATGTCCAGTGGAGGGTGAACGGGCTGCAATTCCAGGCCGATAACAGGGCCAGCTGAAGTGGCCGGAGATGTAGCTGGGCAAAAGGTACTGCGTCCATTGCCGCCACCATCTTTCCCAAGACTCGCATTGCAAACCGGAGGGAGTGCCGGAGGGGCCGAAGAAGCGTCCGAACTGCACAGCGCAGAGAATGAGCCTTGTCCTGGGGGAGAAGCACAAGTCCTCGAGACGTGTCCAGACCCACCCCTAAGAATGTGAGCTTGCGGCTCGGAGTTGGCGAGGATTTTGGTAGGTTGAGAAGCCATCCTAGGCGCGTGTGTCTACCGTGACACGGACATTGTCCTCGCAGTCCCTGAAAGACTGACCCTTGATCAACAGGTCATCCAGGTAGGGGAGAACAGACTCCCCGTGAATGCAGGATGGTCAAGACAGCCGCCATGACCTTGGTGAAAACACGCAGGGCAGTCGCCAATCCGAAAGTAAGAGCGACAAACTGGTAATGGTCTTCGTAGACAGCAAATCGCAGGAACTTCTGATGTGCCTCAGATATCGGGATATGCAAGTAAGCGTCCAAGATATCGATGGAAGCGAGGAACTCCCCATGTTGCATGGACGCGATGACTGAACGAAGAGATTCCATCCGAAAATGCCGGGTCCAAACAAACTTGTTGAGTCATTTCAAATCCAGAATGGGACGGGAAGACCCGTCCTTCTTGGGCACGATAAACAGATTAAAAAAGAATCCCTTGAACTGCTCATTCTGAACAACTGGAACGACGACTCCTGCTCGCCGGAGGGAGTCGATGGCCTGAATGAAGATGCGCGCCTTTACCGGCGTTCCCTGGGGTTTGGAAGGGAAGAATCTTCTGGGGGTGCGAGTGTGAAACTCGATGCTGTAGCCGAAAGACACCAATTCCCGAACCCACTTGTCGTCTGACAGCGAGCCAGACGTGCTAAAAGCAAAAAAGTCGGCCGCCAACTTGGGAGGTGTTTTCCGGAGGAACAGAGTCAGGAAGAGGAGAACCTCTGAGACCGGACAACTTCGACTTGACCTGTCTGTTGCGGGGCTGCCAGCTTGAACTCGACTTGTTGCGGGCCTGGGAACCCGTCTGTACAAGGCGCATGGGACAGCTTTGACGAGCGGGAGGTAGACCACCCGAACGAGTTCCGAAAGGACCGGAATCTTGTCTGTTGACCCTTGGTAAACTTACGCTTGGGTTTCTGCTGAGGAAGAAAGGTACTTTTACCTCCTGTAGCGTCTTTAGCTTATCAAGCTTTTCCCCAAAGAGACCCCCACCTAAATAGGGCATGCTAGTTAGAGACTTCTTTGAGGCCGAATCCGCCTTCCGCTCTCGAAGCCAGAGGGCTTGGCGAATAGCAATGGCGCTTGAAGCCGCCACCGCAGTGCAATTGGCCGCATCAATAGAGGCGTGAACCAAGAAATCCCCTGCTACAGAAATCTGAGCGGCCAGATCCAACAACTCTGGATCTGAATCCCGGTGACGTAAGGCGGAATGCAAATCACCTGCCCAGGTCACAATGGCCTTAGCCACCCACATGGAGGCAAAGGAGGGGGATAGGGACGAGCCTCCGATTTTGACAAGTGTTCCAGATGACAGTCAGTGGCATCCTTGATAGACGCGCCATCAGGGAGAGAGAGCAGAGTCTTTGAGGCCAAACCGGACACCGGAGGGTCCACCTGCGGAGGGTCTGCCCAGGCTTGTGATACCACTGGCAAGAAGGGTTATTGGGCCTCGATGGCCTTACGATTACCAAAACGTTTATCAGGCTGGGACCAATGTCTCTGCAGAACCTCCTGAATCTCAGTGTGGTCTGAGAAGACTTTTTGAGGTCTCTTGGATCTTGAAAGAGACCAAGTGGTCCGAGGGTGCAACCGGGGCTGGGTCAGCCACTGACAAGGCCTGATTAACGGCTGAGACCAGGTTGTCCACCATGGCAAGAGTATCAGAGGAGGCCGAATCAAAGGGAGCCTCCTGGTCCGGATCACGGAGCCCACCAGACGAGCGTGAGTCATTGGCCTTGTAGTTGAGGCACGAGAACCCTGTGATGGTGCCATGGATGTCTTCCTACCAGAATCATGGAAGAGAGGGGAGGTACGAGCTTGTCCCCGAGAACGTGTCTCCTCGCGACCGGAAAGGTCGTCCTGGGAGCTAGGTCGGTCTGAGGTGCAGGGCGAAGATCGGAGCTGCAGCGCTCGGATCAGTGTCTCAGAAAGTAGCTGCATAGATTGGCTCATGGATTGCGATAACGCAACCGCCTATTCGGGGGTAGCAGGGCCACTAGAGGACATATCCTCACCAGTGGGGACTTGCACAGAGGCAGAGGCACAGGGCTGAGTGGAAACAGAGGCACAGGCCTGGCACAGCATAGTAGATCAACCGCTTGGCAGAGCAGTCTTACATGCAGTGGAAGAGGCATAATTCACAGTAAAGACCTTTGGTGCCGTCTTGTTTTTATTGCCTGACATAATGGCAAAATTCCCCCTGCTACACACAGTAGAAGTATACACTGCTGGATGTATAACACAAACAGACAGGTTAGGGCTACAGCCGAAATAATGTATTGCCGCTGAGTACACAAACAGAAAAATTAGGGCTGCACCAGAAACAACAGATCGCTGCTAAGCCCTGTCACCTGGAAATTACAGCAAGCGTAGCGCTGGCCCAGGATTCTGTCTCCCCCCTGCAGAACTCCGACTGTGCCCACACGGAAGGTCCCTCTGCTGCAGAAAATGGCACCCATGGCAGAGAAAAAGCGCCAGAAATCAGGCCTGGATCGAGAAAACGCTAGGCCACGCTCCCCCAGTGAAGCATACACCAGGGTGGGACGCAAGGCAGAGGGGCCGGCCATGGGCGTTCCCAGCCAGGCCACATCATCACCGGGGGCGGCTAGATCCTGGGAAAAACCCTACTTAGAAGCAATTGCCTCTCAATAGCCAGGCCACATCTTTTGAGGGCTCAGAACTGGATCACAGGACAGCAGATCCGGAGTGATTGGCAGTGGCCAAGGGTCTGCAATTGCCATCTTTTTCAGCCAGAAAAACCAAGGCCTCTTGGGCCAGAGAGGAGCGATCAATATTACAGAGCCTAATCCATACATATCTTTCGTAAGACTGCATGTATCAGCTGGGAAAATGCATACAGAAAGCCTGAATTCCATAGGATTTTGAAGGCGTCTACAGCTAATGGATTGTCCTTCGGGTTGAGGGAGCAAAATGTGGTTACCTTTCTGTTTCTGGTAGCAAACAGATCTATTATTGGCATGCCCCATTGATCTTTAATGGTCTTTAATACTACAGGACTTAGGGACCATTCCCACTGTCTCAATGGATGTCTACTCAGGACGTTTCCTACAGCAGGGGCCCCCACCACCGGGCCGTGGACCGGGACCAGGCCGCAGGGGTCTGGGTGCCGGTCCGCACCGCCGCAGACCAGCACTACACATTGTGTGCTCTGCGCGGCTCCCGGAGTGATGTCACCGCCCTCTGCAGCATTACGTCCTGTCTCTTCTTTTCCTCAGCTATGTGAATAGAACTACATGAGAAGCCATCGGCCAATCACGGTGCAGCAGCCAGGCCCTGATTGGCTAGTGGCTTTTGCACTGTGATTGGCTGATAGTTTCTCATGTAGTTCTATTCACATAGCTGAGGAAAAGTAGAGAGGACATAATGCTGCAGGTGCTGGGGGGAGGGGGCAAGTGTGTGTGTGTCAGAGATGATGGGGGCTGAATAAGGAGGTTGTGGCTGGAAGAGGAGGCTGAAAGAGGCGGCTGGGGGCTGAAAGAGGAGAGCTGGGGGCTGAAAGAGGAGGCTGGGGGCTGAAAGAGGAGGCTGGGGGCTGAAAGAGGAGGCTGGGGGCTGAAAGAGGAGGTTGTGGCTAGAAGAGGAGGCTGGGGTATGGATAAAGGAGGCTGGGATCCTAAAGAGGAGGTTGGGGGCTGGAAAAGCAGGTTGTAGCTGGAAGAGGAGGCTGGGGTCTGGAAAAGGAGGCTGGGGCTGCAAAAGGAGGCTGGGGGCTGCAAGGGGATAGAGAAATAAAACATTCCCCGCAAATAAGATGTAATGCATCTTTCGGGGAAACAGGATACTAAACCCTACCCCTTCTACCTGGCCACGCCCCATATGATCAAAGCCCCGCCCCCTATAACACCCCTGCCGGGCCTCGGAGAAATTATCTTGCTTGACGCCGGTCCCCGAAGCAAAAAAGGTTGGGAACCCCTCTGCTACAGAATTGTTTGACCATGTTATATGTAGTGCAGTTAGTGAGGAAAGATGTTGTTGGGCTACTTCGAATATGTGAAAAACGTGACTTCCATTAGAGAGAAGGATCTTGTGTCTCCCTGATGATTTACATAAGACACTGCCATGCTGTAGTCTGAAAAGAACTGGACATCCCGTACCTTCAAAAAGGGAAGAAAATGGTCCAACCACTTCTGGAGGGTTAAGAGCTCTTTGAGATTTGAGGAGGCCCATTTCTCTTATACAGTCCATTAACCCTGCACTGCTCAGCTCCCCATGTGGGTTCCCAAACCGAAGGATCTGGCATCTGTGGTAATCACATCTGTAGCTGGGTACACCCATGCGACTCCTTGAGATAGGTCGTCTATATCCAACCACCATCTGAGGGAGTTGAGTGTTTCTGAGGAAAATGTTAACCTGCCATCTAAGTAGTCTTTTAACGGCTCCTGATTGCGGATGATTTCCCAGTACAGAAGACGGGATCATAGCTGACTCCAAAGAACAGCTGGGATGCAAGCTTTGAGGGAGCCCATCAGAGACAAGGCCCACTAGACAGACATCTCTGGACATTCCAGGGTTGACAATATTAGTCACACTATTTTCTGTTTTGTTTTTGTCTTCTGGGAGGTGGCAACTTTGGGATTTTGAATCCAGGATCAGTCCCAGAAATAGCTGAGAGGTTGATGGATGCAGATGTGATTTCTTCAGATTCACCAACCAGGCAAAATCTTCCAGAATCTGCAGCACCTTCTGTAGTTGATGGTTGCAATCTGCGTATGAGTTCCTATGATGAGAAAATCATCCCAATAGGGAATTATGAGTATATTTTTATCCCGAATATAAGCCATCATTCCACTACTACATAGTGAACACCCTTGGGGCTACGGAAAAAGGGTAGAGCTTGGTACTGGAAGTGCCTTATTTCCCCTAGAATGGCCAAGGCTACTCTCAAAATCTGTCGGCAATCTGGTTGAATAGGAATACGGTAGTAGACATCTTTCAGATCGAGCATTACCATGAAACAATTTCGGTAAAGTAGCTTAATGGAGGATTTGATCGTTCAACAATCATTTAGAATGGAAACGAGGTGGAAATTTTAGTTTTTTAGGTTATTGATAGTCCTATACGAACCATCCGTTTCTGCACAAGGAATAAAGGGGAGTAGAAACCACTACCCTCCTCTTCCATTGGTACTGATTGTAGAATATTCTTCTGCACCAAGTCAAGGACTTCCATCTCTAAAGCTTGTTGTTTCGTCTGAGAACTGACAGATGTTAATACCAGGGACCCCTAGGGGGTTGATGGAATTCTAGTTCTTAGGTTGTCCTATAGAAAGAGAAAAAGGAGGGGTTCCCTGAATAATCTACCTGACACAATCACAAAGATCACACACCACACCAAAAGTACTGGTTCATGAGGTAGGAGCTGCTTTGCTGGTAGGTTGGCAGATTCGTCCGAACAGTGGCTAGCCCGTCTGGAAGGGCTAGGCGATGTTCCACTGTCTTGTCGAGGTATCTCTTGTTGACTGGGCGGACATTGCGTCCTAGGTGAGCGCTCATCTTCCATCCTGAGAAAGCAAGTTATGCTGACCTATTCAGTCTGCCTGCGCTCCATATATTCCCTTCCGGTGTCCAGGGAACTTCCCCATGCTGGGAGACCACAGGTTACAGGGCGCTGCCATCTTTGAACGGTGCAGCGCATGCACAGATGCCCTCTTCCGGTTTCAGCCGCATCACTTCCTGTTTCGGCCGCCCTCATTTTCACCCTAGTGTGTACTCAATAGGGAACACCCCGAGGGTGCCATGCGCATGCACCCACTGCAGGGCGACAAGGTGACCGAACCTTCATGCTCCAAGTCCCTGTCCCAGCATCAGTCCAGCCATGGAGGGATGCCACCGAAACCGGGACCAGTGTTGCGGTGAGTACCACTCTTCCCACATCGGTCGCCCAGCCTCAGGACACAATCTTCAGCTGCCCATGACACAGCCACGTGTGGGCCTCCTCCAGGACAGGAAACTGAACTGATGCGGAGGAGAGGTACTGCCCTTTTATTTTAGTGGGTTTCCTGTCCTGGAGGCACGGATCCTCTCTCTCATATGGTGTGGTCATGGTCAATAGGGAAAAAATCACTTAAAATAATGTTGTATGATAATATAATTGCTTTCCTTATGATTCTAAAGGATATGACTATGTGCAGTGGATTTCTTTTTCAGATTGCAAAATCTAAAGAACGAGCACCGTGCTTGTCTGTGGAATGGAGCTGTTCCAGTGAGGGATGACGAGACATGGGAGCAGAACCTCCATCATCACAATTCAGAGGTCATACCGGGAAACAGCCTGGAAAATAAGAGCGATCTGCTGCTGGATGGAGCTGTTATACGAGGACTGAATGGGTGATATTCTGCAGGAAAGAGTGTGTATACGGGGGCTAACAGGGTGATCATCATTTGAAATGAACAAGCATACACAGTACTTGCCAGGCCATAGAGGAAAATATAGTTTATTGCAGGACTGAGCTGCTGGAAGAAGTTATGACATTTCAAACCAATCAGCAGGACATGAAGACAGGGTGAGAAATGTAAGGCTGCATAAGTAAATAAAAGCCTAGGAGTACTGCTGTATAGTTCAATGACTCAGCTTATGCAGGTTGAATATATGGTTTAATTTTGAAAAACCTAGTTGCTCAAATGACAGAATTGATAGAAGAACAAAGAAAACAGATGAATCCAACATTTTGGCTTTGATGACCTTTATCAAGGAAATATGTCTGTAAGTTGGAGATTACATGGAGCAGAAGAATGTGCAAAACAAATTCCTTGGTCGGAGTTTAATAAATTATCATTTTAGCAACCAATAACACCTCTCCATGCTTCAGTGCTGTAGATTCTTCTTTATTTTATAGTGACTTTAAAAGAGCTTTTCGTGCCCAAAAGAATGACCACAGTGAGCAACACCTTCATTTTCTATATTCAAACACCTAATCCGTCATCTATAGTTACTTGTTAAATCGACCCTACACATCTCTGCACTTTCACCATATCATTCGGGGTCATTTAGAAATCAGTTGTTATGAACCCATAGCACAGTATCGTGTGTTATAGTAGATATGGTTTCATATCAATTAATTTTACCTAATCCCTAATAAAGCAGTCAGTCAATGAGTTACGGACTATACCAGTGTGCAAGTTAGTCCATACTGACAAGCACTGCACTTACCTGTGCAAGCAATATATTAAGAACCTCTTCTTCATTCTCGGTCATCTCCTCTTTAGAAACATCTTCCTTTGAAAGGCTGGCAATTTCCTGGGCGATCTTGGTTTCACAGTCCTATGAAAAGCACTTAAGATAAAATTACTTTGCCAATTGTTCATTTTCTGTAAGATGAGCATCAAGTACGTGCAAGTTTAAAATGGATTAAACAAGGGAAGCAAACAATGGTAAAGTGGCAAAATTGTTTAAAAAATATTTAAACTTTCCACATTGTTGTTCTTAGTTAGTGGGCACTTTACCTGCCAGGTCAATGGGGAGTGCAGTCAAATAAAGATGTGGTATTAGATTAGCGCTACAAACCACTCCAGGCGATCGTTCTGTATAAATTACCTTAAAGCTTTATTCAATCGATGTAGAATGTCCAGTCTCCACAACGCGTTTCGGCGCTAATTGCTCCTTTCTCAAGTGACACTTGAGAAAGGAGCAATTAGCGCCGAAACGCGTTGTGGAGACTGGACATTCTACATCGATTGAATAAAGCTTTAAGGTAATTTATACAGAACGATCGCCTGGAGTGGTTTGTAGCGCTAATCTAATACCACATCTTTATTTGAACGCACACGTATCCTCCCATTGGGAAGCGTGGTATTCAGCAGCTGGGCACCCAGGACGCATCAGACGTCAATCACCACTTCTTTGGAACAAGCACGAGAATCAGCAGCGTGTGCATATTGGAAATCACGCTCATCCCTGCTTGCAGCACACCGGCTGATGTGGAAACCCTTTGGGGTAACAAATCAGTGCATAAACTAGTTGTGCGGTCAGCACAACTAGAGAAGGTGAGCCCTAGATATATTTAACCGCTCCCATGCCATAAACATCAGCAGTTTGGCGCAACATTGTTTTTGTTTCTTATATTACATGCTCAATGGGGAGTGCAGGTCTGAGCGCGCACATATAGTGCAGAGTATAGAAAACACAGTCTAGAAGGCCTCAGACAGGAGCTGTGCGCTCCTATCTGCTAAGCGGACATGATTCAAGGGTCTATTGAATGGATGGTGAAGGGGAGGGTCTCAGGACCCAGAACCCCAGTGATCTGTGGGTAATTAAAGTGCATGCTCTATATGAAAAAAGAAAGACAGGAAGAGCATTTCAATTACTTTGTAAAGTTTGTAATGCACTTGTTGCAAAAATGCTCTCCAGGCATTATGTTATTTTTTAATTTAAGCAGTAACATTTTTCGCTTCTAACCGTTAGGTTAGTTATAAATCACCAAATTATGCAATAATTCCACAAATGTGGAAAGCAAAGATAGGACAAGGATAAAATAACTTGGCATGTATAAGGTCATGATTCAGCTGCAGTGGAGAAATGAAAGATTCTAGATAAAAGGGCTGAGATAACAGTGAAGAGGTGGACAGCATGTGAAGTGTGTGCAGCTGCTTGGGCAGGGGACAGACCAAGTCACATGACACCTATTGAGTCTTCGCCAAGAACCATACAAGGGTGAGCCTTGTCCTCTCGGTGCTATTATGGATGCCTGTTGATGAAATGTGTAACAGAGCGGACAGGCCAAGACTTAGAATACCACACACCTGCCTTTTAGCTTCTCGCAACTTCCTTTTAAGTGCAGTCAGAATTCTCTGCACCTCCCACAACCTTTCTTCTTTGGACAGATCTTTTATGCCAGCCTGCAGATCTCGGTGCAAACAATTTAACAGGAACTCCTGCAAAAAAGGAAAAAAAAAAGTCTTATAATCACTGGTAAAGAGCTCCTGTAGATCCTTCTTTTAATAGGTGGTCAGTATTTGGGATATGAGACATTATGAGGAAAGGAAAAAAAAAAGGATACAACAAAGGATGGGGCTACTAGAGGACATTGGTTGGCCTTAACAAACATCACATGCCCAAAGATTGCATGTACTTCCATATAGATATCAGTAGAAACAACTGGAGGTCCAATTAATACGAAAATATTATAAATTAATTTAAGTATAATACAGTCAGAAGCAAAAGGTCTGAGTGCACGAGAATATACTGATAACAAGAAACCGTAGGGGGGTGCATTCTAAAATTTGAGAAATTGGGGGTTATGGATTAATACATCTAGAATGACTAGCAAGGTGTTACTGAATTTTTCAGACTATAAGACACACTTTTTAACAAAAACTCCTGATAAAAAGCACGAGTCAGGAAACAAAGTATGTAAAAATGTACATGTAGGAGAGCTATGGGTGCGATGTGTGTGTAAATGTAGCAGAGCTGTGAGTGTAAGTGTCGATGCTCAAGTAGCAGAGCTGTGTGTGTAAAAATTTGCAGGGCTGTGTGTGTAAGTGTGAAGATTCATGTAGCATAAGGGTATATGTGCAAGTTTAAATGTGCTTGCAGCAGAGTTGTATGTAATTGTAAATGTGCCTGTAGAAACGGTGTGTGTGTGTGTGTGTGTGTGTGTGTGTGTGTGTGTGTGTGTAAATGTACCTGGAAAAGCGCTGTGTGTATGACGGACTGCATATTTATTTTCACGATTTCTTCCTTCATTTTTGTTGTTTTGAACATTTTTCAGTACATTGTACAGCAAAATGAACAGTTATTTAGAACTACAACTTGTCACGCTAAAAAAGCCCTCAGACATCCATAATGTCTGAAGAAAAAAATTAAAAAGTTGTGTCTCCTTGAAAAAGAAGGAAAAAAAAAAAAAGCACAAAACTAAAATTATCTGGTAAGGTACCTTTACACGCCGCTACAGAAGGTTAGAAACAACCGGGTGCTTCACGTGCACGAGCACGTACCAACGGTTGCAAACGGTTCCCGATACCTCCTTTACACGCCGCTACAAGGTGATCTACAGAGGGTTTAATCTATCTCTGGATGCACCGCCGGGTGCCTCAAGTTACCTTCTGTAGAGCACCTTCCCTCATTTACACGCCGCTACAGAAGGTAATATGGGAGGACCTGGTGCAGCAGCGACAACACATAGGCGTGCCAGAGTTGTGGATTACGAGACGCTCGTACGATGATTGGATAATGCAATAGTGTCATGATTGGGCAGCCAGCGCAGGAAGGCTGGCTAATACATGACGCTATAGCAAATGTGTAGTGTGACTGGTCAGCTCCTTAAATATGCCGCCCTATGCAGCGACAACCAATCGCAACGCAGGAGCTTCCACCAATGATCGCTGAAGGGGGGCGGTTTCCCGGAGGCTGTCTCACGTCCCGGGGAGTTAACTAGGTGGCGAAAAAACCTTACCCTACCTTATTTAGACGCCGCTAGTATCGGGTTGAAATCAACCTGTTTTAGAGCACTGTTCTGAAACAGGTGCCGAAAGTGACGGGTAGCAACAAGCTAGTTTACACGCCGCTACCTCGGGTTGATTTGACAGTGCAAGATACATTTGTCTCCGTAACCCGGTTGTTTTCAACCTTCTGTAGCGGCGTGTAAAGGTACCTGTAGGGATTAAAGGGTTGAAACAAAAAATAATGACAGTCCTCTAATTAGATAAGCTTAGAGGTATAAACATAAAATGCGGAAACAAACCTGTCGCCTAATTTCTTCTTTAATAGTTTCTTGAGTTTCGGGCAGAGCAGGCATGGTGGCCATATTAGACCAGCGGAGAGGTTTAATCACTTTCTTGATCATCGTTCCACCAAACAACTCTTTCACGTGTGTAAAGAAAACGTACAAGACTCTGTTACTGATCTGGAAAACAGGACAACAAACTAAGGTAACGCAAGCTCTAGTGTGAGGACAACTTTTTCCTTGGCCTAAAAGCCAATACATCGATACATCTAATCCACTTTATTTAATTAAATCAGTTTTAAATTTCAAAATAACAAATCACTGATCATTTGAGAACTACTGCAGTGAAAGAAATAACTATTTGATCCCTTGCTGATTTTGTAAGTTTGCCCACTGACAAACATGAACAGTCTATAATTTTAAGGGTAGGTTAAAATTAACAGTGAGAGATAAAATATCAAAAATACAATCCAGAAAATCACATTGTCAAAATTATATAAATATATTTACATTTTGTAGTGAGAAACAAGTATTTGATCCCTCTGGCATACAAGACAATACTTGGTGGCAAAACCCTTGTTGGCAAGCACATCAGTCAGATGGTTTTTTTTTGTTGATGACAAGGTTTGCATACATGCCAGGAGGAATTCTGGTCTACCCCTTGCTGATCATCTCTAAATCATTAAGATTTTGAGGCTGTCATTTGGCAACTTGTAGTTTCAGTTCCCGCCATAAATTTTCTATTGGATTAAAGTCTGAAGACTGGCTAGACCATTCCATGATTTAATGTGCTTCTTTTTGAGCCACTACTTTGTTGCCTTGGCTGTATGTTTTGGGTCATTGTCGTGCTGAAACACCCAGCCACGACCCATTTTTAATGCTGTAGTGGAGGAAAGGAGGTTGTCACTCAGGATTTGACGGTACATGGCTCCAGCCATTGCTCCATTAATGCAGTGAAGTAGTCCTGTGCCCTTAGCAGAGAAACACCCCCACAACATAATGTTTCCACCACCATGCTTGACTGTGGGGATGATATTCTTTGAGTCATAGGCAGCATTTCTCTTCCTCCAAACACAGCGAGTTGAATTAATACCAAAGAGCTCAATTTTTGTCTCATCTGACCACAGCACCTTCTCCCAATCATTCTCAGAATTACCAAGGTGTTCATTGGCAAACTTCAGACAAACCTGAACATGTGCTTTCTTGAGTAGTGGGACTTTGCGGGCACTGCAAGATTTTAATCCATTATGGCATAATGTGTTACCAATGGTTTTCTTGGTGACAGTGGTCCTAGCTGCCTTGAGATCATTAACAAGTTCTCCCCGTGTAGTTCTAGGCTGATCGCTCACCTTCCTCATGATCCTGGATACACGATATGAGATTTTGCATGGAGCCACAGAACGATGTCTATTGACACTCATTTCTTATTTCTTCCATTTTCTTACCATTGCACCAAGAGTTGTCTCTTTCTCACCCAGCATTTTATTTAAGAGTTTTGCAGCCCATTCCAGCCTTGCGCAGTCTAGGATCTTTTTCCTGACATCCCTAGAAAGCTGGTCTTGCCCATGTTGTAGAGGTTAGAGTCTGACTGATTGAGTGTGTGGGCAGGAGCCTTTTATACAGGTGACAATTTAAGACAACTGTATTTAATGCAAGTAATGAGTTGATTACGAGCATCTAACTGGTCTGTAGGAGCCAGAACTTCTAATGGTTGGTAGGGGATCAAATACTTATTTCTTTCAGCAAAATGCAACTAACTTTATATAATTTAGACAATGCGATTTGCTGGACTTTATTTTAGATCTTCTATCTCTCACTGTTAAAATTAACTTACCCTTAAAATTACAGGCTGTTCATGTCTTTGTCAGTAGGCAAACTTACAAAATCAGCAAGGGATCAAATAATTATTTCCTTCACTGTATATTGGTAGTGGTTTGAAAACTGGGACCCCGCACAAATCATTAAACCCCAGTTTAGAAGTCACTTGTCCGTAGTGTGGATGGAGTAGCCATCACGTGTGTACACCGCCACTAATCCACTACTAATAGTGCAGTACGTTGCGATCTCTTTCAGTCACAGACTTAGAACGGAATGTCTAATTGTGATGGCGACTTATCAAACTGAGGACACAGTGCTCTTGTTCTGACAATCACTGTGGGTCCCAGGGGTCACTGCTCTAGAAGTTATCACCTATTCAGTAGAAAAAACTATGAAATATGGCTGTCACAACTCTGATTTGCCTGTCAATTGAGATACGATGGAGAAGAATGTAGATTATTCAATAAAGAATCAGCTATGATCCCATTCAGTAATATATTTATACTCTTACTTCCTCCTTGCAGTATGATCGGACCATGTCCCTGTACGGTCCAACACGACCTTTATACAGCACACAGCAGGGACACATATATAAGATTCTCAGCACAGGAATATACTTTTTAATCACATTCAATTGTGGAATATATTATTCCAAGATCTACTGATTAAAATTAACTTTAAAATAATCTTTGTTCTTGGAAAACCCCTTTAATAGTGATCCAAGAATTATCACCTGTCTCCTTACACAGACTGTCATAATTGCTACTGTGCTGTGCTTCACCCATGAACACCTAAGGGTGCTTTCACATTAGCGTTCCCCTCCGCAGCGTTCTACGGAGGGGAGCCGCAATGTGAGCGCAGCACCGCCAGCCCCTATCTTTATAATGGGAGCGCACGGTGCTGCGCGTGTATGTGATCTGTGCGCAGCGGATGCCTGCGCACAAATCACCCAATCTCGTCCGCACCAAAAATGCAATGTTGCATCTTTGGTGCAGACGAGATTGGGCGATTAGTGCGCAGGCATCCGCTGCGCACAGATCACATATGGGAGTGAATGGGTGCGCACGGTCATGCGCAGTCAAGCGCAGCACCGTGCGCTCCCATTATAAAGATAGGGGCTGGCGGTGCTGCGCTCACATTGCGACTCCCCTCCGCAGAACGCTGCGGAGGGGAACGCTAATGTGAAAGTAGCCTAATATGACGTTTCATAAAATCACTAATTCCTCTGTAAGCAATGTAACCTGTAGGAAAGCTGTCATATGTACCTGAACGGTCGGGCTCAGCACAATTGAAATATTCTGTATGTTCATTTTAGTTTCAAGTTCTTTTTCTATGACATGGTCCATGTGGACAATCAACCATGAAATCAAGTAAAGGTTGCAGGTAGGCAGCTCCTTTAAGAGCCGTTGACACTCCTGCAGCCTCTCGGCCTCGGTGCCCTTGCCACAGGCTTCTTCAAATTTAGGCATTAATTCTTTGGTGAGGACGTTCTCAGGTAGCTCACGCAAGTATTGCTTCAGTAGGCTGGCAACTGTGTAAGGCTCATAGTCATCGAGGTTAGGAGACTCCTCACGGTCATATGCTGATTTTAACTCATCCACCTTTGACTTGATTCCTTGTGGATGAAGATTTAAAAAAAAAAAAAAAAAAGATTAAATTCTGTGGGCATAAATAAAATATTTATAAAGTTGATTTACGGTACTTACTGCATGTTTAAAATGGATCATTCAACTTACAAAAAAAAAAAAAAACAGAAACCCAAACACAATGGTCTAAAACATTATTATAGAACAATTGCAGCCACTTAAATTTTTCTTGTAACCCGTTTATCATTGTTTATATTGAATTCCCATTGTTCTTTCATTATGTCTCAGGAGAGACATACACTTATAGCTACAAATATGACATATATATATATTTTTCATTAACAAAGTATAACACATTGCCTATGCTCACTCCTCCAAACAATGCACTAGCCACAATAGCCAGTTTTATAATATTTTGGCAACCTTGCACCTACACATGTGTGGCCATAAAGTATAGCCACAGTATCTTATCACCTATATGTGTTATTAGAAGTTAGTTTAATAGTTTAATGGTATTTGCATTACAGAAGCAACAAATATTTTTGCACTTTTACAACAGAGCTGCAATTTGTACAATATTTACTGCACAATTGGGCAAATTAATACAATGCATATCCTTATAGTTAGTACATGGTCTGAGCCGTTTTACCTGACACCCTGTAGATGCCTTCACATTTCATGCCATGTTGCTCAATGAAATCGATGCACTCCCGGAACACAGCCGGCAGCCGGATCCCATCACACACCATGGTTCTTTCCGAAGCTGCAGCCAGGGGGATTCCGAATACTGGCCTCAGCCTCGGCACATCTACAGGTGCTGGTTCTGGCTCTGGGGTGGGCTTCTTTTTTTTCTTTTTCTCTTTCCATTGCTTGACTACATCTGCAGCAGTAAGATCCTTGGACTTCTTGTCTTTGTGCTTATCTTCTTTGTGCTTCTCTTCTTTAGGTTTCTCTTTTATTTTGAAGTCTTTTTCCTTCTTCTTAGAAAAACTTGGCTTCTTGAACACATGGATTCCCTTGGATCGCTTCATTTTGGACGGGCTCTCTGCGTCATCACCGGAACTGTCCTCCTGGAAGGCAGCATAACCTTCAGCTGGGAAGAAAGAGACAAATTATACTTTTGTTTGAAGTGGGGAGAAGCACAATACTTTTCCTTGTCGCATGTTTCATTACAGTTCTGTGATTTTTAGCCAAGAGGCCCTATGTTACTTTTCAAAATTATAATAGATATCGCTATACCTAATCTAGAGAACACAGAAAAGCCTATATAAAACATGAGATGTCAATAGCTGGCTAAACACCACAGCACAAAATTAAGGAAAGTGTTTGTACCCTTGAAATCTGACACGTCACACTGACATGTAAGCAGTTTCAATTGAGGACCTGGAAGGTTGCTGGACAAATGCTACATAGCCAAAGTGCACTATGGAGAACATATGGTATATGGCATATGTTGTGCCCAGACAGGTGTATGGATATTACATTTGGTGTAAACCCAGGAATTTCAAGTGCAAGTGTAACACTATGGACACATCTAAGGCTGCTTTCAAATCAGCGGTTTTCGCTGATCGCGGCAGTTGCGGTGAAAAAAACGCAACTGCCGCGATTACCGCATAACGGCCGCACTTGCGGTTCACTTGCGGCAAGCCCCATACTATGTCTATGGGGCTTGCGGCAGGTGCGGCAAGTGCGGTAACGGCACTTGCGGCAGATGCGGCCGCGGAAAAACTGCGGCATACCGCGTTCTTTTCGCGCCCACACACTTACCGCAAGCCCCATAGACATTGTATGGGGCTTGCCGCAAGTGAACCGCAAGTGCGGCCGTTATGCGGTAATCGCGGCAGTTGCGGTTTTTTCACCGCAACTGCTGCGATCAGTGAAAACCACTGATGTGAAAGCAGCATAAGAATGTCTAAAGTTTCTTCCCTAATCTAGAAAAACAGAGTTGTCAGATAGAGATTTGGACAGTGTGGGGAATTGTCAGGCAATTTTTTAAGCACACTTGGACCTTATGTAAAATGTAAAATAAGGGTTGTCAACCTGTCTGACGCTACACAGGGTGTATTGGACACTTTAGTAACGATCAGAGCAGTAGGTAGCAACTTATCCTAAACCTGTGACTTATCTTTTTGAGAATACAGGAAGGACACGCTTTTTACATTTCACTTACTTTTGCTCTATTTTTATATCTGCAGAGTAGTAACTACTTCATGCTGCTTAAAATAAGGATATAGTAAAGGAAGACTCAAGATGGCCACCATGCAAGGAGGTTATATGTGAGTGGTCTCATGGCCCCCACAGAAAATCCAGATATTAGACACCCTCCAAACCTACCATCCAGCAAGGAGACACATCAGCAGGGGGGCATTGAGAAAAAGCAGAACAGTGAGATTAATCAATCTATTTCATCTGAAATCCCCTGGCTGCAGCACGACCCATCCATTCCCCCCCTCCACCTCCAGCCCTCACAGCATTGCATTCCTCTGACACCAGCTGAGTGGCCTATTATCAGGAGACCTGTGGTGATCAGGGAGTGAGGAGACTAGGAAAAGGTAAACAGCAGCCCATGATCACCTGGAGGCCAGGGGAGGGGGAGCTCGAGCCAGAAGAGCAGAGACAAGAGCAAACCCCATAAGATTAAAGCAGGCCATGGAGTGGTGCTACCTGTGGGCACAAGAAACATTGTCACAACTGAACCATTTGTGTGTCACCATTTAAACCCCATCAGGGGCCTACACGTCGACCTAACACAGACACACACAATAGCTCCATCTCTGCACAGCAGATATATTTTGGAAGGACCTGACAATCCAAACCAGAGTAATAAACCCAAGGCTCTTACTGTCTAAGCTGCTCATAAAACAGCTCCCACACTGCATAACCTACAGCCACTTTCTGCCAACTAGTGGCCATCCATGGCAGCAACACCCTTGAAAAAGGAGATAATCATCCAATTCATCTTGATAACACTGATATCCTACAAGATGGAACTAGTGATTTCCTGTTCCAACACCAGCGTGGAGATTGCAGCGTGAAATCGCTCCCGACGCCAATATGCCACAGACAGACAAAAAAAAGCCCACCGGCAGACCTCTGACACACCTCTGGGCACCACTCACACAGTAGACATCTGCGGGATCATGGATGGGTGGCTCCGAAGCGCAGAAGGGGAGGAGGACAGAGCAGCGGGAGATCAAAGAGCGGCCACGCAAGCCGGCAAGATAGTGGCATTGCAGGGCACACAGAAAAAAGGCACAGCACCAAAAGATCCTCAGAACCAGCGGAGGTCAGAACGCTGGGGCTCCGGGGATGGTGGAGGGAGCCGGGGAGGGGGTAAGCACTCTGCCCAAGAGACATCTGGTGACTCAAATACAGACCCCTACCCATCCACAGAATGCAGGTCTATGGCAAGGGAGGTGGCAAAGTTTCTGGCCAGTGACATTAAAAAAGCAGTGAGGGAGGCAGTGAGAGAGGCCTTGGAAGAGCTCCAGGAGATTTCTGCGCAACATGTGAGCAGACTGGACTACCTAGAACAACATGTGTCAGACCTGGAAGATAAGTTGTGTTCCATTGTGGTCAGCTTAACACTATCACTTAAGCAGTCCAGCTGGATTAGAGATAAAATTGATGACCTGGAAAATAGGTCAAAGAGGAACAATCTCAGAATCGTGCGCCTCCCAGAATCGATACTGCCCCAACAACTAGACGATATATGCAAGCTAGAAGCTAGACCCCCATGAGGCTTTGGGACTCCAGGGCCAGCACAAGGTAGAAAGGGCGCACAGACTGGGCCCGCCGAACTGGGGGACATGCGACTGCCATATTATCAATGGGCGAGAAAACTCACACTTCCAGAGGCCCAGACAAGTTATTGCCAAATACCTTGACTTTAAAAAAAAAAAGGAGAAAATACTACACGTCTTTAGGAACAGGAGGCAGCTACTGATGCTCAGAGGCCACAAGGTGGTCCTCTTCGAGGACTTCTCTGCAGAAGCACAAACCATTCGGCGAAGTGTTCAGCATCCTATTCAGATACAACATTCAATTCCAGCTCCTTTATCCAGCAACACAAAGTAAGAGGCCCAGACGGATCGTTCAAATCTCGGAAGGACCACAAGGATACTGCGTGCCTTTAGAACCAACCCGCAGAGAGGATCCCCAAGGAATCGTGACGCAGAGCAGGAAGACTAGCACCGGCCTGGGCAAACGTCGAACACTCCGGTGCAACAGTCCCCTACTAGAGAGGAAAATGTGTCCCCACAAGCCGAGGAGACTGACACCCCATCAGTGCTGTATCGGATGACATCTACAATGAATCAGCAAGACTAACATGCTATGCGAAGATGCTCATCTCTGAACCTGATATCCTGAATGTGGAGAGTAATTTCTGACCACAGCCCGATCACTTTAACCCTATGAGACGTCTTCCAGACATCCTTTGGAGATTCCCCCACTTCCTACAGCAGGACCAGGATTTTGCTAAACTACTAAGGGAATGGTGGACTTTTTTTATGAGACCAATAGGGAGGCAGAGGACAACCCTACACTGTTCTGGGAGACGGCCAAGGCTGTCCTTAGGGGTAAGATCATTGCCCATACCCGCAAGACAAAGAAAATGACAAATGCCCACTACATATGGACAAATCAAACAGTCAGGTGGACGTACACAGCCCTCTCCATAAACAAAATAACTGTGGCAAGAGGCCAAAACATGATTTGACACCTGGGCCAAAAAGAGGGAGTTTTTTGGGAAATCCCTACGAGACGCCGAACTATACAAATATAGAGGTGAGGCGGGTCGCCTATTGGCTAACTTAACGAGGGGTAAATGAGGCACGTCACTCATAACCGCACTCAAAAGACCAGACAATACGGTGACGACCAACCTCCGAGACATAAATGACATTCTGGGAAATGATATGCTACTTTGTACAGAGCTAGACCATCAGATAAACAGGCGGGTGAGAGATTGCTACAGACAGTGGCACTCCCGACGGTCACAGAGGAAGGTCTGGGCAATCTGAATGGTGAAATAATTAAAAGAGGAGAATACAAAGGTAATAGCCGACCTGAATATAGATAAAGCACCGGGCCCAGATGGCTATGGGGCTGATTTTTATAAGATCCTGAAAGATCAGATACTACCCCACCTACAGGGAATATATAATGGATTCCACTCCAGACGAGGAATTCCAGACCATATGAACACCGCCTACATAAAGCTTCTCCCCAAGGGAGACAAAGACGACCCAGCCAGCTTTAGACCAATCTCGCTAACGAATCAAGATCTTAAGATCATGGCTAAAATTATGGTGGACCGGCTGGCTCGTCTACTTCCAGACTTGGTAAACTGGAAGCAAGTGGGCTTCGTCAAGGGAAGGCCAGCGATAGTAAACATACGCAGGATTATGATGGCTTTGGAAGCGGTTAAGTTGAGGGGGAAAGAGCAAAAAAAAAAGGAAGGGGGGGGGGGTCCCAGCCATGGTCATGTTGAGTGCGGAGAAAGCTTTGGCCGTGGCTCGAAACTGTACTAGACAAGATGGGACTGTGGGGGGGGCGTGGCCTGGCTGCACATGCTGGAGGTCACCTAACTCAGGAGCTCCCGGCCCTGCGGGCTTTAAAGCGGCTATTTAAGCGACCACACCGACCGAACTGACCCTTAACTCTCTGTATCCTCCTCCGATCTGGTCCTGCATTGATGGGGAAATCTAAAAACCGCCAGGAGTTGTTCCCAAGCCGGGTGTCGGATTACTTCCCCCCGGGCCGTCTTTCCTCACTCTCTGCAAACAATATGGCGCCGGCCTCTCCCCGAACGGAGCGAGCCTCCAGACGAGAACAACAATTGCAGGGCTCGGCGGCAGCTTCACTTCCTCCGGAGACCCCGGTCACCCTGGCACTGATGAAAGAGCTCCTGGGGGATCTCCGTTCGTCCTTACAAGAGGACATGACAGCTGCACTAACTGACTTAAGAGGTGAGGTGGCAGATCTTGGCGGGAGAACGGATCATGTGGAGAACAAGCTGGCTGAGCTGATCCGCTCCCACAACCAACTAATGGACGATCACGATCAACTCCGCCACACAGCAGACTTGATCCAAGCAAAAAACTATGACCTGGAGGATAGGAGCCGGCAAAATAATGTCCGACTCCGGGGAGTTCCAGAGTCGGTTCCCGCTGAGGAGTTGCGTACATTCTTACAAAACTTTATGTTGGAGGTTCTCCCTGACCTCCAACCGCGTGACCTAAAAATAGACCGCATACACAGGGTGCCGAAACCTCCGGGGATCAGAGCTGACCTCCCCCGCGATGTCCTCGGGCGCATACACTTCTATGAAGCAAAGGAAGACTTCCTGAGAGGACTGCGCTCTGCAAAATCACTTTCTTCGCAATATGCAAACTTGGAAGTGTTTCCTGACCTATCTCCCGGAACTTTAATGCTGCGCCGAGCATACCGGCCATATACATCACTCCTGAGAGAAAAGAACATACCCTATAGATGGGGCCGCCCGACCCGGCTCCTCATCCAAAAGAATGAAAAACTCCATGTATGCCTCTCTCCTACCAGAGCCGCTCAGCTCCTGAAATCCTGGAACCTGATCCCCTCTTCTCCAGGCCCTTCGGAACAAGCATCCCTACACAGCCCAGAGAAGTCATCTTCCCGGCGACGCAGGATTGATCCAGAGTGGAAGATTGCCTGATCCTGCAACAGTCGGATGTGGATTAACTTTATCTCCTCTCCCTTTAGTGGAGAGAGGAAGCCCGCGGGACTGCCTTCCTGGACTTAACATCCATCTCCCAGGTCGTATCTTTCTACTTTTTCACTTTCTCTTCCCTACTCTGTCTATTCTTCTGACCAGCTACACAGCTGATCACTATCCTTCTCTTCCCTCTCATTTCTCATCCCCCTTTTCCTTTGCTCATTCCAATATACTATCCTCTTAGACCTCGGAAGAGAAGCCCCGCTGAGCGAGTGGACAGATTTATTACCTCGCTCCTATTTCACTGAGTAGTAACTCAGTTTCAGACGGATAATGTTTGTTTACAGTTCTATGACTCTTTTTTTTAGCCACACACTGGCTAAGGTTTTTTTCTTTTTACTTTTTCTTTTGAGTAGCCAAGTTAATCACCTTGGCATGCACTGGGTTAATCAGTATGATACCCCAGCCGTAGCCTTTATCTCACACATTTGTTATATTTTACGTTACCATGTTTTATCTCCTCCTCCCCCTTCCCCCCCCTTATGCGCTGAGAAGCCTTTAGAAATCAAGTTGATTGATGGTATCCTCATAATGAGAACTAATGTTGTATTGTCATGCCTATATCTGTGATATCTTTAAACACAAACGGCCTGAATTCGCCGCATAAGCGCTCACTATTATATACACAACTAAGAAAGTCCCGTCCGGGTGTTGTGTTTCTCCAGGAGACGCACCTGCTGGAGGGGGACAACGTCCGTATCTCTCTAAAACAGTTTCCCCACCGTTACTTCTCCAACGCCGTAACAAAGAAAGCGGGTGTGGCAATTCTCGTCAGCAATTCTATTGCTTTCGAATTTATCTCAGTACTTAAAGACCCTGAAGGGCGCTACCTACTCCTGAAATGCCGACTGAACGACGCCGTCCACTCCCTCTTGGTCCTGTATGCCCCTAATTCGAGGCAAGCTTCCTACTTGAGAACGCTGCTAGAACGTCTCACTCCGGAGATGAGTGGACACAAAATTATTGCAGGAGATCTAAACGCTCCGCTCTCCAAATTATTAGATTGTTCCTCCTCTTCCTCCTTTAGAACAGATCTAGGTGACTTAGTTCACTCATTCCATTTACATGATATTTGACGATATCTGCACAGCACCGAGAGGGACTATACATTCTTCTCACCCCGACATAAGTCGTTCAGTCGTATCGATTATATTCTAGTAAATGATTCCCTCCTCCCTCTCTGCACCAAAGCTAGCATTGGTACCGCAACTTGGTCCGATCACGCTCCCGTCCACTTGACCTTCTCCGACTCCTTTACTTGTGAGCCAAGAGCTCCCTGGAGACTAAATGAGAACTTACTGGCTTCTGAAGCCAATGTGGAGACCTTACAAGCTCAACTCTCTGAATTTTTTTTAATAAATAACACACATGATATTATGCCAGATACACTATGGTTTGCTCAGAAGGCGGTGATGCGGGGCCATCTGATCAAGTTGGCATCAATAGCTAAACAGAAATATATTGCAACTCTAGAAACCCACTTGACCAAACTTAAATCACTGGAGCGTGAGTGTGCCGAAGCCCCTACCACTGCTCTCCTCTCAGATCTCGCGACCGCCAGAAATCAACTGCGCAGTTTTTTGCTGACAAAAGTAGAATATCACCTTAAAAAAGTCAAAGCCCGATTTTATGGCATGGGAGACAGGGCAGGTGCAATCCTCGCACGCCGTATAAAGAAAATAGAAGCACGGTCTAGAATTACACAAATAGATTCTCCTCAGGGTATACCAATCCGAAACCCCATCCTCATAGCCGAACGCTTCCGTGAATACTATGAAAACTTATATAATTTATCCTCATCCCAATCCACCCCTCAACCGACTACAGAACACATATCATCTTTCTTAGACCAAGCGGAGTTACCCTCACTCTCACCTGAGCAACTGTCTTACCTAAATAGTCCATTTACCCTATCAGAAATCTTATCAACTATACGCTCTACAAAGAAATCTTCAGCCCCTGGCCCTGATGGCTTCTCTTATCGCTACTATGCCACCTTCGCTCAAATCTTAGCTCCTCACCTTCTTTCCCTATTTCACTACTGGCAGGAGAGAGGGACCATTAAGCCGGAAGGCCTACAGGCATCTATCTCAACCTTATTGAAACCTGGGAAATCCCCCACTGATCCAGGAAATTATAGACCAATAGCGTTGCTGAACTGTGACCTGAAATTATACTCCAAATTGCTGGCGGACCGTCTCAAGGTCGTTCTTCCGTCCCTGATCGCTCTGGATCAGGTTGGTTTTATTCCTGGTCGTCAAGCGAGAGATGCCACAAGGCGGGTTATTAATCTCTTGGAGATTATAGAGAGGAGGGATATCCCGGGTGTACTGGTCTCATTAGATGCAGAAAAAGCATTTGACCGAGTACACTGGGGATATTTGGCAGCAGTGCTGGACAGATTCAAATTTGTAGGCAATATAAAATCAGCCATACTAGCCTTATATTCGGCACCTTGTGCCTTCGTACGGACGGGAAGTTTCTCGTCTTCTGTTTTCCGTATCACGAACGGAACTAGACAAGGCTGCCCTCTCTCCCCTCTCATCTTCGCCCTAGCGATGGAGCCGCTAGCCGCAGTTATACGCGCTCACCCTAATGTCTCGGGCATCAAAGTGGGTCCCGTAGACCATAAAATCAGTCTTTATGCCGATGATGTCCTCCTCTCCTGCACTAATCCTACATGCTCCATACCTACGATTCTCTCTATCCTATCTGACTTCTCCCGAGCCTCTTTCTACAAGCTTAATCTTTCTAAGTCTACATTCTTTCCAATAAACCTCTCAAATGAAACACAAAATGACCTCTCAACTCGACTATCATTCCAATGGTCTACTCGGGGCTTTCGCAACCTGGGAATTCAAATCACCCCCCTAAAAGATATAATCAGTAGCAACTATGATCTCCTGATCTCCACACTGAGAACTGCCTGTGCGGACTACACCTCATTCCAACTCTCGTGGGTAGCACGCATCCAGTCAGTTAAAATGATGCTGCTTCCAAAGATCCTATACGTGATGCGCTGCATCCCTATACCAATCTCACAACGTTACCTTTCTCTTATACAGTCTACCCTTAACCGATTCATATGGAATTATAAGATCCCCGAGTGGCACACTCCTCTCTCATTCTGCCTTATAATAAGGGGGGCTTTGGGGTCCCGGATGTAGCAAAATATTATTCAGCACTCGTGCTAGACGTAGCCAAAATATGGTGGACAGACTCCCCGGTCTCACGATGGCTGCAAATCGAGGCTTGTTCTGCTCCTTCGGGATCCCTTCGCCTCCTTCTTCAGGTTAACCTCCTGAGACGTTATACTCCACCTAACCCTCTTCGCTCTATCTTGAGTATTTTAACAATTTGGCGAAAATTTAATAGACCCCATTTAAAATTCTTATACCGCTATGTAACGTTGAGGGCGATATCCTTTCTAATGGGAGACATCTCTTTTTCCTCCTGGGGAGAGGGAGACAGTACTCCTCTCTCTTCTCTACTAAACCAGGATTGTCTCCTACCATATGACTCGCTTGCTACAAAACTCTCCCTCCCAACTTCCTCCATTTTCACCTATCTGAGATTAAAACACTTTCTTTCCACAATAGACATCCCCACGTATGACATAGAGGAAATTTCTCTACAGCTACAAACCCTATTCAAATGCACGAGCCCAGTAAGCAATGGTACCTCAATTATTTATAAGGCTTTATTAGAGATCAATAACGAACATAAATTAGCATATATGATCAGATGGGAGTCCAGATTGAATTTTGAGGCCAACAAAGAACAATGGCTAGCAGCTTCAGGCCATGCAGCGTTATACACACGATGCATAAACCATTTGGAGCAATCTAAAAAAATTATGTTCAACTGGTATTTAACACCATCACGCATTGCCAAATTTAAAGCTCCTCTACCCTCCCCTTCACCTGACTGTTGGAAGGGTTGCAAAACCTCTGGAACTGAGGCTCATATGTGGTGGATGTGTCCACTCATAAATAACTTTTGGAAAGAGATAGAACTACTACTGAGTTCGTTAACAGGCCTCCCTATTGTTCTTACTGCCCCCCTAGCTCTATTAGGAATCGACTTGAATACTTTTCCACCCCCTTTAAAGCCCATCATCACTAATGTACTGATCGCAGCGCGACAAACTATTGCTGCTCATTGGAAATCTACAGACACACCTGGAACTCCTGAGGTGCTTACAAGAGTAAACTCCCATTACGCGCATGAACTTGTATTAGCTCACTCGCTAAAACGCAAGATGAGAGTTGCTACCTGGTGGGACCCCTGGGCCTCTTCAAAATACAACACAGTCCCTCCTCCCATTTGACTAAGTAATGTACCATCATTTCAGATTCATCTGCTACATCCACCGGCGCATTCCTTCCCCTTCCTTCATCCCCATTTCCTGTTTCCATTAGTTCATTTTATTTTTTGCTAGTTCAACACTGTTTTATTCTTCAATTGACTCCTATATGTATGATATATACAAAATTTTGTATCTAAGTCAATGTGTTCCTTTGTTTCTCATGAAAATCAATAAAAATCTATTGGTTTAAAAAAAAAAAAAAAAAGATGGGACTGTGGGGGCGTTTAGGACATTCTAGCGTTCTCTCTACAAAAACCCTAGGGCCAGAGTGAGCACACCAGGCTTTCTGTCAGATGCGATACGGCTGGGAAGGGGTACACGCCAAGGGTGCCCCCTGTCGCCTTTGCTATTTGATTTGATGATCAAACCATTATCACTGTTCATAAATGAGGGCCAAAGCTTCCAGTGAATCCGCATAGGCAGCAAGAAAATTAAATCCAGCTTCTTTGAAGATGATGTCATACTTTATATGGCGGATGTACGTAGGGATCTCCCCGGCCTATCACAGCTGGAGGCCTTCGGGGAACTATCTGGATTCCGCCTGAACAAATCTAAGAGTGAGATACTCCCGCTAAAAGACTTAGAAGGAGGGTAGAGAGACGGAAGGTACTCATGCGAGTTTCTGTGACATCCCTCTAGCAAATAGGGCTATTAAATATCTGGGAGTATATCTAGGGAGAGACACGAGAGACATGTACAGACTAAATTATGCCCCGTTAATCAACAAAATTGTGACAGAACTGGAAAAGTAGAGTGATTTGCCACTATTCTTGTTGGGGAGTTGTCATCTAATCAAGATGTGTAGTTTCTCTAGGCTCCTCTGTCCACTTCACACTATCCCCCTTTTACTTTGCTGCGTCGACATAAATAAGATAAATAGAGCTTTTATGACCTTTCTTTGGAGGGGTAAAAAAACAAGAATTAAGGGACGCACACTGATGCTTACACGAGACGAAGGTGGACTAGGGTTACCTAATATACAGGGATATAACATAGCATGTCTGACGAGACATATCTTAGACTGGCTGAAATACACTAGCAAACACTCAAGCATCCCATGGAACCCAGTAGCCATTTAGCATTCAACGGGGGCAACAGTGGAGCCTTGGGGGAAACATTTGATCATTTTCAAAAACACAAGGGGGGCTTGGAAGGCAAATCAAGCTTGGGTTATCTTGGAAGATATCCAAATATCTTTTTCCATGGCAGCACCCAGACTTCAGCCAGGGCAAGGAAAACACACTCTTTAAAGTCTGGAGAGCTAAGGGCATTAAAACTCTACAGGATCTGATGCAATGGAGGAGGACAGGTGGTTGACGGCGATAGACACATTCAGTAGATGGTGACTTAACCATTCCCATGCTCTACAGTTTGAACAATTGAGGCTACATTTGTTCCATCGCTTATATGACTTAAGGAAGGAATGCTCAAACCATGAGCTGGACACTATTAGCTAGGGACATAGCGGATATTAGTATATCCACCATATAAGCCAACCTATGGCGAGACCTAGTTCCCTCGGGGCCACACAGGATCCTCAAAAGATGGGAGGTAAGATTACAGGACGAGGAGATTGAGGAGAAGATCCTGATGGGTTGGCGTGTAGTCCGTAAGAACATCGTGAATGAAAGGTGGAGGAACCCCATTTCAGAGTGATGCATGGAGCAATTCTGGAGTTCAATATACCACCCAACAAGACCCATCCAGATAGAAAACAGTCATGTCCAAAATGTGGGGACAAGGAGGTAGATATGCTCCATGAGATATGGGAATGCAGGGTTATCTTTCAATCCTGGAAGATAGTGAGGAGTTGGACATAACGCATACTACAGCATCGTGTCCCACTAAACTGCCTATTGTGGATATTCCATAACCTGGGGTCTAGACAAGGTGCAGAGAAAATTACTACACACCATCATGGTGCTACAAAAACGAATGATACTACGACACTGGTTGACAGCAGCGGCACCGACGCAATCAGAACTATTGACTGATCTGAAGGGGGCAATGCTGGTTGAGAAGGTGGAAGCAGAAAGGGACAGGGACATTCTTTGCGACATGGAGACCTTTCAAAATAGTTCAACTTTCCGGGGGTGATATCCACCGATTAGTATATGCCTTCTGTAACACGGCATGGTATAACTGACTTACATGGCACGCTTGGTCCACTGAAGGACACTATGAGAAACAACCATAACCGGTATTGTGGTAGTGGTCGTTGGGTAGGGTGGCGGAGCTAGTTATTAAGAAGTGGAACGGTTATTAGCATTTCTATAAGGTGGGAGCCTAGGCTTGGCATGGGGTGGGTGAAGGGGTCCTCCTTTTTATTTTTTCATTTTTTTTTTTTTTTTTTTGGTTAAAGTTTTGCTATACTAAGCTCCCATACTAACTGATTACATACAATGACGTGTATCGCCACATGGAATGTCATGAATGGACAATTTATACTTTACAGGCTTTACATGTGGGAGACATTATGTTATACAACTGTATGTTATTTGTGAAACTTAATATAAAAGGATTCATAAAAAAAAAAATATATAATATATAAAGGATATAGCAAAGAATTATGTTTCCAGACCAACACGTTTTCTGGAATCATGAAAGAGGGTCAGATTGTCCAAGCCTTTATGGTACAACGATAGTAAATACCACTAATGTGAAAACACAAACTTTTGCAGTCAACAATGTATTAGGGGTTTTAGACGACTGTTTTCAATGACTGCATTCATTGGTGGAAGTTATCATCCTTAATGAGGATTCCAGAAGTGAGGCTGTGCTCACACAAGTGAAGATTCTCAGATCGACTATGGTACTGACACTTGGCTCAAACTCTGACAAGAGATAGTTTACTATGATTAGCTTCCCTTGCATGAGAGAATTTGGTCAAACATGAGGAAAAGACAAATAGCTTAATTTCTCCATCTTTTATATTGTCTGTCGGCATAAATCAAACTGCACTTAAATGACATCACATCAGTCTGATGTTTTACACGCACCTATTGATCTAAGTGGTTGCATGCCGTCCACAGCATGCTCCGATTTTTTTTTTCATGCCAAAACGGTATGAGAAAAAAATATGTTGGTGGGCACTGCTCAACAGTGTAATAATTTGGCCAAGAGCTCTCTGAAAATACATCAGCTAGCCCTCATCCAATTCATACACTCGTGTGAGCGAGCCCTTAAAATGACAATTTGGACAAATCAATCTCAGCTTTGATTTTCTTCAGTTTTCAATGAAAACACTCAATGACGACACAATGCCTACACTGGTGGTCTCCTAGCTTTATTATCATAAGCGCCACATTTAACTCTTATAAAGGGTTGCGAACCACATGGAGTAGTGACATCCAACTCCTGTTCTTCCTTCCCCCACAGTAGTGACACACACAGCCCAAATCACCAGTACAATGACAGCCAAAGTTATTTCAGAAATAACACCAAGGATGTATACTTGGGTTTTTCCACCTTACCAAGACCAGTATATATCTAGTATGTACTAGTTCTGCTCTCTGTGCAAAGCAAGACTTAGTGGTAATGTACCAAGCTGACAAACAGCCGTGAGCCACAGATACAAAAATAGTTTACCTTTTTGCCAGATAACTGTCATTAGCCACTCCATGTGTGTCACCGACTGTCAATTCAAATAAGTCTAAGGCCCTTTTACATCAGTGTTTTTGTGATTTGCGTTAGTCAAGCAGATTCACCTCATCTAAACGCGTAACGGCTGCACTTGCAGCACATTGGACAAGCCCCATTCATTCTTTATGGACTTACAGCAGTGCGGCAAATGCGTTTTTATGCCACGATCCAGCAAAAAAAGCAGCTATGCAGCGTTTTTTGACCTGCCGGATCACAGCAAAAAACGCATTTGCCGCCACCTGCTGCATGTCCCATAGAGGAATGAATGGGGCTTGTCCCAAGTGTGCTGCAAGTGCAGCCGTTTACGCGGTAGATGCAGTAAATCTGTTGGATCTACCGCAATCAGCAAAAACGCTGATGTCAAAAGCCTAAATCAGCCTTTTAGGGCAGGCAAGGTCTCATACATATGGCTGATTTGTGCTCTGTGTTTATTTAAATATAACAATTGCTCCCTAAAAAAAAGGTTAAGTGATTCAGCAAGGGGGCAGTATTTATAGTAACCCATTAGCTTAGCACATTCCTTTTTGGTAGGAGCGCTAAGGTGAATATAATTGACCTAGATGAGAATTGTTATTATGCAGTAAATCCAAGCTGGCCAGGTCAGTCCAAGCTGCCTCTCTTCTGTTTCTTAACCCAGGTCTACATAAAAAGGGCACGTGATATAGCGACTGTCAGACTGAATGAACATGAATACAATGGGCATCGTAATGAAAACACTTCTCCCACAATGGGCGACTACTGTTTGTGAGATGTTCTTATGGACAGTATGTTATTACACCACATGGTCCACAGAGTCCTTGACAATTCGTATTGTTCTTCCTGAGCGAACCATATTCGTGAGATTTTATACCTCTATTCACTTCTTTTTAGAAGGATTTTTCAGAAATCCTTCAAATATAAAACATGGAAAATCCATTGGGAAATGTGGCCTTGACATATAAATGTAGAAGAACTGCAGAGAAAAAATATACACCAATGAATTAACGAACAGTAAAACCTACTACATTATCTAAAGTCAGTGAGCTGCCCTCATTTAAAAGCTTACAAGGTTAGCTCTGCTACATCTCATAAGTACACAGACTACATAGTCAGGCAGAAAACATCACCTTGCTCTACATGTAATTAATAAGTGATGCTACAGGATTGTGCCAAACATCCAATGACTCATTACAGTTAATAACAAGTAGCCTCTGGACTACACCCTGACTGCACCTCTGCCATTATGGCATCAACCATAATTCTTGTTTACTACATGCAGTTAAGACATTGCACAATCCTCTGGACTGAAAACCAACGACCTGAAAATATTCACACAAGTAGTATAGAACATATTTAACGAAAAAACAAACCTACATCTGGATACGATCTAGAGTTATGGAGAGTTGATAACTGTTGAATCAGCGTGGGTCTCACCGATCACCAGATGGGGACACTTCTCCAATAGCCACTAAACAGTGGGTAACGCTGTGCTTGGCCATCTGTGTGTCTTCAGCGGTGGACTTAGAATGGGGTGACCGGGCATATGAACAGCCAAACGTGCCATTCAACTTGTTCTAATTACATGGCTGTATCAAGGTGAAATGAAAAAGAATGGGGATAAACGCATCCTATTTGGGTGATTGGTGTGGGTGCCATTATATCAACCTCTACAATCTAACAATTTGACCCTATCCAGTGGATAGAATGACACAAAAAGGCATTCCAGACAAAAATATGTGTCACCTGTAGACTGGATAAATTGTTGGAAATGTATTTGATGGTAACACTAGCTCTCATTGGAAGGGGAACACGTCATCCCTTCCCTTCCCCAATTACAATGACATGACACCTCTTCCCTACCTAGAAGTCAGATCACCATCAATGTAACATTTAGTCCTTAAAAAGTTTATGGGTAGTAAAATATTTGCCCTTAAAGGGAAACCATTGTTAAATTTTATTTTTGAAAAATCACAATAATACACATGAAAATAAGAACCTTTGTAATATATCTTATTAGAAAAATCTACTTCTTTCTCCATCAGGACTGATCTTTCATGCTCCCAATTCCAAGGTAAAATCTGTATTCAGTGAGGACTTTCTCATTACTGAGATAGGAGATGGCAGCTGTTACTGATGAGAGTCTATGTAGATTGGAGTTAGGGAGAGGCTCTGCCTACCTCCTCCTTCCCTATATCCCCCAAAATGGTGGCTATTCTTTAAAGGATATAGACAATTGCATGCATTGTTGGCCAAGAAGATTTCCTTCAATACCGTATTTTTCCTTTTATAAGACGCACTTTTTTTCCTCCAAGTTTTGGAGGAAAGTGGGGGTGCGTCTTATAAAAGGAATATAACATTCTATCATCAGTTGCTTGGGAGGGGGGGACAGCAGTGAATTGGGGACAGAAGTGACAGGGAATGGTCCCTGCTGAAGAATCCGGGGCGGCAGGAGCACCACGTGTCCCCGGCTCATTATCTACTTAAATATTCACTTCACTTGCTCCCAGTCTCCACCCACCTCTCTGCACTGAAGACAGCACGGAGAGGTGAGAGCACGGGGAGCAGGAGAAGCTGCTTAGCCGGCACACATGGTCTCTCTCCAGCTTCCTGCAGTGGCTGGGGAGACTGTGTGCTGGAGATAGTGAGAATGGAGGAGCGGGGCACAGCTGCTGTAAGTGAATCAGCACTGAGCTTTGTGCTGATTCACTGCCATGTCAAGACAGGGGCAGAGCAGGGAGATCGGTACCTTATCACAGTGTGGTGCCTCACTCCCTCTGCTCTCTGTAATGTCTCCTGCTGAGCCCTGATACAGTGCAGAAATCCAGGAATGCTGTCTGCATTTCAGGAGCTTCAGTGTATGGAGAGCAGGGCTGGAGCCTGCATAATGGCAGTGTACAGCTACCCTGGCCCTGCATCTACAGATCAAGCTCTGTAGTGATGAATTGTAAGGAGACAGGGCTGGAGCATGGTATTTCAGCAGTATACAGACCCCTGCCTGGCCCTCCCTCTTACAGGACATCACATCAGAACTTGATCTGCAGACTATGGCCACTTCCTTGATTTCAGCAGGGTGATGGCAAAGCAGGATATATTAAAGTGAGTACACATGTACCGTATATGTAACATAACCACTAATAAAGTTAACACTACCAATACTGTGCTTAACTAGAACTCCAAGCATGCTATAGGATCTATAGTACATGCTGGGAGTTATAGTTCTTAAAGGGGTTGCCACTACATGAACAAATCCCATCTCATTCACCTTGTTGGCCCTTGTAAAATTAAGGCTGCTTTCACACTTGCGTCCCCCTCTGCGGCGTCCTGCGGAGGGGGACCGCAAGCTGAGCGCAGGCACTGCAAGTCCCTATGTTTAACATGGGGACGTGGGTGCCTGCGCTCGGGTGCAGATTGACGTGCGCAGCCATTCACTGCAATGTATGATTTGTACGCAGGCGGATGCATGCGCACAAATCATACAGTCTTGTCCGCACCAGGAACACGTCGCATTCAGGGTGCGGACTAGAGTGTGTGATTTGTGCGCAAGTATACGCATGGGTACAAATCATACATGGCGGTGAATGGGTGCCACGCCAATCTGCACCCGAGCGCAGGCACCCGCGTCCCCATGTTAAACATAGGGACTTGCGGTGCCTGCACTCAGCTTGCGGTCCCCCTCCACAGGAATCGGCGGAGGGAACACTAGTGTGTAGCCAGCCTAAAAAAGACCATACTTACCCCTGATGCTGCAGTGGTTCCAACATTGTCAGAAGTTGCATAGTCATGTCCCATGTGACATTGATATGAGACTCAGCCCTCCGGCCAGTCAGTACTAGCGTCTGTCTCCCCGCCATCAGACACTGGAGCAGAAGTCATTGGTGTTGCTCACATGCTGCTCCTGCATCCGAAGGAGACAGATGTCAGCGCTGACTGGTCGCAGGGCCTGACTGTCAAATCAAAGTCACTTTTTGCTTCAAATATTTTTTCCCTATTTTCCACCTCCAAAATCTGGGTGCGTCTTATAATCCGGTGCGTCTATAAAGCGAAAAATACGGTACGTTAGATCCTTTTGGCTTCTATAGCCTTTTTCACTGGACACAGTGGACAGCTGAAGGAGTTAGCAGTGAATCAGTCAGTGAGCTCCTTCTTAAATCTGTAATCCTTTTCTACCCTTTCCTAATCAATTTCCATCAAAGCAGAAATTCATCCTCTTTTGCACAAATGACTGCCATTACTGTAATTGGGTCTGTAATGATAATCACACAACATATGACTTTCCTGTACTTACTTCTTTTCTCTTTCTTTTTAAACTTTCCTTTCTTTTTTCCATGGTCTTTCTCGTCATCAGACACTACATCCGGGGGCTCATGGAGGATGTCATGAGGAGGAGATGTCTCTCCGGTGCGGTACAGTCCAGGGAATTTTGTTGGGCTGATTTCTTCAGAGCTAGGTGTTCGAGCCAGTCCCCCGCCATGCTCAGCCCTCCGATGTTCACTGGGGCTGCTAGTGGGAGGCAGAAAGCACTCGGTCATTCTGCCGATGACAATCTAATATAGGAACTGAGCCCGGATTTCTGTTACCTGTCCATTTTACCTGAACAAAGACCAAAAACAACAAGTATTATATTAACATGAGAACACACCAATAAACCTCATATTCCCAGTGGGCTATTTACAGGCCATTTTGAGACGTTCTAGTACATGGCTGCACTAATGAATGCCGGCTAACGCCCTTTCAGCTGGTTCACATTAAATGGACAGGTGAATAGAGACGCTTGTAACAAATCTCTTACTTGCTTACCTTGTGACATGCCGATTGTTTGCTCACACAATACACAGCATGTGTGGCCGATAGTCACTACACTGACTACTTTTGGTGACTGACACTGAAAGATGTTTTGGGCTCAGTGCATGAAGTATAGATGTAAAATGAGGGAAATTACTTCATTCATATTAAGAAATTCTTTCCCAAAGCCCAGAGCACTAGTTACAAGTATTTGTAATAATAATCATCCTATGCAAATCAATGAGGAAACCTCAAGCCCATGGACAGGGTGTAGGAAACCTGCCTGAGATCCGGTGACCGAGTCCAAGCTGAAATCTGCATCTAGACACAGGTGAAGGTTTGTCCAATGTAACAATGACTAAGCGATAAGTGTTCTCCATGTATCGTCACAGTTCATTCAGGAATTTTTATGAGCACAGATCTCCGAATGGTGGAACAGTTCTTGTTTTTGAAAATAACATTGTAAAATCTATACTAAGATGTTATCGCTCAACAAGGTAAACTATGAAGCTCCACAGAGATTTGGACGCCAGGATTTACCAGCACTAATTTCCTTGGTTGAACTAACACAGTATAGTGATGTATGAGTAATTATTATTAAGGCAGCTTTCACATCAGTGTGTTCTGCCAATCGCGGCAGATCTGACAGCTTTGCCACGTCTGCCGCTTACGGCTCACTTGTGGCAAGCACAATTCATTCAAGAGTCAAGTGCAGCAAGTGCCATTTTGCCGCATCCGCCAAATCTGGCACTTACGGCAAAGGAAAAAAAAAATGTTGCTAGCAGTGTTTTATTGCGCTGCCGCAAATGCTAGGTCTACCAGGTCCGGCAAAATGGCACTTTCCGCACATGACTGCAAGTCCCGTAGGGGATGAATTGGGCTTGCCACAAGTGAGCCGTAAGCGGCAGATGTGGCAAAGCTGTCAGATCTGCCGCGATTGGCAGAAAACACTGATGTGAAAGCAGTCATATGTAGAATATGTATAGCCATTACATTCAGTCAGATTATGAAGTTCCCATCACATAGGCTGTTCAACGCTTGAAAGGGTTTTCCCACAAAGTTCATTTTAATCAATAGATCTTGAAATAATAATGATATGGTCTAATCATACCATATCTACTGGGCAGGAGAGCATGTAAAAAGGTATAAACATTACATCATGGGATCATAGAGGATTCTTTTTGTGAGGTAAAACATTTCCCTGCCTGTTTAAAAATAAAAAATGTTACTTCAAAGAATTATTTACAATCCCGTACTGTAATGTCTGTATACTCTTTTGCATCTGCTGCGGCCCAGGAGATTTGGTATGATCAGACCATGTCCCTGTACAGTCAGACACATACATTACACAGCACATAGCAGGGACACATATATAACATTATCTCAGCACAGGAGATGTGGTATGTTCAGACTATGTCCCTGTATGGTCAGACACATCCATTACACAGTACATAGTAGGGACACATACAGTGCCTACAAGTAGTCTTCAACCCCCTGCAGATTTAGCTGGTTGACACATGCAGAATTAACTTGGCATTGTGACATTTGGACTGTAGATCAGCCTGGAAGTGGGAAATGCACTGCAGCCAAAAAGATTTTTTAAATTTTTTTTTTTTAAAGCGTTAAAAGTTAATTCAGAGGGTCATTTATTATTCAACCCCTCAAACCACCAGCATTCTGTTTGGTCCCCCTAAAGTATTAAGAAGTAGTTCAGGCACAAAGAACAATGAGCTTCACATGTGTGTATTAATTATCTCTTTTGCCAGCCTTTTCTGACTATTTAAGACCCTCCCCAAACTTGTGAACAGCACTCATACATGGTCAACATGGGAAAGACAAAGGAGCATTCCAAGGCCATCAGAGACAAGATCGTGGAGGGTCACAAGACTGGCAAGGGGTACAAAACCCTTTCCAAGGAGTTGGGCCTACCTGTCTCCACTGTTGGGAGCATCATCCGGAAGTGGAAGGCTTATGGAACTACTGTTAGCCTTCCACGGCCTGGACAGCCTTTGAAAGTGTAATGACCAGAGGTCCTATTAAGGTCCAGTGAGTCACAGACTGAGACAGAGGCAGAAATAAACAACAGTATTTTTACTGATATGGGGATCAAAGTATGGTTCAGTATGGAATGTAAAAATCTCAAAATCCTCTTAAAATATTACCAATAACAGTTTCACACACTCAGCGTTAGCCGACATCAATGCACCGATCTCAGAGTTCCCAGGTTATGTAAATCACACTCAGAACCAGGAGCAAATTTACCTACACGTTAGACTTATGAAGGATTTAACTTAACTAAAGGCTATGTACATCAACTGTGGGCGGTCTGATGGGACCTCTGAGATGGCACACTGAGTATAACTTATCACAGCTAATAACAATACATTACACTATATCAATGCTAGCTATACACTTAGCTCAGGGATACCCGGGTATCTCAAAACTATGGTACCATCAACCTCAAATGTAGCTTTACATATTCCACGTGGGCTGCAGCAAGTCCAGAAAAAGAAAAGAAAAACCTTTGGCGCCAAAAAAAACCGTATTGTAAAAAAAACAGCAAAATTTGGCAGCTTACCAGCCAATGCCAGATTCACATATCCAGTACTTTAGTTCTGTAAGCTTGATGTGCATTCTGTGGAGCACTCTTTTCCAGGGCTTGTCAGGATCTTGTCGGGATCTTCCCAATGTGGATGGCACCGGACGACAGCTCTCCTTTCGCAGTCACTCACGGCCTTCCTGGACGCCAATCACTCTCTCCATCAGGGGAACATCTCCTCAGCCTCCTTGTCAGGATCCTCCCAATGTGGATGGCACCGGACGCCGGCTCTCCTTTCGCAGTCACTCACGGCCTTCCTGGACGCCAATCACTCGCTCCATCAGGGGAACATCTCCTCAGCCTCTCCTCGGATGCTGGACACTTGCTCAGTTCAAGATAAAGTCTTTAGTCCACACAACAGGGCTTGCAAACAACTTTAAAGGCCCATATAGCTTGCACTGGCTCTGCTGTAATCCTTACACTAGTAATGGCCACCGCAGAGAGAGATCAACAACAACAGGAGCAACTGACAGAGCCGTCACCAAGGCAACCAGAGACTGTGCTTTTCACTTTCCTGGGCCACTACAAAATGGCAGTCTGCTTGGTTTTAGCAGCTTATTAGTTTACTCTCTTACAAAAGTTTCCTCCCGTGCCGAGGCCAGGCTTGTCTGAAGAGTCAAGGCTAACCCAAGGACAACAAGGAAGGATCTCCGGGAAGATCTCATGGCAGTGGGGACATTGGTTTCACTCAATACCATAAGTAACGTACTCCACTGCAATGGTCTCCGTTCCAGACGAGCCCGTAAGGTACCTTTACTTTCAAAGCGTCATGTCAAGGCTCATCTACAGTTTGCTCATGATCACTTGGAGGACTCTGAGACAGACTGGTTCAAGGTTCTATGGTCTGATGAGACCAAGATCGAGATCTTTGGTGCCAACCACACACGTGACGTTTGGAGACTGGATGGCACTGCATACGACCCCAAGAATACCATCCCTACAGTCAAGCATGGTGGTGGCAGCATCATGCTGTGGGGCTGTTTCTCAGCCAAGGGGCCTGGCCATCTGGTCCGCATCCATGGGAAGATGGATAGCACGGCCTACCTGGAGATTTTGGCCAAGAACCTCCGCTCCTCCATCAAGGATCTTAAGATGGGTCGTAATTTCATCTTCCAACAAGACAACGACCCAAAGCACACAGCCAAGAAAACCAAGGCCTGGTTCAAGAGGGAAAAAATCAAGGTGATGGAGTGGCGTAGTCAGTCTCCTGACCTTAGCCCAATTGAAAACTTGTGGAAGGAGCTCAAGATTAAAGTCCACATGAGACACCCAAAGAAACTAGATAACTTGGAGAAGATCTGCATGGAGGAGTGGGCCAAGATAACTCCAGAGACCTGTGCCGGCCTGATCAGGTCTTATAAAAGACGATTATTAGCTGTAATTGCAAACAAGGCTTATTCCACAAAATATTAAACCTAGGGGTTGATTAAAAATTGACCCACACTTTTATGTTTAAAATTTATTAAAATTCAACTGAGCAACATAACTTTTTGGTTTGTAAGATTTATGCTTCTGTTAATAAATCCTACTCTCGTTAGCAGTTTGAAGGCTCTAACTTATTGGCATCTTATCAAACCACCTAAATCTGCAGGGGGTTGAAGACTACTTGTAGGCACTGTATATAACATTATCTCAGCACGGGAGATGTGGTATGATCAGACCATGTCCCTGTACAGTCAGACACATCCATTACACAGTACATAAAAGGGACACATATAAGATTATCTCAGCACATGGATATTGTTTTTAAACACTTATTATTCCAAGGTCTTAATTATAATGAACTTTGTAGAAAAAACCCTTTAACTGCAGGATTGAAGCCAACTGTTTAGTTTCATGTGCCGCCCATCCCGCAATAACTACCATATGGTAGAAATATACCGTATGTGCTGGTATGTCAAATGTAAATCTATTAGGAGTTCTCCACATTCTCAGCAGAGTCTCTGTGACTTTAAGTTACCATCACATTCTATTCTCCTGCATACGGCTAACTGTTAAACATGAAAGACACTGGTATATTTACTTGAACACCCGTGTCAAAATCACTGCGTAATACTGATAATAAAATGAGCCTTTTAAGAGTCCAGGTAAAGACTCGTTTCTGCTACAGCAAATCAGACGTCTCTGAAACATGGTCCTTGTACAGATCGCGATGTACGGACTTGACTGTGCTGCGTCTGACCTGAACTTGACCACCATTCTGACATGACATTTCATAATAAATACACCAGCCTAATAAGACTAAAGGCCGCTTTACACGTCGCCATATCGCAACGCAACTACGATAAAAAGTCACGTGGTAGGGGCGTTGCAGTTGTTATCGTTGGTGCGTTGTGTCGTGTAAATGAGCAATGCGACACAAGAACAATGCAAAAACTACATCGTTTGTGAATTGTGCATGCTCTTCAACTGTGCAATATTGGCTGGATCGTGCTTGTGTGACAGCGCAACTACAATTTGGAGCGCAACTTCCCCTATTCACTACAATGTTAATTGATCGTTCCCTGAGTTGCTCAGACGCAGTGTGCAAGAGGGGCGTACAACATCGTACTTGCGTTGCCTGCCGATATCGCACTGTGTAACATCTCCTACGCAATCTTGGACAAAAGCCAAAAACGTGCGCGCTCCCGTAACATTATATGCAATATCGGAACGACATTGCGACGTGTAAAGCGGCCTTTAAGAATTTTATTTAGAAATGTATGCAGTTTGTATTGTCAAATCTGGCAACAGATTCTCTTACAGCGAATCTTCACCAAATGACAAACTAAGCTATACTAGCAGACATGTAACAGCACGGCCTAATGTCAGCAGTGTGGTGTGGTCACAGCGAACCAGGGCAGTTTTCAAAGTTGATTGTTAAAGGCCAGGAGATATTGGAGATAAAACTCATCTAACTGAAGTACTGTATATTCTTTTATTACATCAAGCATCATGTTCAGATGGAGAATAAAAAACATTAAAAGTTGCTCTGGTCTAAAATTCAGACTATACATCAGTAACAATGCTTGAGGTCCTGCACCTTGCCTTCTCTCAAAATAGCCAACATGTGACCTCCTTACAGAGCAGCTTCTCCAGCAGTCGAGGTCCAAAGCCCCAGAGCCCCATATAATGTAAAGGGAAGGGTCTGCCAGTACGTCCCAACAACCACAGGCAGCCAGAATAAAATGGATAAAATAATACCAGTGACACTGATTGCAAATAAAATATTTTTAAACATGATCTGTGGATGAGATGAGTGGGGGACCCCTACCTATCTCATATTGATGACATATCCTGAGGACTGCACAAGTCCATGTAATGCTTTTTAGGAAAATGGCAAAACAAAACAAAAAAAAAAAGAAATTGAGGTACCGTATATACTCGTGTATAAGCCGACCCCCCTACTTTTGCCCCCAAAACCTGGGAAAACCTATTGACTCGTGTATAAGCCGAGGGTGGACTCCAGCACAGGTATACAGCCCCCAGCAGTGTGGTATACAGGCCCCCCAATGGTAGTATACAGCAGCCTCCCCAGTGGTAGTATACAGCAGCAGCCCCAGTGGTATATACAGCAGCAGCTCCAGTAGTTAGTATACAGCATCCCCAGAGGTATATACAGCCCCAGTGGTAGTATACAGCAGCCCCAGTGGTAGTATATAGCAGCCCCAGTGGTAGTATACAGCATCCCCAGAGGTAGTATACAGCAGCCCCAGTGGTAGTATACAGCAGCCCCAGTGGTAGTATACAGCAGCCCCAGTGGTAGTATACAGCAGCCCCAGTGGTAGTATACAGCAGCCCCAGTGGTAGTATACAGCAGCCCCAGTGGTAGTATACAGCAGCCCCAGTGGTAGTATACAGCAGCCTCAGAGGTAGTATACAGCAGCCCCAGAGGTATATATAGCCCCAGTGGTAGCATCCAGCAGCCCCAGAGGTATATACAGCCCAGTGGTAGTATCCAGCAGCCCCAGAGGTATATACAGCCCCAGTGGTAGTATACAGCAGCCCCAGAAGTATATACAGCCCCAGTGGTAGTATACAGCAGCCCCAGAAGTATATACAGCCCCAGTGGTAGTATACAGCAGCCCCAGAGGTATATACAGCCCCAGTGGTAGTATACAGCAGCCCCACAGGTATATACAGCCCCAGTGGTAGCATCCAGCAGCCCCAGAGGTATATACAGCCCCAGTGGTAGTATACAGCAGCCCCACAGGTATATACAGCCCCAGTGGTAGTATACAGCAGCCCCACAGGTATATACAGCCCCAGTGGTAGTATACAGCAGCCCCACAGGTATATACAGCCCCAGTGTAGTATACAGCAGCCCCACAGGTATATTCAGCCCCAGTGGTAGTATATACAGCCCCAGTGGTAGTATATACAGCCCCAGTGGTAGTAGATTGCAGCCCCAGCGGTAGTATACAGGGCCCCAGCAGTATATACAGCCCCAGTGGTAGTATATACAGCCCCAGTGGTAGTATATACAGCCCCAGTGGTAGTATATACAGCCCCAGTGGTAGTATATACAGCCCCAGTGGTAGTATATACAGCCCCAGTGGTAGTATATACAGCCCCAGTGGTAGTATATACAGCCCCAGTGGTAGTATATACAGCCCCAGTGGTAGTATATACAGCCCCAGTGGTAGTATATACAGCCCCAGTGGTAGTATATTACAGCCCCAGTGGTAGTAGATTGCAGCCCCAGCAGTAGTATACAGGGCCCCAGTAATCCAGGGCCCCCCCAGCGTCTCTCCGGTCACCTGAAAAGCAAACTATACTTATCAGTGTCCGCTGTCCGCGCCCGCTCGCCTCTGCCGTGACAGTGCCGTCTGCGATCCTCCTTCTTCATGCGGCGTCTTCCGGTTTCCTGTGCTCGTCGCAGGGAATGACGTCATTCCCTGCGACGAGCACAGGAACCCGGAAGACGCCGCATGAAGATGGAGGATCGCAGATGGCAGACCGGGCAGAGGCGAGCGGGCGCGGACAGCGGACACTGATAAGTATAGTTTGCTTTTCAGGTGACCGGAGAGACGCTGGGGGGGCCCTGGATTACTGGGGATGCGGGGGCTGCTGTATACCGATGTATACATCGGTATGTACCGATGTATACATCGGTATACAGCACTGACTCGCGTATAAGCCGAGGGGGGTACTTTTCAGCCCAATTTTTGGGCTGAAAAACTCGGCTTATACGCGAGTATATACGGTATGTTGTTTTTTTGTTTTGCATTTGATTGAAATTAATTATGACGTAGCCATGATTGGGCTTGTTTTTGTGGTATAAATCATTCCTTAAAAGGGATCCTGTCACCTCCAGAACGCCTTATAAGCTAGCAAAACATGTCCCTGCACCATCCCATCACTAATCTCACACTCCTTTTGTCTCCTAAAAGCATCCTGTGAAAGTGCATAAAAACGTTTTAATACTTACTCATTAGTGATTATAATTAGCAGAGGCTATAGTCTTTAGTCCCTAGGGTGTGTTGTTTTGCAGCAGCCTGAATGATCCAGCCTCTCTCTGTCTGTGTGCTCTGCTTGTGCAGGCTTTACCCTACCCCCTCTCTATCACTCACAGAATGCAAATCATTAGTCCTGCCTTCAGCTGCACATCACAGTAGCACAAAGTGATGTTTTGATCACTGATCAGGTGTAGCTAATGATTTGGTATAGCATAGGGCCACGTCACACACCGATATCTGTGCACATATTATTCACAGATCTCTGGTTGCAGTGAAATCATAACAAATTGATCCATTTTGAGGCCATATACAAATAGACTAATGTGTCCATGATTTCACTGCAACCAGAGATCTGTGAACAATATCTGCACAATTATCTGTGTGTGTGACGTGGCCCTAAGCATTATAAACGCCACTTTACACACACCAACTTATCTGTCCAACTTCAGAACAATTTGCTGGTTGCAGTGAAATCATGGAAACATTGCTCCATTGTACACAGTCACAAAATGGAACTATGTGTCCATGATTTCACTGCAACCAGTAAGTTGTTCAGAAGTTGGACAGATAAATTGGTGTGTGTAAAGTGGCCCTTAGGGTATGTGCCCACAGGAAGGTTTCGCTGCGTTTGAGATCAGGTTTTGCCTTTGGTTTTATGTAAATCTATGCTAATCTAATCCTGAGTTTTTGGTTTCCATCAAAACCTATGTGCGCAGGGAAAAGCTTTCACACACACACTTTTTTTTTCTCTACAGAAAATGGTAATACCACAGGTGTTTCCACTTTAGCAAAAGTACAGCAAAGAATTGACATGCTCATTCTTTCTAAGGCGGCCGTCAGACGCTTCAATATCTTGAACGATATTGTAAGCGATCACGTGCACGCGCGATCGCTTACAATATCGTTCACATCGCTGGTGATGTGAATTACTGCCATCTGGCCCCATAGGGACACTATGGGGCCAAAATCTGATCTGGGGCTGTCCGGTGCACATCGGACAGCCCTAGATCCTGAAAAACGTGGTGTGAAGCCAGCCTTACCAACTCCATAGCCCTGCTGTCAGTACACCTGATACCCGGCTGTAATGAGCACCAGTCAAGTGGTCACATGGCAGCCAGCGGCCTAGCAAAGGCCTATTAAGCTGTGCCTTATACTGTAGATTGCCACTAACTGCTACAGTAAAGGCGGCCGTCACACGCATCAATCCGATGAACGATTTTGTTAGCGATCACATGCACGCGCGATCAGTGACAAAATCGTTCAGATCGCTGGTGAGCTGTCACACAGGCAGACTCACCAGCGATCAGTGGACCAGCGACATCATGGAAATTATTTAAATATTGTTTCCACAATATCTTGCTCCTGCTTCCAGGCTGCAGTATGCGGGAGCAGGCTGGTCTCCAAGGTAAACAGCGGGTATCTAGGCAGCGCGCTCTGCCTAGATACCCGATGTATACCTTGGTTACCAGCCTTCTCCACTCACCGGCTGGTATCCAAAGTACACAGCTGGAGGATCAGGGAGAATGGGGGTTTTTCACCCGGACACAAAATCACAGCTTGCTGCGATTTTCTGTCCGGGGCAAAAATCTGCACAAATTGGATACTCCCGGATCCAGTGCCCCCAAACTTGGAGTCTATGGCACCGGATCGCGCCAGTTCCGACAGAAAATTGGATGGGGCTCTCGGACTCTGGCTGCTGAAGTTTAGCAGCGAGCACTGCTGTACTTCAGCCGCTGGAGAGCTCCCGCATGAGATTTCAGGACCGCTTCTAGCTCCACGCTAGCCGCAATCTTATAATTTCAGCAGCTGCGATCTGCCGATCTCGGCAGAAAACAGGACTGTTTGTCCGGGGCAGTCAGGTTCTGTCCGGTGTTTCCTGCAAAACACTGGACAGAACCTGAAACACCACAACCGTGATGTGAAGCTAGCCTAAGTTAAACTTCCAACTCCATCATACACGGCTCAGCAATGGGTATAATCACACACAACAGAGCTGATGTACTTTGTCGAAATTATACTGAACTATAAAGTAAACATAAAAACATCTCTGTTCAGATATATAAAGTGAATTTTTCTCTTAGGAAATTTATTGCAAAAATGTAAGTGTCTGTGAATTGTGAACATCCCCAAGACTAAACCTGTAACATTGCCTACCACTTTGCAAATGGCAAAGAAAAACTATATATATTTATGTAGGAATTCTGGAGAAACCTCCAATTAATATTCAAAACGTTATCTACAGGTTTTATTAGAATATTCCTTTAATTTCAGTTCTGAATAAATTAAGCTTCAGGATTTGCACTGCGCCTGATGCACTTTTTACGTCAGTGGTCAGACAATAAGAACATTCATAGGTTTTTTTTTTCTACAGAAAGTTAAGCACCAGCAGCACATTTCTCAGCACATCGGCCACATGGCTCCTGGGATTTGTCCAGCTCTGGATAATTAAATGAACAATATCCCATTCCTATATAATCTAACAACGTTACAGGGAACATTTCTTGCACATGACGGAACCTCTCTGATTATTACACCAAAGCTGCCCATAGCCCTCAGGCACAGATGTCGATATGGCTGCCAGTTAGCCCACCTTACACCCTCTGATCCTCTTCTCTTATATCTGCCTGGAGTCACATTTACGTGTGACTTGTGTAAGCCTCACATAAGCCGGCACGGCTGCCTGCTCTCCTGTTAGGAGCATGCAGCTGCATAGAAATACATGCAGCTAACACGCTCCTCTCCGGTGAGCGGCCAGCTCAGGGATGAAATGCAAGGCTCACGCGAGTCACCTGCTAGAGTGAATCCAGCCATAAAGGAAGGATTGGGAATAAGCAGATGGGATAGAGCCCTTCAGTGTTTGAGCAGTCATTCTGTGCTCACAGTCTGTTTAATGTCCAAAATTGATTGATTAAATCGGAGTTTCTCCACCCCAGTTATCAGATCATGGTTTGATGGAATTCTCACCCGGGCAAAACTAAGCAAATCCTAAAAACCTGATGTGTCTGTGGCCTTGAGGAATGAGGAACACTGTGTTAAATAGCTAATGCAAGAAAAAGCAGAGGGGCTTCACTGAATAGTATAAAGTCCGTCTGGGTTCCATTATGTGTCTGTTTTTAGGACACAAGTAAAAAAATCTGCAAAATGTGCTTTATTTTAACCTTTTAATAATCAATGGGGCCCATCTGTTTCAGTTCTGCGATGGATCTCTTTTGGACATTAAAGGGTTGTCTGGTGCTTTATATTGATGGCTTATTTTTAGGATAGGTCATCAATATCAGATTGCTAGGAGTAGGATATCCTTCATGATCAGCTGTTTTTGCAGCTGGAATTGGTGGGATGTGCTTAGTTGCAGTGCAGAGCAACACAGCTCCACCACCTGTACAGTGGCTGCGGCCGGGTACTGCACATGCGCTCCTATTCAACTGAATAGGGGCAGATTTGCAATACTCTACTGTGGCAACTAAACATGGACCCTGAGGAAGACGGCGATCGGTGAGCAATTTCACCTACACTACATGGAGACTGAGGCTGGCTTCAAACCACGGTGTGATCCGGTCCGGGGCTGTCCGGGATGACCCTGACAGCCCCGGACCGGATCAGCACACAGAACCGGAGGGCCAAATGTGCCCTCCGGTCGTGTGTGCAGCCGGATGCTGCTAATTGCAGCCGCAGCTGCTGATTTTTCAAGACCGCAGCTAGCATGGAGCTAGCCGCGGTCCTGAAACAACAGCGGCGTGCAGCCGCCAGTGTCCGGTTCCTGCATCCTCCCAGTCCGGCTCCATAGGCTCCCATGTTAGGGAGTGCCAGATTGCCCCAGCTCCGGGATAATCCGGGATCCGGCAAATTGGGGAGATTTTTCTCCCTGGACAAAAAAAATGATGCAAGCATCATTTTTGTGTCCGGAGAGAATAATCCGTATTCCCCCGGAGTGATGAAACTGGATGGCAGAGAGCTGCCATCCGGCTCCATAGGCTGCTATGGGGCCAAAAACGGTCCGGGGCTGTCTGGTTTACACCGGACAGCCCCGGATCAAAAAAAACGTGGTGTGAAGCCAGCCTGAGAAAGACGGTGATCAGTGAACACTACATGGAGACTGAGGAAGACGAAGATGGCCAGTATATCGCCTACACTACATGGAGACCGAGGAAGACAGTGATTGGTGAGTATATCACCTACACTACATGGAGACTGAGGAAGACAGCGATTGGTGAGTATATCACCTACACTACATGGAGACTGAGGAAGACAGCGATTGGTGAGTATATCACCTACACTACATGGAGACTGAGGAAGACAGCGATTGGTGAGTATATCACCTACACTACATGGAGACTGAGGAAGACAGCGATTGGTGAGTATATCACCTACACTACATGGAGACTGAGGAAGACAGCGATTGGTGAGTATATCACCTACACTACATGGAGACTGAGGAGGACAGTGATCGGTGAGTATATCGCCTACACTACATGGAGACTGAGGAAGACAGCGATCGGTGAGTATATCGCCTACACTACATGGAGACTGAGGAAGACAGCGATCGGTGAGTATATCGCCTACACTACATGGAGACCGAGGAAGACAGCGATCGGTGAGTATATCGCCTACACTACATGGAGACCGAGGAAGACAGCGATCGGTGAGTATATCGCCTACACTACATGGAGACTGAGGAAGACAGTGATCGGTGAGTATATCACCTACACTACATGGAGACTGAGGAAGACAGTGATCGGTGAGTATATCACCTACACTACATGGAGACTGAGGAAGACAGCGATCGGTGAGTATATCACCTACACTACATGGAGACTGAGGAAGACAGCGATTGGTGAGTATATCACCTACACTACATGGAGACTGAGGAAGACAGCGATTGGTGAGTATATCACCTACACTACATGGAGACCGAGGAAGACAGCGATCGGTGAGTATATCACCTACACTACATGGAGACTGAGGAAGACAGTGATCGGTGAGTATATCACCTACACTACATGGAGACTGAGGAAGACAGCGATTGGTGAGTATATCACCTACACTACATGGAGACTGAGGAAGACAGCGATTGGTGAGTATATCACCTACACTACATGGAGACTGAGGAAGACAGCGATTGGTGAGTATATCACCTACACTACATGGAGACTGAGGAAGACAGCGATTGGTGAGTATATCACCTACACTACATGGAGACTGAGGAAGACAGCGATTGGTGAGTATATCACCTACACTACATGGAGACTGAGGAAGACAGCGATTGGTGAGTATATCACCTACACTACATGGAGACTGAGGAGGACAGTGATCGGTGAGTATATCGCCTACACTACATGGAGACTGAGGAAGACAGCGATCGGTGAGTATATCGCCTACACTACATGGAGACCGAGGAAGACAGCGATCGGTGAGTATATCGCCTACACTACATGGAGACCGAGGAAGACAGCGATCGGTGAGTATATCGCCTACACTACATGGAGACCGAGGAAGACAGCGATCGGTGAGTATATCGCCTACACTACATGGAGACCGAGGAAGACAGCGATCGGTGAGTATATCGCCTACACTACATGGAGACTGAGGAAGACAGTGATCGGTGAGTATATCGCCTACACTACATGGAGACTGAGGAAGACAGTGATCGGTGAGTATATCACCTACACTACATGGAGACTGAGGAAGACAGTGATCGGTGAGTATATCACCTACACTACATGGAGACTGAGGAAGACAGCGATCGGTGAGTATATCACCTACACTACATGGAGACTGAGGAAGACAGCGATCGGTGAGTATATCACCTACACTACATGGAGACTGAGGAAGACAGCGATTGGTGAGTATATCACCTACACTACATGGAGACCGAGGAAGACAGCGATTGGTGAGTATATCACCTACACTACATGGAGACCGAGGAAGACAGCGATCGGTGAGTATATCACCTACACTACATGGAGACTGAGGAAGACAGTGATCGGTGAGTATATCACCTACACTACATGGAGACTGAGGAAGACAGCGATTGGTGAGTATATCACCTACACTACATGGAGACTGAGGAAGACAGCGATTGGTGAGTATATCACCTACACTACATGGAGACTGAGGAAGACAGCGATTGGTGAGTATATCACCTACACTACATGGAGACCGAGGAAGACAGCGATCGGTGAGTATATCACCTACACTACATGGAGACTGAGGAAGACAGTGATCGGTGAGTATATCACCTACACTACATGGAGACTGAGGAAGACAGCGATTGGTGAGTATATCACCTACACTACATGGAGACTGAGGAAGACAGCGATTGGTGAGTATATCACCTACACTACATGGAGACTGAGGAAGACAGCGATTGGTGAGTATATCACCTACACTACATGGAGACTGAGGAAGACAGCGATTGGTGAGTATATCACCTACACTACATGGAGACTGAGGAAGACAGCGATTGGTGAGTATTACCTACACTACATGGAGACTGAGGAAGACAGTGATCAGTATATCACCTACACTACATGGACATTCACACAGGTTTAGTGCTAGAAATGGTAATGTGACAGACATTTATTTTTATGAAAAAAACACTTCAAAAAATTACTAATTTGTTTAAATACAAACAAAATGGCCCCCAAAGGTGAACAGCCTCTTTATTACCACTGCTCCACATCCACATATTCTACCTCTACTGTCAGATATATATTCCAGCACAGTATAGACATTTTGTGCCTCTCTGATAATATCTAAAGCTTTTTGTTCTCCAGCACTGAGTACAGCAGACCTTGCTGCCCCCTACAGTATGGAATACACAGATAACACTGGGAACTTGCATTCACCCCAATGATAAATATCAGGCTACCTTATAGCACTAATGTCAATAGAGTGACAGCCGTTGCTGCAGACCTCTCAGCACTCACATACATATAAACCGTATACATTTATATACACACACATCTCAGCTGGGTATACAGGGCTGCAGGCCCACAATACGGCGGAGGAATACAGACAGTGCAGCTGTGCGGCCTCATAACAGCGGAGGAATCCCTTGGGTGCAGCGCCCTGTCAGCCTCTCACCTGTGTTCTCCCCTCGCTCTGTCACTATGAGCCAGGCTTCCTCTTCCTCCTGGACTCAGCACTCGGCAGGAAGCGGCGGGGCGCAGAGTTCTCACAACAGGAAATTGACACGGGAAATAGCAACCTCCAAAATGTGTCTCTAATTTCGAGGCTTAGACTCCATTTTCACAGAGACAAATTCTCATAGCAAAACGACTAGCTGTGGTCTTCGCAGAGGCGACAGGAGGAGGAGACAAATCTGTCTAACACATGCCGGCCTCTAGTTCACTGAAGGTCTTTCTTTCCATGACAGCGAGCGCTCAGTCATGTGACTTCTTGTAGCAGCCATGTTGAGGTTGGCGTGCAAGGAGATGGGTGTGAAAATGACGTCTTGTACTAGTAATGTATGTACCTGTTTTAGTGGCATGTTATCCCTTGGTTAGATGAGGATGTGAAACAATATATATATATTATATATATATATATATATATATATATATATATATATATATATTCCCTTAATGACGGAGACAAATTTGGCCTTAAAGGAAACATGTCACCATAGGAGATTGTGGTCAGCGTCCTATATGGTAAACCTGACCTGGCAGTATGATGCCTCTGGTTGGTACGAGTTTGTAGATACCAGACATGTATGCTTTTACAGTTATCTAAGTGGTAAAAAATTCAGAACTTTTTAAAGAAAAAGAATTGCACTTTTGTCACCATTTTTGGGGATCTGGGGCTGTGTGATGGTTTATTTTTGAGCTGAAATTTCTAATGAGACCATTTTGGGGTACATGAGATATTATGATCACCGGTTATTGCATTTTACTGCAATGTTGCGGCAACAATATAAAACCAAATTTTGGCGTTTGGACTTATCTTTCTGTGGCGCAGTTTACAGATATGATTAATTGATTTTATATTTTAATAGATCAGGCATTTCTGAACGCAGCAATACCAAATAAGTGTATTTTTTTAATTGTTTTATTATCAATGGGGCAAAAGTGGGGTGATTTCGATTTTTTTTTTTTTTTTTTTTTAAAGATGTTTTCACAAACTTTTTTTATCTTTATTTTACTTGGCCTACTAGGGGGCCTCAGTGCTGCACAGTGCAATCGCTTCTGCTATATAGAGATATGCTGATGCATGTCTCTATATAGCGGAAATGATCATTCCCTGCCGGTGACGTTACTGGGGGATCACCGGCAGAAAGTGATTTAGGACAGCTTCCAAGGTCATTAGGCTGTTGAGGAAACAGAGGAGGTCCTGTGATCCATGCTGTGAGGCTTTGGATTGTGCTGTCAGTGATTGACAGCGCGATCTAAATGGTTAACAGCATCAATCATATCGCTGAAAAGATCGTGCTGTTGGCTACACATTTCGGCTGATGAGATTTGCGGTCTATTACGAGATTGGGGAAATAAAGTACAAAAGTGCAGTTATGATGTCCAAGTGCTTCAAGATTCAACAGCTGTTCATTGTTCCCCCAAAATTTTATTTCCCTGAAAAATAATGACACCCTACGAAGTTTCAGCACGGTCTACTACTTCTCGGATGGATCTTCAGCACTGTATAAAAACAGGTAAAACTTTTTAAATGTCTGCCATCACAAAAAAGATTCTGGAGTGGAAGCTGAATGGCAATTTTTTTGCCACAGGTCATGGCAAAGGTGTATGATTTAGGAAGACCATGAAATAATAATAATAATATTTATTCATTTATATAGCGCTATTAATTCCATAGCACTTTACATACAAGAGTAATGCTGTATTCTCTTGGAGCTCACTATCTAAACATCCTATCAGTATGTCTTTACAATGTGGGAGGAAACCGGAGTGCCCGGAGGAAACCCACGCAAACACGGGTAGTACATACAAACTATCTATCCAATTCATCTAAGGGCTTTCCATACCTTGGTTATAACCCTCCCCAACCCCTTTTTTTGCTCCTCCCTTTTGTTATCTTTTTGTAATTTTAAAATTACTACAATCAACGGCATCTATTTGTCTAAATATTACTGGTAATTTGACACAAATGCTAACTGTTATTATATAAATGGATTTATTGATGATTATATTTGCAAGTTCTAAACCCTATACATATTGCTATGTTACGTTCGTCAACATCCTATAGCTAGATGTCTACACTATGATATACATTTACCAAAATTTATTTTGCTGAAAAATGCTGATAAAAAATTGTATGACCTGTACATTTTATCTGTTTTCAATAAAAAACATTTGAATATACAATGTGGGAGGAAACCGGAGTGCCCGGAGGAAACCTATGGAGGAAACCCCAGTGCTGCAAAGGCTGCAGTGCTAACCACTTTAGCCACCGTGCCGCCCATGAAATGCCTGCAGTTCGAGCCTCCAGAAACCATATTCAGACCAAACCTTAACACACATGCAACTTTTCAACTGGAGTTAGAAAAATATTCCTAACATCCAGTTCATGTAGTGTACAAACCATGACTATGAAGAAGAGAAGAATTTGTAAAAACATTACCGGAAGCAGAATCCATTAAAGGGACTCGGCAATACCACACTGTTATTCCATGTAGTGAAACAGAAATAAAAACAAGGAATTTTTCTTTCAGCAACAACATGGAAGTCCATGAAATGATTAAAGGTGGCACAAGATTGGCAGTGGTCAACATAACTGGTGATGTGACCTGTGAATTTGATTGGCCCTGGTGGCTGGACAATGTGCACTCCAAAGATTAGGATAATGAAGAAGTAGAAGGGACTTTCTTGCATCCTTCTCTTCTGTCACTATCCTTTGTGTATCCAAGAAAACCAGACATTTTAAAAATAAACAAAAATTTTATATTAACTCAGAAAAATATATTGCAGTCTGAGAGTCCTCAGTGGTTGATACCTTTTAATGGCTAACTGAAAAGATGGTAAACATAGCAAGCTTTCGGGACGCTGAGTTCCCTTCTTCAGGCTGATAATGACACAAATTCTGAAGACATACATTTATACATAAGCAATGGGAAAGAAGAGGAAAGAAAAAAAAGGCAAAACAGTGTTATATGCTCTGGTGGATATGACAGGTGACGTAAAGCAGAGTCGGGTAGGGAGGGGTGGAGGAGCAGGGACAGAGAAAGCAGATTTCTAAGATAAGCGGAACCAATTGTATTAGGTAGATGGTTAGTAACCCATGGAGACCTGAAAATAGTTAAGTTGTGGAGAGCAGACTTCTAAGTGACAGTTCACAGAAGTGTCAGGAGTTCATAGTCCTATGATTTCAGTGTGTAGCAAGCTGTCTCCAAATGCACTTTCATTTCATATAAAAAATGCATGAATCTGCTGTCCCCAAATGTCCGTTCATTTTGCATAAAATCCCATAAATCCATGTGAAATATTTAATCCGGTTATGAGTGTGTTGAAGGTTGTTATCAATTTGTATTCCCAAATTCTTCTCTCTCTCTGAGATTTGAAGTTACTCTTTAAGATGAGCAGCCTCATATCGGATTCAGTGCACGCAACTTATATTAACTCAGGTGATCCAAACCTCATAACAGGTCGCCAAATGCATTAACGAATTGGTAAACACATAACAGTCCGCCAAACCCCATAACGGGCTGGCAAACCCCATAGCAGGCCGGCAAACACCGTACATGCTCTTTGACACAAAGGAAATGGCTATAGATAGTAAGAGATTGTGGACAAGATTAAAGGCCCTGTCACACACAATGACCGCTCCAGCGATAACGACCTGCCGAGATCGCTGGAGCGTTGTTACCTGGTCGCTGAGGAGCTGCCTGGATTGCCGGTGTTTACCATGGTTACCAGCCAGTGAGGTCACTGATGGCTTGTTTCTCGCTGTCACACGAAGCGATGCGTGCTGACCAGCGGGAAACCAACGATCAAAAAATGACCCAGAGCACTTTGCAGCGACCATGGACCTCACAGCAGGGGCCTGATCACTGCAAAGTGTCACACAGAACGACATCGCTGGAGAGATCGTTGTAACGTCACAATTACAACGATCTCTCTAACGATATCATTATGTGTGACTGGGCCTTTAATCACACTGAGTCGAAGGGACAAGTTGATGATAAAAGCTCAGTTTAAAGACTTACTATTGTTTAACACTAGTTCATATTGTTTTATTTTATAGTTTGATGATATTAGTACTGTACTCTTAAAAAAACTTAAAAAGGATGTTTAGTGTCATAATAAAAAAACTGATACAATAGTTGCCAAAAATATTGCTTATTTTAATTTAGTATTAAATTAGGATGAGACTGTATTTAGAAAATTACACTTCAAAATAGGATCCCAACTTGAATCCTTGTACCAATGAAACCAAGAAAATATTTAACATAAATGCAGTTTTTTAAAATTTATAATATGTTGTTTTATAAAAATTGTGCATCAAAATTTTGAATTGGACTCCTTAGTATCAACAAACATAATCTTGTGACATATCAAAAACTGTATCGTTCTAAACAAAACAGTGCCTCTCCCATGTCTTTATCGTATTTATATATGATATGATATGATAAAAATTGTAACAGGAAAAAAAAAAAAAAAAAACTGTACGCATTTATTACAACACGCTAGTAAGTAGACAATTTGTACAGGTCGATACCTCTCAGTTCTCAAGATTCATAGCCACTTCAACATTATCTTGCCACTCATGTGTTAGAAATAAGGCTGAATGAGTATTGTGACATACATGTATATAACTTATCTCTAAGTTTGAACTGATGTAGCTACTTTTGATGTGTCTATTATTTTGTTTTAATAAAAACATTTGAACATAAAAATTGTAACATCGTAAAGCCAAATTCAGACTTTTAAAAACTTTATAAATCTATAAAAAATTAAATAATTAAGATAAAAATTCAAAACTTTTAATTTGTAATTCACTAAAGTGGCACTTAAAAAAAACCAGGAAAAAAAATCTGAAGACATTGGGTAAAAAATAAAATGTAGATTTAGATCACTTGATATTGAAAGAACCTATTTCAAGTTGCAGACACAGTGTTATGGGGTGTTTGACCCTTGTCCATGCAAAGTATGAGAGCTCTGAATTGTAAAGCACTGCGGAATATGTTGGCGCTATATAAATAAAGATTATCATTATTATTATACATACACAACAGTTACAGCAAATAAGATCATTATGCTGGATTTTGTATTAAATCTCTAGTCGGACACTTCCTAAGCGTCTAGGACTGTGTGATATATCGGCGAATGATGCGTGCAGAGCCCAGTAGGGACCTTTTGCAACTGAATGTTATTTTGTCAACTCCAATAGTTTTCAAGTGCTGGCCAAGATTTTTATGCACAGCACCCAGTGTGCCAATCACCACTGGGACCACCCTCACTGGTTTGTGCCAGAGTCTTTGCAGTTCGATCTTTAAGTCCTCATATCGTGTCAGTTTTTTCCAATTGCTTCTCCTCAATCCTGCTGTCTCCTGGTATTGCCACATCGACGATCCACACCTTTTTTTTTTATTACAATGGTAAGGTCCGGAGTAATGTGTTCCAGGACTTTGTCTGTCTGAATTCTGAAGTCCTATAGTAGTTTTGCATGTTCATTTTCAATAACCTTTTCAGGTTTATGATCCCACCAGTTCTTTGTGACAGGAAGATGGTAATTGTGGCACAGGTTCCAGTGAATTATCTGAGCAACTGTATTCTCCCTTTGCTTGTAGTCTGTCTGCACGATCTTCTTGCAGTAGTTCAGTATATGATCCATTGTTTCATCTGACTCCTTGCACAGTCAACATTTGGAGTCTGTAGTTGATTTTTCAATTCTGGCTTTAACTGCATTCGTGTGGATCACTTACTCTTGGGCTGCTAGAATTAAGCTCTCGGTTTCCTTTTTTAATGTTCCATTAGTAAGCCACAACCAGGTCTTTTCCTTGTCAACTTTACCCTGGATTTTCTCTAGGAATTGGCCATGCAGAGCATTCTTTTGCCAGTTTTCTCTTCTGCTTTGTACTGCATTTTTACTGTATTCCTTTTTTGTCTGTTGTACTTTAAAGGGAACCTGTCAGCTGGTTTATGTCCCCCCAGCTATCACCGTCTCTACCTGTAGCTTTATAATACTAGTCTAACCCTCCCTATCTGAGTTCATAATGTAATGGTAAAGGTGCAAAAAAAAAAAATTTACACACTTATATCTTCTTATGTAAACGAGGCAGTCAGTCTACGTCTTGGAGGAGGTAGACTGGCAGATTAATAGTTAACTCACTATTAACTTGCATGTCTAAAGGACCTGTGTGATGTCCTGATCATGTCACCATAGTGGGCGGAGCTAAGTGAGCAAACTTATTATGTCCTATGGGGACTTAGCTCTGCCTATTGTAGTCACATGGTTGTGACCTCACATCAGGTCTCCCAGCATGTTCTGACATTTGGCTGAAATGTTAACTATTAACCTGCCAAACAGTCTACCTCCTCCAAGATGTAGACTGTTCCTCATTTACATGAGAAAATGTAAGTGTACAAATGTTTTTTTTTAACCTTTCACATTCCACTATTAGATCAGACAGGGATGATTAGAATAATATTATAAAGCTGCAGGAACAGACATAGATAGCTGGGGGGCATAAACGAGCTGACAGGTTCCCTTTAAGCAGTACATATTATTATTATTATCTAATTTGGTTAGGCAAGAGGCTAAGGCCCCTTTCACATCGTGGCAGTTGTGGTGAAAAAAACGCTACTGCCGCGATTACCCCATAATGGCCGCACTTGCGGCAAGCCCCATGCAATGTCTATGGGGCTTGCGGTAAGTGTGCGGCAAGTGTGGTACAGTTGCGGTTTCAGCACTTGCGGCAGATGCAGCCGCGAAAAAAACACGGTGAGCCGCGGTTTTCTCGCGGCCGCGTCTGCCACAAGTGCTGAAACCGCACTTGCCGCACGCCCCATAGACATTGTATGGGGCTTGCCGCCAGTGAACCACAAGTGCAGCCGTTATGCGGTAATCATGGCAGTTGCGTTTTTTTCACCACAACTGCCGCGATCAGCGATTACCGCTGATGTGAAAGGGGCCTTAGGCTGCTTTCACATCAGCGTTTTTTTTAAATCGCGGCAGATGCCGTGAAAAAAACGCGTCTGCCGTGATTACCGCATAACCGCTGCACTTGCAGCACAGTTGCGGCAAGCCCCATACAATGTATATGCGGGCTTGCGGCAGGTGCGGCAAGTGCGGTTTTGGCACTTGTGGCAGGTGCGGCCGCGAAAAAAACCGCGGGGATTGCCGCAACTGTGCCGCAAGTGCAGCTGTTATGCGGTAATCACGGCAGATGCGGTTTTTTCACCGCATCTGCCGCGATTTTAAAAAACGCTCATGTGAAAGTACCCTAAGATGGGTATTTAATCAGCAAGTTTCCTCCTTATGGAGATTTATGTCTGGCATGCCAATATAAGGAGACAAACATCTGCAAGGGGAAATTAAATATGCAAATTAACTCTTTAGAGAGGAAGAGACTTTGAACCCTAGTGGCACCTATTGGAAGTAGCAATCCTAAAAGTCAATATTGACCCTTTAAATGAGTGTTTTCAAGTGAGTTCATCTACTGGTGAAAAAAGGTCACTGGATAAGGTCATAGTTCTCCATCTGGGTTCAACGCTTTCCCAGTAACAGATACAACAGCAGTTGAAGAACTTTATAAAATAAGAAGAGGCTTTAGAATAGGTCTACTTTGTGCTCACCCCACCACCTTCTGCCAGCCACAATCACTGCTAAAGTTGAATTTTGTACCACACACACACACACACTTTCCTTATTATATGGGTTGTCCATTACTTGGGTAGCCCCTTTTCATTCTCCATGTTTACCCTCTTTAAAGGATACAATATACCTGAGGAAGACATTTTATACTGTCGAAACGCGTTGTATGTGCTTTTCTTAAGAAATATTAAAAACTCTTTATGAAATTACAAGAAGCTTTGGATCATAGACCTCTGGGAGCGCAAATAGCCTGGTAAAAAACTCTTTTTAAAGGATAAAAAAAAAAGCTTATAATCTTTTCCGGTGCAAACATGGTTCCAGTGGGGTCAGACACTCGCGTTTCCAGGACTAGTGAGATCATGCGAGTCACTGCACCCAATCACCTCCGGCTTCTCTCTACAGATATACAAGTAATCGACAGAATGTGAGAACTGTGGCTGCCGTTCACTCCCTGTTAATATTTTATACATCTGAGAGTGAAGGAGAGAAGATGGCTGTGACTTGCTGATGATTATATAATTGTTCCCCATTACCTTTTTTGAATTGTCTCATTTAACATGTTGTTTTTTAGTAACTAATTGTTTAATATAGCATTCATTTTTAATATAATTATGTTTATATTCATTATTTATGGTTAATATTTTCTTGTTATAGTCCTTTTAGCGCTGGAAGAGTCACCATCTAGATTTTGTTACGGCGGTGTCCATTCTTTCTAAGCTTGCTGAAAAGTGTGGCCAATCACATTTTTGTGCTCTATAATGATAAACACTGCCAGAAGAGAGGCAAGATGGTTACTCTGTATGTCTCAAAAAATTCCATGGTTTTGTCTGAAATTTCAGCTGAGTAGCGTTTTTTGAGAGTTTAGATGGAAACCCCAACATAAGTGCTCAGCATAGATCACAAGATAAATATGAACTGAGCCTTAGGGTTCATGCAGACAACCGTATTTTTGGTCCGAGTGGTATCTGACAAAACATTAGACTGCACTCAGACCAATGTTATTCAATTAAGCGTTGCACATGTCCAATTTTTTTCCTTCGACTGAGTAGTTAGAGGAAAAAAATTGCAGCATGCATGATTTACCTTATGGAGTTGGAAGACACTTGGCCAGTCAAGTCTACGGATCCGTGCAAAAAGAGGACTAAAAGAATGGAGAAGATGGAGAAAAATCAGACTTTTTCTAGGATGGAGAAAATATGGTCAAGCAAGCCCAGCCTTATACTGATGTTCGAAAGACAGAATTAAAAAATTTACAGCAGTTCAAGAATTTTTTTGAAGGTTTAACACCTTCACGATCTATGATGTACCCAAATGCCATTGTTGGGGAGAACTTTGACATGTGGGTACGTTATGGCAATCAGCCAGGCACAGGAGCTTTTCTGCTGGGAATTCTGCTTACATGACAGCCAAGACCCAGCTTTCACAGCTTAGAGTGGTGCCTGCACCTCCCTGGGCTGAATAACCCCTTAAATGCTGCCATCAATATCAATCTAAAGATTTAGGAGACTGGAAAAGGCTTTCTCCCACCCAATTGGGGCCCCAGCAACATCATCACAGGGGCCATATCATTGCCAAGGCAACCCGAGGTCGTCATGAAGACCTTTGAGTCAGCAAGTTACAGCAAGCCTGTTAGACCATGCCAGGAGCATGGTCTAAGAGGCTTTTGTCACTTCATTACTGACAGGTGTAATGCGTTGCCATGACGGGGCATGGCAATACATTATATCAGTAATCAGAGTTAAAGTCGCATAGAAGGACTAAGTAAAAAAGTTTTTAAAAAAATTGTAAAAATATTTAAAAGAAAATCACAAAATAAAGAAAAAAAAATGAAAAAAATTATGCCAATAAATATATACTTTATGTAAAAACAAAAATACAAATATTTGGTATCACTATGTCCGGAAGATCCATATATCCATAAAATATTGTGACCTGTAAAACTGTGATAATATTTAACCCCTTCAGTGAACACTGTAAAAAAAATTGTAAAAGCATTAAAACGTTAAACAAAACATGATTAAAATGCTATAAAAAATATCCTCTCAGAGTCAAAGAACAGGAGCGTGCACATTGTTTTGTGTCTTTTACAGACTTAAAAATGCGTTACGTGGCCACTTACCTGTTTGCCACCCTTGGTGGTAACAGCAGTCCATCAGCAAAGGACCTTAAGAAAATCTTGTCCATTGTTGGAATTAAAGCTAATGATGAACGCATCAAAACAAGGTGATATCTGAACTTGGTGGGAAAAACCTAAATGATCTGATCAATACAGGCCTGTCCAAGCTTTGTTCAGTACCATCTGGTGGCGCTGTGGCTGCTGCTCCTGCATCTGCTACTCCAGCTGCTGGCGGAGCAGCCGCAACAGAAAAGAAAGAAGAAGGAAGAATCTGAAGAGTCCGATGAAGATATTGGATTTGGCTTCTTTGATTAAATACCTGTAAACCACAATAAAGTAATGTTCCATCAGAAAAAAAAAAGGCTATCAAAAAGACGAATGTAAATAAAATGGTATCACTGGAAACATCATCTTGTCCCACAAAAAAAACAAGCCACCAAACAGCACCATTAACTGGAAAAAAAAAAAAAACAATAGCTCTCAGAATATACCATTACAAAAACAATTATTTTTTTATAAAATAGTTTTTAATGTGCACAACCAGCAAAAAAAAAAATATGTGTATATATATATATATATATATATATATATATATATATATATATATATATATATATATAAATTTGGTATCACTGTAATCGTACTGACTAAAAAAATACTGTCTTCCTTTTACCACACTACGAACAGCATAAAAAATCCTGAATTGCTGTTTTTTGTTTATTCTGTCTACAAAACATCAGAATACAAAGTGATCCAAAACATTTTATGTGCCCAAAACTGGTACCAATAAAAACATCAACTCATCCTGCAAAAACAAGTCCTCACATAACTGTCAGCAGAAATACAGAAATATGACGGCCCTCAAAATATGGCAATTCAAAAACTTTTTTTGTACAAAGAAAAGCGTTTTTTAGAATGTGATAGCAGCCAAACATGAAAAAACTATATAAATCTGGTATCTCTGCAATTGCACAAACACAAAGCATAAAGCCATCTAATCACTTATACCACATGATGAATGAAGTAAAAAAATAAATGAAAACACTCTTCTGGGCAATGGTATGAGACCTTTACAATAAAGTCGCTTCAGATCAAATTATTCCTATGGCGGAGTTGGTCCTCCTGAACCTTGGTGACATCCCCATCTCCAAATTTAAAGGAACCTATCACCCCCGTTGGTCATTTTAAACTGTGCCCACCAGCTTACACATAATGTAAATGGGATTTTAGTAACCCCTCTATGTGCCCAGACGTGACCCTCATACCTGAGAAACATATAATTACTTACCAGTAATGTGCTTTGTCTGAGTCCATGACAGCACCCAGAACGAGAGAGGGATCCACCCTCCAAGGACAGGGAACCATCAGGCTTTAAAAGGGGCGGTTCACCTCCCAATGTCAGTTGGTTACAGAGTCTGAAAAACGGCCCTCCAGAATATCGTTAGTCCATCACGACCCTGAACACCATGTGTAACACAAAAAAAACACCAAGAGGAGAAGAAGAAAAAGTGACGATCCCTCAACAATGGGAGGGAATATGTGGGTGCTGTCATGGACTCAGAGAAAACACATTACCGATAAGTAATTACGTGTTTATCAGTCGTCCATGACAGCACCCAAAACAAGAGAATTACAAAGAAACGGAATCTAGGGAGGGACCACAGCCTGTAGTACCCTACTACCAAAAGTGATATCAGCACCAGAGAGATCTAATCTATAGTGCTGGTAGAATGTAGAAGATGAAGACCAAGTTGCTGCTTAACAGATTTGATCAATAGAGACACCTTACCTTTCACCCCAGGAAGCAGCTATCACTGTCTTGCCGCTTGCAGTGTAGGCTATGCTACGTAATAGCGTCCCTAACCCATCAAGCCAAGGAGGCCTTGGAGGCCCTGCAACCTTTCATCTGGCCCTGAAAATAAACAAACAGGGGCCTATCCTTCCTCCAAGGACTCGTGGCCTCTGAGTATTGTTGTAAACACGGTTTGACATCTAGGGAGTGCAATGTTTGCTCTTTGTCATTTTTAGGATTACTGCAAAAAAGAGAATTTTGTTTACTTACCGTAAATTCTTTTTCTTTTAGTCCGTAAATCTGGGAGACCTTGACATTGGGTGTTATATGCTGCCCCCTGGAGGTTACACCAAATATAGAAGAGATTTACTCCTCCTTCTCCCCTGCAGCATATACGCCTCCTGCAGGAATACTGTCAGTTTGGTATATAAGCAGTAGGAGGAAAACATTGCACTTTAAACCAAATTCCCGGCCAACAGGGCCGAACAGGAAAAGTATAAGGCCAGAACAATGGCCAACAGTAAGACTATGTGCTGAAAAGAGTCGCAGGTACGCCCGTAGGGCAAAAAGGGGAGGATGCTGGGTCTCCCAGATTTACGGACTAAAGGAAAAAGAATTTACAGTAAGTAAACAAAATTATCTTTTTCCTTGTCGTCCAAATCTGGGAGACCCTGACATTGGGACGTCCAAAAGCAGTCCCTGGGTGGGAAAAAACCACTGCACCCTGAAAGGCAACTCAGACATTTACAGGTGGGCAACAGCCGCCTGGAGAACGCGTCTGCCCAGACCTGCATCCGCTGAGGCATGAACATGTACCTAGTAATGCTTCGAGAACGTGTGGAGGCTTGACCAAGTGGCAGCCTGACACACCTGTTGGGCCAAGGCTTGGTGCCGCAAAGCCCAGGAGGCGCCCACAGCCCTGGTGGAATGCGCCTTGAGACCCGCTGGGGGTGACGTGTGCGAGGCCGAATAGGCCTCCATATGGTCGACCTGATCCAACGGGCAATTGTGGCCTTGGAAGCGGAGGAGCCCTTGCCGCGTCCGGCCGTGAGAATGAAGAGGGAGTCCGTCCGACGGAGAGGAGCTGTGCGAGACAAGTACACCCTCAGGGCCCTGACCAAGTCCAGAGTGTGGAGGGCCTTCTCAACCCTGTGAACTGGATTTGGGCAAAAGGACGGAAGAGAGATATCCTGATTGAGGTGGAAAGGAGAGACCACCTTCGGGAGAAAAAGGGGGAACGGGGCGCAGGACAACCTTGTCCGGATGCACCACCAAGAATGGGGGCTTGCATGACAATGCCGCCAAATCAGACACCCGCCGAAGCGAGGTGATAGCCACCAGAAATGCCACCTTTTGTGACAGGGTGGACAAAGGGATGCCTGAGAGAGGTTCAAGCGGAGGCTTCTGAAGGGCCGAGAGAACCAAATTAAGATCCCACGGTTCTAGAGGACGCTTGTAAGGAGGGACAATGTGGGCCACCCCTTGCATAAATGTGCGAACCTGTGGGAGCCTAGCCAGCCTTTTGGAATAAAGGACGGAGAGAGCTGAAACCTATCCTTTTAGAGAACTCAAGGCAAGACCAGAGTCCAGCCCTGACTGAAGAAACAAAAGTAATGTCGGCAAGGAGAAGAGCCACGGAGAATAGGCCTTAGTAAAGCACCAGGAGAGTAAAATTCTCCACGTCTGGTGATAAATTCTTTGCGAGACAGGCTTACGAGCTTGTTTCATGGTGTCCTGAACTTCCCGGGGAAGACCCGATTGTGTTAGGACCCAGGATTAAAGGGCCAAGCAGTCAACCTGAGTGCCGCAGAATTGTGGCGGAAGAATGGACCTTGAGAGAGAAGGTCTGGATGATCTGGTAGACCCCACGGTTCGCCATCGGCGAGGCGGAGCAGTTCCGGAAACCAGGCTCTCCGAGGCCAATTGGGTGCGATTAGAATCACCTGGTGACATTCCGCCCGAATCTTGCGGAGCACCCGGGGCAACAGGGCCAGAGGTGGAAACACGTACGGCAGGCGAAACTGAGACCAATCCTGGACCAGAGCGTCCACCGCCAATGCCCTGTGGTCATGAGCCCTGGCTATGAACACCGGAACCTTGTTGAGGAAAGATGCCATCAAGTCGACATCCGGCGTCCCCCACCGCCTGCAAATGGCTTGGAATACTTCCGGGTTGAGAGACCATTCGCCCGGGTCCATACCCTGACGGCTGAGATAGTCCGCTTCCCAGTTGTCCACCCCTGGAATGTGGACCACGGAGATGGCGGAGCCTGTAGCCTCCGCCCAGTACAGGATTTTTTTGAACCTCCAGCATCGCCAGGGTGCTGCGAGTGCCTCCCTGATGATTTATGTAAGCGATGGCCGTCGCGTTGTCTGATTGGATCCTCACTTGGCGGCCGCTTAAGAGTGGCTGAAACTCCAGGAGCGCCAGGTACACTGCCCTGATCTCCAGAATGTTGATGGGAAGGGAGGACTCCAGCGGAGACCAAGTACCCTGGGCCCTGTGGTGAAGAAACACCGCTCCCCAGCCGGAGAGACTGGCGTCCATAGTGACCACCGACCAAGATGGTGGGAGGAGGGAGCGACCCTGAGACAGGGACTGATCTGTCAGCCACCACTGGAGAGATTCCCTCGTTTCGGGGGACAGGGAAATCTTGTGATCCAGGGTCCTCGGGTTCTTGTCCCAGATACGAAGGATTTCCAGCTGAAGGGGACGCAGATGGAGTTGTGCAAATGGGACTGCTTCGATTGAAGCTACCATCTTTCCCAGGATCTGCATCAGATGCCCGATGGAGTACAAGCGAGGCGGGAGGATGGAGCGAACACCCGCTTGAAGAGAGACGACCTTCTCGTGAGGCAGACGTACCAGCGCCGCACGAGTGTCGAAAAGCATGCCCAGATACACCAGACTCTGGGTGGGCACAAGGACCGACTTCGGGAGGTTGACTATCCAGCCGAACCTCCTGAGCGTCGACAGAGACGCGGACACTGCTTGCTGGCATTCCTGATGTGAAGGAGCCTTGACCAGGAGGTCGTCCAAGTAAGGGATGACCAACAGACCCTGCGAGTGAAGTAAGGCGACTACGGAGGCCATCACCTTGGTGAATACTCGTGGGGCGGAGCCCAAGCCGAAGGGGAGAGCCACGAACTGGAAATGGTCGTGTCCGATCGCAAAGCGCAGGAACCGTTCGTGAGCTGGGGCGATTGGGATGTGTAGATATGCATCCTTTATGTCTATGGATGCCAAGAATTCCCCTTGAGACATTGAGGCTATCACAGAACGAAGAGATTCCATGCGAAAATGCCTCACTTTGACATGCTTGTTGAGAAGCTTTAGGTCCAGCACAGGGCGGACGTACCCGTCCTTCTTGGGCACAATAAAGAGATTTGAGTAAAATCCCTGAAACCGTTCCCTGACGGGAACCTGGACAATGACTCCTTCCCGCTTCAGAACTTCCAACGCTTGGTGAAAAGCGTGGATCTTGGCGGGAGGGGGAGATGTCATGAAGAATCAGCTTGGGGGAACTGAGTTCAGTTCTATGAAGTAGCTGTGAGAGATAATGTCTCGCACCCACTGATCTAGGACGTCGGAAAGCCAAACGTCCCGAAAGAGGGACAATCTGCCCCCGACTCTGGGTGCGGAGCTGGAGCCATGCGAGTCATGCAGAGGCTGTCTTGGACGGCTTCTGACTAGAGGATTTCTGCTGGCGAGAGCGCCAGGAAGAACCCTGGCCTCGGGAGGACTGGGCCTTGTCGGAACGAAACGTCCTGTTGGAAGAGGAGGACTGTCTGGAGGACCAGCCAGGGGAACGAAAAAAATGAAAGGAACGGAACCTGGCAGACTTTTGCTGCGCAGGTTTTCCACCTTTTTGTTGGGGCAGAAGAGTACTTTTGCCTCCTGTCGTGTCTTTGATAAGTTCGTCCAGACGTTCCCCGAAAAGATGATCCCCGGTACAGGGAATCTCTGTAAGATGCTTCTTAGAAGAAGCATCACCGTTCCAATTTCTGAGCCAGAGAATTCTCCGAATGGCGAAGGAATTGGCGGCTGCCACTGCTGAACGACCGGCTGAGTCAAGCACGGCGTTAAGAGCATATTTCGAGACCATAGCCATTTGGTCTAGAAGGGGGGACACCTCAGGAACCCTCTCACATGTCTTGGAATAAACTGCGTCTGTAAACGCAGAGAGGGCCTTAAGAGACCAAGCCGCTGCGAAGGCGGGAGGAAACGCAGCGCCGACCGCGTCATAGATGGACTTGGTTAACAGTTCAACCTGACGGTCTGCCGAGTCTTTTAAAGTTGAGCTGTCGACAATGGAAATTGTGGTTCTGGTAGCCAATGTGGCTACGGCCGGGTCCACCTTAGGAGGTTGAGACCAGCCAGATAGTACTGCCGGGACAAACGGATACTTGGGATCCGTGGATTTTGGTATAAAACGTTTAGCCGGACAAGCCCTAGGCTTTTGCACCGTGTCTGTAAAGTCAGGGTGATCAGAGAAGATGTTGGCAGGTCTCTTCGGATCCCTGAGTGAGACCTTGGCTCGCTGCTCAGACTGAGTGTCGGGAGCAGGAAGGCGTAGAATGGCATTAATAATGGAGACAATATTGTCAGCCAGAGCGTCCCCTTCCAGGACCAATTCAGAGGCCGCCTCTGAGCCAGAGGACAAAGAGTCCTGTTCCTCACCCTCCTCCAGAGGTTCCCTAGATTGAGATCTGGGCGAGGAGGGGGAAGGGTCTCGGCGTTGTCTTTTGGATCTGGGCTCTCCAAGAGACGGAGAGGGCCTGTTACGCCCAGGAGGAAGAGACGGACCTGGGACCGAGGGAGAACCCTCCACGTCCTGGTCAGGGTTCTGGTTAATGGCCTGAATGATGGACCTAGTCATGGAGGCTACGGATTGCGACATAGCTCGCGACACTGCCAGGGCCACTGAATCAGATAATGACTGAGATAAGACATCAGTCCATTGAGGGGCCGGTGTTAAAACCGGGGGAGCGGAGGCCTGATCCCCAGAGCGGGTAGGGGCATCCACCTAGGGCCGGGTTTCCGAGGAGATCCGGTGACCCATTCTGCTCACAGGTGGTGCAGAGGGGATGGACACTTTGCGCAGGCAATGTGACTTTGCACACTGTACAAGTTGCATACAATTTTGCAGCCTTATGGGTCTTACCCTTGCTCTTAGAAGAAGACATACTCTGACCCAATCCTGTGTACAAAGTACCCAAAAAGACAGTATAACAGAAGGGGATGCCACAGAGAAGAATCCACACCAATGGTGTGGCTTACCGCTCATCCAAAGTCCGGATCCCAAGTCTGAGTCTCCCAGCAGCAGCTGTATGCTGAAGAATCTGCAGAGAATGAGGCCAAAATGGCCCCCGCAGAGACTGAGGGGGGAGTCGGAGAAGGGAGGGCCCGCAAAAACGCGGGAACTGTGGCCCATATGTGTACACAGGAGGGGGAGAGGCCAGAGGCCAAGCCCTGAGCTGCTAGGGCTATTGTGAGGAAAGCCCGCCCCCCTGCTGCTGATAGACAGGCAGGGGGCGGAATCCGGTGAAGCCGGGGACTGAATTTGAGGCGCGGCCGGCCTGCGTAAGGGTCCGGCGCGGAAGTTCCGCAAAAACACCCGCAGATGCGGGAAAACGGAGCCCCATGCCCTGAGCCCTATGCCCCATCCCCCTGCTTTGCTAAGACAGGCAGGGAGGGGATCGTTGCTGGGCTTGCAACCAGGCCAGGGGCCATTGTAGGGACCATACAGCAGATCCTGTCCTGGATCCTGCTGTGGATGCGGGGGCCCCCAAGTGCGCAGCACATACCTGAATCCCCAGAGGGGGAGAAGATTGGGGGCCAGCTTAGTATCCTGAAGTGGAGCCTGCATCCATCGCCTGTGACTGCCAGGAGTTGATCTCCGTCACAGGGGGCCACACAGTGACTGTGTAACGGCCAGGGGCACAGTGAACTGTAGACCCCTCAGTCAGCTTCCACCTCACCAGAGGCCCTTTGAAAGGGTATGGTGAGGGAGCACGGCATATGGGGCCGACGGCCCATGCCGGGGGACCCCGATGGTCCCCAAAACTTCATCTGTAGCAATTGGAGCTTCAGTGTGGCGTTGTGCCTCCAACGACACCAAATAACAAACTGACAGTATTCCTGCAGGGGGCGTATATGCTGCAGGGGAGAAGGAGGAGTAAATCTCTTCTATATTTGGTGTGACCTCCAGGGGGCAGCATATAACACCCAATGTCAGGGTCTCCCAGATTTGGACGACAAGGAAAAGGGGGCAATACAATCTCCTGTGACCGGTGAAAAGTGGAAACCACCTTAGGAAGATAGGCATGGTCAAGGCGTAACACCATTCTATCGTCACGAAACAAGGTAAAAGGAGAGTCAGCTGCGAGGGCCTGAATGTCCCCTATTCTTGGGGCCGACGTCAGTGCTACTAATAGACAGTTTTAAGGGAAAGGACTTTAATAGAGACATCTGACAGGGGCTCAAAAGGGAGGGGCTGTCAATGCTGTGAGTACCAGGTTGAGATCCCAAAAATCTGAACTTAACCTTAACCGAGCAGACCTGGTGCAGACTTTGATGAACCGAGAAACCCAAGGGTCCCCTGCTATGTTAAATTATACAAAGCCCCAAGGGCCAAAACCTGGACCTTAAGAGTGCTCACCGAGAGTCCCATCTCCACCATTTTTGTAGAAAAGCTAAAACTAAGGGAATAGGAGCAGCCCCCTCCGGATCTGCTCCTGTGAATGACAAGAATTTCGCCCAGGTTCTATAGTTATACGGGAAGTCACAGGTTTCCTAGATTTAAACAGAGTGTCAGAAACCACGGCCGTGAACCCCTTATTACTCAAAATCTTCCTTTCAAGTTCCAGGAAGTCAGGTGTAATCGGTCTGCCTGTGGGTGATGAACCGGCCCCTGCGAGAGGAGGTCTGGCAGATCTGGGAGGACCCAAGGATCGGACACTGACAGCTGTTGGAGCCAAAAGAACCACGGCCTCGGCCAGAAGGGGGCTATCAATATCACTCGTGCTCAATCCTCCCGAATTTTGCGGAGGACCATCGGTATTAAGATCAGAGGGGGAAAGGCATAAGCCAGCCTGAAATCCCAGGGGATCAGAAGTGCATCCACCACCACTGGATGATCCCTGGGTTCCAGGGAGCAAAACCGATCCATTTGACGGTAGGCCCGGGTTGCAAACAAGTCTATGGTGGGAACACCCCACATGTACGTGATCAGGTGAAAGACTGACTGATTCAGAACCCACTCGCCCTGGTGAAGGGTCAAGCGGCTGAGAAAATCAGCTTTGTTGTTGTCTTTCCCTCTGATATGGACTGCCGATATGGAGGCTAGATGGGATTTCACCAGCAAGAGGATTCGTTCTGCGACCCCCATCAAAGCTTTTGACTTCGCCGCCCCCCCCTTGGTGGTTGATATAGGCAACTGTCACTTGATTGTCGGACAAGACTTCTACATGATGACCCTCCAATGCGGGTAGAAACCCTGCTAAGGCCTGTTCCACCGCTACCAACTCTCTCATGTTGGAGGAACTGACTGTTATAGCCTCTGACCAATCCCCCTGAAGTATCTTCTGATCTACATGGGCTCGCCACCCCAAGGGACTGGCATCAGTTGTGATCACCGCCTCGTTCAATCACCAATGAAGAGATCGGAGGATAGCTGGTTGTAAAGTCAGTTTGCCTCTAGATTCTGACCCAGGACTTCTTGATGTTTGAGCATGTCCCACTGTTGAGTCCTGGTATGATCCTGGGCCCAACGGACTCCTGGAATGCACGCTGTGAGAGAGCCCAGTAAGGACATCGCCCGTCGTAGAGTCATGGTCGGAGACTTGATGGCATACCGAGCAAGGCCCTGAATGTGCACAACTTTGTTCGATGGTAGACGACATTCTTGTATAGTGGAGTCTAACAGGACACTAGGAAAATCTGGGACGTGGAGGGAGTTAATTTGGATTTGTCCATGTTGATGAGCCACCCCAAATTGGTCAACATGCGGAGAACCCGATGGACTTGGTCTGCACAATGTTGAGCAGATGACTCTTTGATCAAAAAATCACCAGGTACGGCACAATCAGGACATTCTGCTCCCTGAGGTGGGCCGAGACTTCTGAGATAATTTTGGTAAAAACCCAGAGGAGCGATCGCTATGCCGAACAACAGGGCACAGTACTGAAAGTGAAATATTTGGGAGTTCATCTGGACTGCCACCTGGAGGTACTGTTGGGACTGAAGACATATAGGAACATGATAATATGCGTCCTTTAATTCCAAGACTGCCATGTGGCAACCTGTAAAAAGCATCTTGAGTGCAGACCCAATTGAATCCATCTTGAAAGTGGGTACCTCCAGGAAATTGTTCAGACTTTTTAAATTGAGAATTGTCCGGAAAGAACCATAGGGGTTTTTTTTACCAGAAAGAGCGGCGAGTAATACCCTGTTCCCTCTTCCTGGGTCGGAACCCGAACTAGGACAGCCCTGTCTACGAGATTACAGATCTCGCTTTTCAGTGCCTTCTGCTCGATCTGTGATGACCTGGGAGGTGTGACCAAGTGTCTGGATGGAGGAAGATGTGGAAACCAGAGTCGTAGCCCAGATCTTATGATGTCCAGAATCCACGTGCTGGATGACATTTGAGCCCAGGCTGGAAGTAAAAAAAGAGAGGCGTCCTCCCACCTGGGGAAGAACATCACTTGGAGGATTTCTTGGAATCATGGGAGGGTCCCTTGAACATGAACCCCTTTCCTCCCTTCCTCCGGATAGACCAAGTACACTGGTCTTTTTTCGGGGAGCACTTTCTGAAATAATGTCTACTCCGAAAGGGATGTTAGAAGATAAGGACAACTCTGGAAATTTCTTCTTTTTATCCCTGGCTTTCTCCAAGAGGTGGTCTAGGGCCAAACCAAACAAATATTCACCCTCGCAGGGAAGAAGACTCAAATTAGTTTTTGTCTGTAGATCGCCCGGACAATTTTCAACCACATCGCCCTTCTGGCCTCATTGGAGGAAGCTGCGGGCATGGCTGTCAGCATGGTGGAGGCTGCTGCTGCTGCATCTGCCGCTCCCTGCATATCGAAAATGGAGGCCAGAATTTCCTCTCTGGACACCCTATTTTTCAGTTGAGACACCAGCTGGTCCAGCCATACCATCAGGGATCTAGAAGCGCAGATAGCTGTGAGGCCTGGTCTCAGAGCTTTGGCTGAAGATTCCCAGGTATTTTTAAGGAATCAGCCTTTTTATCGAGAGGGATCCTTCAGGGTGCCCATATCCTCAAATGGCAAGGCATATTTTTTCAATGCCTTAGCCACTGCTTCGTCTAATTTGGGCGCTTTGTCCCATGATGAGCAAGATGCCTCTTTAAAAGGATATTTGCATTTAAGAAAGGCAGTTGGGGCACCTTTTTTGTCTGGTTTCTGCCATTCTCTAGAAACTAGATCCTGGAGCCATTCATCCATGGGGAAAGAACAACGTTTCTTCTGTCCTAATCCCCCGAACATTAAGTCCAACGTAGATGGCTGCAACGTTTCCTCCGCAATTCCCATGGTGGCTCGGATAGCCTTAACCAAACCACCCACCTCTTCCACCGAAAAACAATGGCGTCTACCAGATTCGTCATCGGAGGAGGATGCTGAAGAACCCTTTGAGGACTCGCACTCCCCTATCGGAATCAACCATGGGCTAGGGTGGCACATTAGAGGTTGAGGATAGCTGCTGTCCCTGAGTAAAGGACTTAAAGGCATTCTCAACCTGAGTATTATTTAAGGTCTGTAAACTGGAGGAAAAACTCAGTGTTAGTGATGGGCGAATCCTAAATTACTCGGAATCGCTTGACTCTAGCGAGTCCGAGCACAGGACTCGCTACTCGTTGCGAGTCTAGCGAGTCCAATGTTAATGAATGGGGAAGCGAGTAATAGCGAGTAGTGTGAGATTTACAAATCGCAGATGTGTCTCGGAAGCTTCAGCCTGAAGCAATCCTAGTTTTGTCATTTATTTGCATTGGACTCGTTTACTTTGTAAGTAATCGCTGGGAAACTCGCACAGATAAGAGTCCTGTCTGCTCAGTGTGCTGGCTGCCAGCTCCAGGGTCCTAGAGCCTGCCTGCTGCCTGATGTAGCAGAGCTGAGATTGTTCTCAGTCTGCTCATTCCCTGTGTACAGACATGAATGTCTGTGCACAGAGATGATGTAGCAGAGCTGAGATTGTTCTCAGTCTGCTCATTCCCTGTGCATAGACATCTATATCTATGCACAGGGGATGTAGCAGAGAGGACATCGCGTTTTGGACTGCGTCGGACGGAAGAGGATTTTTTTAATTAAAGATGGAGTCCCTAATGGCTTTTTTTTTTTTACAAGCTGGTATTAAGCCCGAGATTCTTAATGTCAGGCCACGTTTGACCCAGCCACTAAGAATCTCCAATAAAGGGTTAAAAAAACAACACAGAGAAAAAATTTTATTTGAAATTTAAAAAAGCCATTAGGGACTCCATCTTTAATTAAAAAAATCCTCTTCCGTCCGACGTAGTCCAAAACGCGATGTCCTCTCTGCTACATCCCCTGTGCATAGATAGATGTCTATGCACAGGGAATGAGCAGACTGAGAACAATCTCAGCACTGCTACATCATGTCTGTGAGCAGGCGGGCTCTAGGACCCTGGAGCTGGCAGCCTGCACACAGAGAAGACAGCTGGACTCGGCTTGCAATGTAACAGCAGTTACTTTGCGAGTTTCCCTGCTATCACTGGCACAGTAGCCGAGTCTAATGCAAACAATGGCAATCCTAGTTTTGTCAGCGTTTCTGACAAAACTAGGATTGATATTGATTTGCATTGGACTCGTGCGAGTAATCACTGGGAAACTCGCAGAGTACCGAGTCCTGCGAGTCCCTTACTACTCGCCGAGTAACGAGTCCTAGCGAGTAGATTCGCCCATCCCTACTCAGTGTCTCCTCCGTAATAGTCTGCCCTACACAGCTTTTTTGCCCAGGCCACCGGGAGTGCACATTCGCAAAGCCTACACTGCAAGTTTTTGGATTTAGCAGACGCCTTCCTGGACTTTTGCAGTGTCTAAGGCAAGAACATACAAACCAGGAAGACATTCAGTAAACTGACATTCTCAGAGTTCTCTCACCCATCAGATGTGAAGAGGTACCGGAGCAGGGGAAGGACCCTTGCCCTGCGACAATTCTCTGGCGGTCTCATGAGAAGAGTGACTGCTGCTGCAGTGGTACTTCTTCTCAGACTCCGGTAGATGGGACCTCTGTGCTACTCATCGTGCTGCTGGCTTCTCCAAGGACCAGGAAGCGAAGGGAGCACTGTAGGCACCACTCCCATTCAAACTTCCAACTCTTATCCTTCATTTCCCAGCCACGTCACTGCCACCGCCCCGGCTCAACCCAAAGGTCCGGGTTCATCACATGTCTGGCCGCGTCACAGGCTCCGCCAGCTGACATCAGCGCCGGGTGCAGCAATCGCCAATTAGTGGGCGCCGCACATGTGACGTCACAGGCCCGCCCCCGAAAGTCTGGCGCACTCAGCACCCGGCAGGCCGGGCAGGTGTGCAGTCCTGGACTCCCAGCAGCGATGCCTTCAGCATGGCGCCGCCAGATAGAAGGCCCCAGCCTCCGCCAGAGTCCCCTTTCCAGGAGCCGCAGCCTCGGTGACCAGACCAACGGGGCCTGAATCAGCCACCCCGCGCCGCACCGCCTTGCATCAATCCTGGTAAGACCCCCTAGGGCCCCCTTAGATCCAGCCGCACGGACCTCCATGCAGCCCATCTGGAACCGCCATTCCTGAGGCTCTCCGTTCAAGGACAAGGAACCAACTGACATGGGAAGAGGAACTGCCCCTTTTAAAGCCTGATGGTTCCCTGTCCTTGAGGGGGGATCCCTCTCTCGTTCTGGGTGCTGTGGGCGCCTGCGCAGTGGAGGACTTCAGTCCTCCGTTTTGAGCCGCAAAATGTGCCTAAACAGTAATTAGCATTAATGTTTGACATAAAAATAATGAGGAGAGCCCACTTATTTTATTGGTGTGTGGCTCCAGAAGCACAAGCAAGGCACAATCTATTGGGCACGACAGTGGCATATTCGCAATTTTCACTCTGAAACTCACCAAACACCTAGATGAATTCCCAGGGGGATTTTGCAAATGTAGTCCACAAACTAATGTAGAAAAAAATATGCTGCAAAAGTCCAATAGCATTACTTCCTTCTCGAGCCCTGCCATGTGGCCAAACAGTACTGTACAGCCACATAGGGGTATTGCCATATTCAATAGCTATTGTATAACAAATAATAAGACTTTTTTTTACCCATTTCCCATGTGAAAATAAAAAATCTGGGACTACAAAACTATTTCAGTGATAAAAATGCAAGTTTGGTATAATGGTATGAAATTCTTTGACACACCTATTGGGTTAATATGCTCACAGTATCACTAGATATTTTCACTGAGGGGTGCAGTTTGTAAAATGTAGTCACATATAGAGGGTTCTGATATTCTAGCACCTCAGGGGCTCTCCCAATGTGACATGACCAGACATGGGGCACCTTTGATTTGTCTCCTTTCCCTACCCCCTCTGACAAGGGGATTGTGACTGTCTCCTCTCCCCACCCCCCTGACAGGGGGAACTTGTGACCCGTCTCCTCTCCCCATCCCACCCCGACTTGTCTCCTCTCCCCCCTCACAGGGGGACCTTTGATCTAGGTCTCCTCTCCCCCTACCCCACACTGTCTTTTACCTCCCTCCGTGCATTCATTGCATGCAGTGTCCCTCCCGTCCGACTGCTTCTAGTAATAAGCCGCAGCAATGTCAGGAGATAGTGAAAGTGAAGCATCTGATTCCGGCTTATTACTAGAAGCAGCCAGCAGCAAACACACCACACACACTCATCAACTCCTCCAGGAGCACTAGACTGTTCACCATTACTGCCAGCCTCCGCATCCTCCGCATTACTCCTTTGCATCACCAGCAGCAGTGTGTGATGAGGTAGCATCATGATGACCTCATCACACACAGCTGCATGTTGCATCTATTTGAACCGCTCAACTGTTAGCCATTGTCACTATTATACCGTAGTTTCCTGAAGAAGTGAGAAAAGCACTTTGAAACACGTAGAACAAAACCACCTTTTATATATCTCTTCAATCTTTCATCTCACAGCAGCGCAGATCTCATATCCACCTTTAATATCCTTTTATCTGTTTTATTGCCGCGTGGCATGTGGATTTCTGCAGCAGCTGTTCTATGCGATTCTAACTGGTTGTGGGTCACACAACCCAACTAGGTGAGTGAACTAATATTTTATCGCCTTTATCACCAGAATAAGACCCTAATTGCACCTTAACTTTATCCACAGTTTCCTCTTGAATGCAGATCGTGGGCATGAGCAGCTGCGTTCACCTGTGAAGATCCCCAATGTCCTTGCAGGAGTGGAGACACTGCAACCAGGGCACAGTGTCTCTGTATCGTGTGCACATGTCCTAAAAGTGAGCTATTTATTTCAGCTTTTTCAAAATTCAAATATTGCACCATCCATTCTAAGGCTGCATATTCATGATCAGTCCAGCAGCGTCTTGCCGCTGCGTCCAAAACGCTGCTTAGTACAGTATCAGCATAGTGGATTGGATTTGTAGAAATCCCATGCCCACTATGCTTAACCCGACTGCAACGTTATTTTACCTGCAGTGCCCGTTGCTGGCATTCCGCTCCTCCACAGCTTCATTTCATGCTGCGGAGTCAGGAAGCGGCTCCCATCGGGTGACTGCAGGTAGACGCCCCCCCCCCGCACCCGCCGCACATGGTGAGTGCAGGGGGCTGTGATCTCCCTGTAGTCTCCTGCAGTTTCACTCAGGTCCGGAGGTCCAACACGCAGCTCCTCCGGACCTGTGAGCACATACTCAAGTCCTGCCGTTTGTCCAAAAAATCTTTTGACACATGCAGGGTAGCGTCGCGCTCATAAGAACATGGGTAACAAACTGTGGGGTCCACTTTTTGGTGCTACCTCTTATACTGAAAAATTTGGTGCTGAAGCAACGCTTGTAAAAAAAAATAAATGTTCAATAGACCTATTGTTATCAAATTTGGGTTTAAAATGCTCACTATACCCCTATTTAAAATTCTTGAGCTGTCTACTTTCCATAATGGGGCCACTTGTGTCGGGGAAGGGGTTCTGCTATTTAGGTACTTTAGTGGTCCTTGAAATGCAACATGTTGGCCGCCATATATTTCAGCCAAATTGTGTTCCAAAATCAAATACCATGCCATACCTGCGAAGCCTTCCGTTTGTTCAAACAGAGATTTCTGACCACATGTGGGGTATCAGCACTCTTAGAAGAGACTCGGTAACAAATTTTAGGGTCCAACTTGTCATGCTATGTCTTGTAAAAGTGAACATATTGAGGCTACAACAACATTTTTAGGTAAAATGTAATTTTTTTTTTTTATTCATTCCACTTTGCATTCATTTTGTGAAGCAGCTGAGGGGTTTATAGAATTCTTGAATGTGATTTTGAGTAGTTTAAAATGTGCAGTTTTTTGAATGGTGCCACTTTTGGGTATTTTCTGTCATATAGGCCCCTCAAAGTGACTTCAAATGTGATTTGGCCCCTAAAAAAATGCATTTGTAAATTTGATGTAAAAATGAGAAATTGCTGATCAATTTTGAACCCTTCTAACTTCCTAACAAAAAAATTCTGATTCCAATATTGTGCTGCTGTAAAGTAGACATTTGGAAAATGTTATTTATTAACTGTTGTTATGAGATAAGTCTCTGGTTTAACGATATAAAAAATCTAAAATTTTCACCAAAATTCTATTTTTTCACAAATAAACACAAAAAATATTGTCCTAAATCTACCACTAACATGAAGTCCAATATGTCACGAAAAAACAATCTTGGAATCAATGGGATCTGCTTTAAGCGTTCCAGAGTTATTACCTCATAAAGGGACACTGGTCAGAATTGCAAAATTTGGTCTGTCATTATGCTGAAAATTGGCTCCATCACTAAGGGTTTAAGTAAATATATTAGTGAATGTTGATTAATACCGTATATACTCGTGTATAACCGATGTATAAGCCGACCCCCCTACTTTTGCCCCCAAAACCTGGGAAAACCTATTGACTCGTTATAAGCCAAGGGTGGACCCCAGCACAGGTATACAGCCCCAGCAGTGTGGTATACAGGCCTCCCCAGTGGTAGTATACAGCAGCCTCCCCAGTAGTAGTATACAGCAGCCTCCCCAGTAGTAAATATATACAGCAGCCCCAGTGGTATACAGCAGCCTCCCCAGTGGTATATACAGCCCCACAGTATATACAGCAGCCTCCCCAGTGGTATATACAGCCAGCATATTACAGCAGCCTCCCCAGGGGTATATACAGGCCCAGCAGTATATACAGCAGCCTCCCAGTGGTATATACAGGCCCCAGCAGTATATACAGCAGCCCCAGTGGTATACAGCAGCCTCCCCAGTGGTATATACAGGCCCCAGCAGTATTACAGCAGCCTCCCCAGTGGTATATACAGGCCCCAGCAGTATATACAGAAGCCTCCCCAGTGGTATATACAGGCCCCCACGTTAGCTGCCCCAGTGGGATAAGAGTATATACAGGCCCATGTATATACCCCAGTGGTATACAGGCCCTCCCCTGCTGCCCGCACACCTGTAAAGTATAGATCATTATACTTCTCGCTGTCCCCTCTCTGCACCGCTCCTCCGGTCTTCATGCGTCTTCCTGCTTCCTCCTCCGCGCACAGACATGACGTCATTGCCCCCGTCACAAACAGGAAGAAGCATGAAGACCCGGAGAAGCGCGGTGCAGAGCGGCGACAGCGACAGGGATAAGTATAATGATGTATTAACTTTACAGGTGTGCGGAAGCAAGGGGGGACCCTGTATACCACTGATGGGGGGGCGCCTGTATATGACTCGTGTATAAGTCGAGGGGGACTTTTCAGCACATTTTTTGTGCTGAAAAACTCGGCTTATACACGAGTATATACGGTACATAAGAATTTGGTAATGGCATTGTAAGACAATTATGAGTAAGCTGGATAATCGTCAAAAAATTAAGATACTAGACATTTGAACCAGAAATGAGCAATTTGAAGTGAGCAGATACAGCCCAGATTACTTGTTTTCATTATTGCCCTCTATTTTTTTTTTTTTTTTTAATCAGATGTTTTTTATTAAACATGGCAGTTATTCACATCATATCACAGTATTCCGATATTTTACATTTTAGTGAACCAGAAACAATACCCAACCCCCTCCCCCCATAGACGGCGTAAGCAACGCTTATTAACTACAAAGTGACATATCAAAATCCAATACATAACATCCACATTAGAACTTATATCAGCTTTTCTTACTCAGGTCTAACAGCATAAGAGAGAAATTTTCAACTTAGACACGTTCAAGAACGTATTTCCCACCATGTTTTCACTCCGATCTCAGCCATGGTTCCCATAGTTTCTCAAACATATTTGCAGCATTCCTCCGTCGATACACATTTTCTTCTCTACATCTTATCTAAGTTACCTGCTGCAAATCCCCTTCTCAAGAGGGCGGCTCGGCCCTGATCCAACCCATAGCTAACGTTTTCCTTGCAATGAACAGTAACCTTGCCACCGTGCGATTCAAATTTCTTCCACATATTCAACACACACACTTTTGGCTTCCTTGGAATAACACATCCATATCTTCCTTCAATTAAATTTATCACCACCATCCAAAACGCTTGCAGTCTCGGACATTTCCACATCATATGTTACATTCCCGCACCCTAATGCATGCATCTTGGACATTCAGAGGTGTTTCTCACTCCAATCTTATATAAGAATTCTGGGGATCTATATGCCCTATGTACCCAATAGAGCTGCAACAACCTACCTGGTTCACTCAAAGACAATTTTGGGCCATATTCCAAAATAGTATCCCACACCTCATCATTTATTACCCCCCCCTTCTTCCCATTTGTCTTGTGCCCGTATAGGGTGCCGAGGTAAAAAGGTATGCAAAAGATCTCCATAGATAGATAACTTTCCTTGTACCACCCTCCGTGCATATGTAGTCTAGTACAATGTCTATCTGCACCCCCATGTTATTTATTTTACCTGCCTTCCATAAGCATGCCAAAGTCGGAGGTACAAAAACCCATCCGTCTCAGTAAATTAGAATTCCTCCCTCAGGAATTCAAACGACCTTAGTATCCTATTCTCTACAAGTTGCCATAGATATTCTAGACTCCTACGCATCCTGGACTTTTGTCCCCCCAGTTTATAAAATTCCACCAAATTGTTATTCATCCAGACAGGGGTGTATTTTGTCATTCCATTTACCATACCCAGGGAGGGGAGTCCCCACCCCCCAGTCGTTCCAAATCTCCAGCGTCCAAACTCTGTACCAACGGGGACCTTTTTGTCATTTCCTCCAGAATAGTCTTCGACAAACTCCCCTTCCCCCTTGAAGCCCATCCTCTAATATGCTGGCTCTGGGATGCTAAAAAATAGATCCACGGGTTTGGCAAAGCAATTCCCCACTCTGTCTTTGGTCTCTGCAAAATTTCCAATTTTATTCTAGGTTGGCCACCACCCCAAACCAGATCCCTAAATAAGGAGTTGAGTCTCTGAAATAGTACCCATGGGAGCCACACAGGCGAGCTATGGAGCACATACAGGATCTTTGGCATAAGTATAATTTTAGCCAGATTTGCCCTCCCCACCACCGAGAGACGCAACTTACACCAAGCTTGGGCCTTATCCTTCAATTTGGCTAACAGTGGGTCTACATTCAATTTAACAAAATCTGTAACAGGCAGGGCAATCTGTATTCCCAAATACTTAAACTGGTTTACTACTTTAAATCTAGTACATCCAAGTTCTCCCAGTTCTTCCTTTCTTTCCCTATCGATCATCAATAGATTGGATTTGTCCCAATTAATACGTAAACCCGACATGTCTCCAAACCTCTTAACCAGTGCTACCGCCTGTTTTTTTTTTTTGAACCATCTTTTTATTGGATTTTCTACATATAAGCACAGTTCCAAAAGTTTGAAAAGTCTTGATACACATGTTCAACAAAAAATAAACAGTAAGTGAATACAGTTTTTAAATACAGAGATATGCATTCAATGACAAATATGAACATTGGTTTCTAATACCCCACCCTCCCCCCTCCCCTGGATATCTCCCTTGGACTGAGATATTTTTATTTATCAGAATATAAGAGTATCATACATTTAATAAACCTTTGGTATAAGACATCTACCTCTACCGAACCCACCTATTCACTACATCTTAATCTGCCTAATGTTCCACCCAAGTCCTCCAATGCGTACCATTCCGAGGAGTGGAAAGGTCTCATAAAATTGTCTATCTCACCGTCGGTGAACTCTTTAACGATGAATGTTCTCCATTTGAAGAAAAACTTCTTTGTTAGTTTACTTGGGTTACGTAGCGTGTCCATAGATTCAAGTGTCAATGTTTTTCGCATCAAGTTTTTGACCTGGTATAAGTCTGGGGGTTTATCATTAAGCCATTGTTGGAGTAGAAGCCTTTTGGCTATCAATGCGATATAATGCCACAATATGTGTGGGTGTCTGCTGGTTTCAGAATTTGTCTGATAGTGAAAAATCCATCTCATAGGGCTCAGGTTCTCCATGTCTCCACAAATTTCTTTGGCCCACCTTTCCACCTTTTTCCAATAATTTTGTGAATCAGGGCAGGACCACAGGCCATGCTCCAGGTCCGTCATGGACGCCTTACATTTTGGGCAGTGAACCCATCTCCCCTGATTGGCCTGAGAAGGAGGTATATTGAAACCCTGAATAGTACCATGCATGATCCTGAACTGAGAATCTCTCCACCTCTCATTGGTTATGTAGCGTCTTACAAGTCCCCACCCTTCTAGAATCTTCTGAGTGAGTTCTGGGTCATTGAAATGTTTACGCCATTTTTTGAAGAACCCCCCCCTCCTTTGTGGTCTTAGTACCTGCTGTAATTTGGCATATAATGAAGTAATCGACACATCACCTTCAGTTATGTTTAGCACTTCAGACCACAAATTATTGTCGACCTCTCCAGAGAGGTCACGCAATTGGGAAAGGAGATGGTGATTCAACTGGCGAAACTGAATGGCATGGAACTGAGGTAGAGTATAAACAGACAATACCTCCCTCTCAGTCATCCATCTTTTCTCCTCAAGATTCATGAGGTCTTCCAGTGTGCGGACACCTTTATCTCTCCAAATCTTAAATAGGGAATTCTCCCGTCCCAGCGTGAAAGCCGGACATCTCCATGGATTAAGTTGCCTAGATATCCTCCACGATAATTTGAGCTTCTTTCTAACCTCTTTCCACGCCATAATAGTATCCCTGTATATCACTGTGTTTTTCAGGGTGTCAGGAAGGCAGGACAATGGGGAGTGTAACAAGGCGGATAAGTCCCATGGTCTGGCCCATTCTCCCTCCAACTTCACATCCGAGAATCTACTTGTGCCTTTAATCCAATCCAATACATTTCGTAATAGACATGCTAAGTTGTATCCCCTGATGTCTGGTAGTTGCAAGCCTCCTTCATGTTTGCACTGGATCAGGGCTCTAATGGCCAGCCTAGGTTTCCTTCCTCCCCACAAAAATCTGGAAAATGCTTTATTAAGCCTCATTGTATCAACATGTTTCAGCAACATAGGAATAGTCTGAAGAGGATAAAGCAGTCTCGTGAAGCTAACCATTTTAAGTAAGTGGCAGCATCCCATCAGAGAGAGTGGCAGCCCCTCCCATCTCACTAGTTCCTGCTCAATCTTCACGATAATTGGCAAAAAATTAAGCCTATATGTCAGACTGCTGGATCTAGCTAAATGTATCCCTAAGTATTTGAAGCTATCCTTTGGAATTGGCAGGCCACAAAAATATTTCCCTTTCTGTGAACCGCCTCCCGGGTCAATATAAAAGATTTCACATTTATTTTTATTAAGGGAAAATCCTGAGTATTTATCCCACGCCTCTATGTCTGTCAGTATATCCGGAAGGTCTCTTTCTGGGTTTTGGACATATAGAATTACATCATCCGCAAAAAGCGAGAGCTTAAGTTCGTCCGTTCCCACTCTAAATCCTTCATAAGCACTATGACGTTCTAGATACAAGGCCAGAGGTTCTATGGCTAAATTGAAAAGAAGGGGGACAGCGGGCATCCCTGTCTTGTTCCCTTCTGGAGTAAGAAGGAGTCTGACAGAAAGCCAGGTGTACTTATACAAGCCCTAGGATTGTTATACAAGGCAGTAATATACTGTCTAAAGGGACCCTCCAAACCTATAGAGTCTTCCCAACCATGACCATCTGACATTGTTGAATGCCTTCTCGGCGTCCAGAGTAATCATGGCTGGGTTACCCCCCTCCAACCTTATTTTTTTCCCCATGATATCCATCATAAGCATTGTTTTTCGTATATTAGTTGTAGTCGATCTTCCCTTTACAAAGCCTGCCTGATGCGTGGGTATCAATTTAGGAAGGATCATTGCTAGTCTATCAGCCAGTATTTTGGAAAGGAGCTTCAAATCCTGGTTTATTAAAGAAATTGGTCTGTAGCTCGCTGGATCAGTGGGTGTCTTTCCCGTTTTAGGAATTAATTTGATATAGGCCAGGTTCATTCTCTCTGGTATAGGGGCCCCCTGTAATATCCCATTATACAGGTCACAAAGGACCGGTGAAATCTGCTCCCGTAATGCCTTGAAGAAAGCACCATTGTAACCATCCGGCCCAGGGGCCTTGCCCGTATTTAATTTTTTAATAGCCATCTCAATCTCATCAGTGGAAACAGGGCCATTGAGAAACTGGATGTCGTCTTGAGAAATGGTTGGCAGTTTAATTTTGTTTAACCAGGCAAGGCCTTCTGGGTCTTCTATGCTCGTCTCCGTGTAGAGGGATGCATAGAATGTGCCTAACACTCGAGAGATGTTTTTAGGATCATTCCAGATATTGCCATGTTGATCCATTATAGCTTGGATAGGAGATGAGTTGTGTCTGCCCCTTGCTAAGCGCGCCAGCAGACGCCCTGCCTTGTCGCCATATTTATGAAGTTCCAATTCTAACCTACTTTTAAATATGTCTTCTCTTTTCCCTGCCCAGACATCAAACTCTTTCTTTGCCTGCAACCATGTCTCTCTGTCGGGATCCGCCATTGTGGATTGGTACTTCAGATATGCTTCTCTTACTCTCATACTGGTCTCAACAAATTTTTTTTTAATCTGTCTTTTAATCCTCACGCTATAGGCCATGATGTGCCCCCTCATAACTGTCTTTGCTGTCTCCCAATATAAGCCCGTATCTGGTCTATGTTCTATGTTGTCAGTGGAGAAATGTGACCACCACTCTCTGAGTAACTTCAGGAAGTTCTCTTCCCTTGCAAAAGTATCCGGGAATCTCCACAGATAGTCGGAGCCTTTTTCAAATTTATCTCTGGTCTCTAACACCAACGGGCTGTGGTCCGAGATCAGCATATCCTCAATTTTAACTTCCGTCATCTGCTGAAGTATTCTAGATGACACAAAAAACATGTCCAGTCTAGACCACGACCCGTGGGGTGCGAGAAATGGGTAAACTCCCTGCCCAGTGGGTTCACAGTTCTCCATGCATCAGTTAAATCAGCTGCTCTAATCATTGATTTCAAAACACTCTCTGTTTCTACTTCTCTCCCCACTCGTTTCCTCGACTGTGAATTTGGTGCAGAACGTCTGTCCTCTTCTATCCTCATAACCGCGTTGAAATCCCCACCCATTATCCTATTACTGCCGTTATCCATAAGTATCCTGTTTTGTAGTTGTTGGAAGAAGGGTTTCTGCTTCTCATTAGGGGCATATATGTTGTATACAGTAAAAATGTCATTTTGAATTTGTATAGTTATGTGGAGTATTCTGCCTTCCTCATCAGTGGAGGTAGAGAGAATTGAATGAGCTAGTGATTTGTGAATCAAAATCAAGACCCCCGCTTTCCTCTCCACCGCTCCTGACCCATAGACCTCACCCACCCATAGTTTTTTCAGGCGAAAGAAATCTTCCTCGGCCAGGTGGGTCTCCTGGAGCAAAGCTATATCCGCATGTAACCTCTTAAGATGGCGTAATACCATCATGCGTTTTGCCGGGAACGTAGACCCTTAACATTCCAGGAGACCCACCTAACCATCTGAAGCCTCCCCCTGAGGGATCTCAAGTTTCTTCTTCACCGACGGCCATAGAGAAACGATGTCATCTAGTGTGTCCAATAGTAGCAAACGTCTAACAGAGATAATACCTTGTCTTAGAAACTCAATTCTGAGGATGATATCCATTTTTTCTTTTTATGTTTTCCCCCCCTTCTTCCCTCCCTTCCCACCCCCTAACACTCCAACACCCTTTCTCTATCAAATTAGGTAACTTCTCTTCTTCCCTCGAGTGCCACCAACACAAATAGCCCCACCCCGCCTCGACCTTCCCTCTCACATAGAAATCTTAATGAAGCAACAAACTGTTATATCTCCGACGCCAAACCCCATTAACACCTCCAGATTAGTTAAATGTGCCGCCAACTCCGAACAGCCCATCAAGTTAACATTTCAAGTGACTATCAACATAAGTACAATAGACCCACACCTCCCCTCCCCCATCAGCCGTAATTACTTTGCGTAATATAAACAAATCAGCAAAATTCTACATAGTTAGGGGTAGGGACTAAAAGGGGAAAAAAAAAAAAAAAATTAAAAAAAAATAAAAAAAATTTTTTTTATAAAAAAAAAAAATAGAATAGAATAAACGGGGGGAGGGATGAAAACAAGAGACAACAACACCGCAATTAGCTGCTGACACACAACATCTCCTCCCTCCGTCTTTCTTCAGAGCCTATACCCGTCACTCTCAGGCGGTGTAGGATAGAAGGTTATCAATATTGTTCAAACTTTTCTTCACCGTCTCTTCTGCCATCTCGTTCCCGTCTGTCTCTGCTGCCTGGGCGTTTCCAGGGTCGTTTTCTTCGGCGTCCTCTCGCCAGTTTGGGATTGTGATCTGAGTCTATAGGAACTCACAGATTCTCTATCTGTCTCAGTCTCTGGGTCCAGATTGGGATTAGGATGTGCTGGTGTCTCAGTTGTAGGGCAGGGCGATGACTCAGGTCTTCTAGGAGACCCTGTATTGTCTTTGATGGCCGTCATAGCTTCCTCCGGATCCGAGAAGGTTAACAAGGTTCCCTCCCTGGATCTGAATTTAAGTATCGCTGGAAAGTTTAGTTGGAAACGGACATTTTTCCTATATAGTAATGAGCACGCTTCACTAAAGGCCCGTCTACGGCGTGTGACTTCCACTGAATAGTCCGCAAATACCGATACTCTATACCCATGCAGAACTAGAGGGAGCTTTTTGGCTTTGTATGCGCGGAGAATCTCTTCCTTATCTCGGTGGTTAAGGAATTTTGCTATAGCATGCCTAGGTTTCTTGAGTTCTCTGGAAGCTGGGGCTGAGGTTGATTGTCTCGAATTTGTTGTCCTCTCCTGTATCTCTCTAGGCGGGCCAATCCTATGGGCGCGTTCCGTCTTACATCTGTGAGTAAGGCCCAGGGCCCTAGGCAAATCAACCTCAAAAATCTCGTCCAGCTGAGACACTGATATTGTTTCCGGCAGACCCACTATTTTTAAGTTACTCCTTCTCGTTCTATTCTCAATGTCCTCCAATTTGTTATGGGTATATGCCGAGTGCTGTTGCAGAGACCGTATCTGATCTTCAAGTTCCTGAATCCTATCCTCTGCAGCACCAATTCTAGTTTCAGCCTCTAGGAGTTGTTGTTCATAAGTTTCCACTTTTACACTCAAATCTTTGGTTGTTGCTGTAATCATATCTGCTACTGTTTGCTTAAACTCCTCAGCTAGATGAATAGCCATTTCTTTTGCCAGCCTTTTGTAGTCTAAATGCAGCATACTCCATCTTCCTCCTGTGTTCTCCTCCCCACCCTGTTTATTGTGTTTCTCTCCTGGGCCAGGAGTTTGTGGGTATATCTGCATCTGGGGCTGATGTATATCACTGATGGCGTCCGGTGCTAATACTGTCTGCCCCGGAGGGATTTCCTGCCTCCTCTCTACACCTTCTTCCATGGTGTTGTCAGCTGTGCTTATCACTCCTTCCCCCTCAGCCTCTTTCTCCCTGTGCCCGGGCACCGATCCCACCTTGTCTTCCTGTGACGCTCTCAGTACATGCTGGGCGTTGTGCTTGCTGCGAGCGCCATTACTGTGATCGTCTCCCGGCTTCCCGCCTCTATCTCCCTCCTTGCCCTTGTTACATACTTGTCCATTGTGGACATCGCGGGTCACTCCGGAATCGCGGCAGTCGCCTCTTCACAGTGGCGGGGTCATGGGGCAGCACCGGAGGCCGAATTGCAGTGGATTACGGCGGATTGCCGAGGCAGGGAGCGTAGCGGGGCTCAGACGCGGCTACACATGGAGGCGCCGGAACCGGACGTTGCTACCGCCTGTTTTAATGATTCTAAGGGATCCTGCAAGAACAAAAGAAGATCCATAAAGTGCAATTTTTTCCTCCACCTGACCAAATTTAAAACCTACCACTTCAGCCGTTCTTCTTATATGCACCGCTAGTGGTTCTATCGCAAGGGCAAATAACAATGGAGAAAGGGGGCATCCCTGCAGAGTTCACCTGGTAAGGGCGAACTTATCTGACCTTTCTCAGTTTACCCTTATGCAGGCAACTGGGGAGGAATACAGCAACTTTACCCAGTCGATAAACACCAATTTTTTGCAGTAACCAGTTCTCAATAATCTCAGTGGGATTGGCCTCTTCTGCCTTTTCAGGCACCCCCACTATTTTTATATTGTTACGCCGTGAGCGATTCTCCAAATCATCATTTTTTGCCATATCTTCCGCCAGTTGTTTGGTGTATTGTTTGTGACCTTTCTGCAACTTAACAATATCATCTTCCGCTGTGTTAACCCTTTCCTCCACCTCTCCTGCTCTGGCATCTGCTTTTTGCATAGCAGATTTCATGCTGCCAAGCTCTGCCTGTATGCCTTGGACTTGCTGGGTGAGTGCAGTCAGGGCCTCTTTGCAAAAGTTCACAGCTGCAAATATGTCCTTTAGTGTGGGCTCTGTGATAGCAGAGTCCACCTGTGGCCCTGTATTTCTCGCCCCATCTTCCTTCTGGGGGCTAAGTGTGGCTTTACTGGCACCCTCCTCCTGCTCCATCCCGGCCTGATCCCGCTCCTCCTCTGGGTCTTCAGCCCCTGAATCCCTCTCCCCTGGCCCCCGCTCTGTGTCCTCCTCTACCTTGGCAAACCTTTCTAAGCGGGCTTCTGCCGCCATCCTCCAGGCAAAGGCAGCGTTCTCCTTCTCTACCTCCTCCACTGCCTCGGCGCCATCTTGGATTCTGTGCAGGTCCGAAGCGCCGACATCCCGCTGGCTCCTGCGGGTCATCTCTTCGTACCTCCGCTCTCTCAAGCCTCCCTTGGGGTCGAGGGATCCTCTGGTGCCGATAATGTCGGCCCCGGTGCAAGCTGAGTGGCAGTCGCAGCCCATACACAGTGTCTCAGACAACGTACATACATTGTATACAGATATATATATCTATTTAGAGTGAGTACATACTAACATTTAGAAAAGGCTCATCAGCTGCATGATACGTATTTATTTATTGTTATGGGGGGTACACACTATATACAATTGTGGCCAAAAGTATTGACACCCCTGTTATTCTGTCAGATAATACTCAGTTTCTTCCTGAAAATGATTGCAATCACGAATACTTTGGTATTATTATCTTCATTTAATTTGTCTTCAATGAAAAAACACAAAAAGAATTGTCCTAAAGCCAAATTGGATATAATTCCACACCAAACATAAAAAAGGGGGTGGACAAAGGTATTGGCACTGTTAGAAAAATCATGTGATGCTTCTCTAATTTGTTTAATTAAAGTTGACTCAACCTCTGTCCTGTGTCCTTGTGTGTACCACATTGAGCATGGAGAAAAGAAAGAAGACCAACAAACTGTCTGAGGACTTGAGAAACCAAATTGTGAGGAAGCATGAGCAATCTCAAGGCTACAAGTCCATCTCCAAAGACCTGAATGTTCCTGTGTCTACCGTGCGCAGTGTCATCAAGAAGTTTAAAGCTCATGGCACTGTGGCTAACCTCCCTGGATGTGGACGGAAAAGAAAAATTGACAAGAGATTTCAACGCAAGATTGTGCGGATGGTGGATAAAGAACCTTGACTAACATCCAAACAAGTTCAAGCTGCCCTGCTGTCCGAGGGTACAACAGCGTCAACCCGTACTATCCGTCAGCGTCTGAATGAAAAGGGACTGTATGGTAGGAGACCCAGGAAGACCCCACTTCTTACCCCGAGACATAAAAAAGGCCAGGCTGGAGTTTGCCAAAACTTACTTGAGAAAGCCTAAAACGTTTTGGAAGAATGTTCTCTGGTCAGATGAGACAAAAGTAGAGCTTTTTGGGCAAAGGCATCAACATAGAGTTTACTGGAGAAAAAAAGAGGCATTCAAAGAAAAGAACACTGTCCCTACAGTCAAACATGGCGGAGGTTCGCTGATGTTTTGGGGTTGCTTTGCTGCCTCTGGCACTGGCCTGCTTGACCGTGTGCATGGCATTATGAAGTCTGAAGACTACCAACAAATTTTGCAGCATAATGTAGGGCCCAGTGTGAGAACGCTGGGTCTCCCTCAGAGGTCACGGGTCTTCTAGCAGGACAATGACCCAAAACACACTTCAAAAAGCACTAGAAAATGGTTTGAGAGAAAGCACTGGAGACTTCTAAGGTGGCCAGCAATGAGTCCAGACCTGAATCCCATAGAACACCTGTGGAGAGATCTAAAAATGGCAGTTAGGAGAAGGCACCCTTCAAATATCAGGGACCTGGAGCAGTTTGCCAAAGAAGAATGGTCTAAAATTGTAGCAGAGCATTGTAAGAAACTCATTGATGGTTACCAGAAGTGGTTGATTGCAGTTATTTTGGCTAAAGGTTGTGCAACCAAGTATTAGGCTGAGGGTGCCAATATTTTTGTCTGGCCCATTTTTGGAGTTTTGTGTGAAATGATCAATGTTTTGCTTTTTGCTTCATTCTCTTTTGTGTTTTTTCATTGAAGACAAATTAAATGAAGATAATGATACCAAAGAATGTGTTTGCAATCATTTTCAGGAAGAAACTGAGTATTATCTGACAGAATTGCAGGGGTGTCAATACTTTTGGCCACAACTGTAAGTCCTTTTAGATCCCTCAGATCGTTGGTGGGACAATGGGGGTTGTAAAAACAGCCTTTGTTTTGCAGAATCCAGGAGTCCCTCCTCCTTCAGGCTCCGCAGTGTGCACCGCTCTGGGGATGCACGTACGTCAGCTGAGCTGTGATCCACAGACGATGCGTACTGCTGAGCCCGAAGTCATGCTATGGAGTACCGGAAGTGACGCGTTCAGAGTCATTCCCGGCACTCAGCCAACGGACGAGCTAGGCGCACATTCAGATGTAAACATCATGCCTGATGGCGTGATACAAAACAAAGGAGGTGGCGATGGGGACACAGAGAGTACGCCCAGGGGGGCTAACAACGGTAGCCCCAGGGATCATTAGCATCCTAATGAGCAAGTATCTAAAAGTTTTTATTAGACAGTCACAGGGCAGATTTAGTATAGAAAGGGATAGTTGGAGTCAGGGCCGGTTTTAGGCAAAATGGGGACCTGAGGAAAAGGTTAAAGTGGGCCCTAACTGCGCACATATTGCACCGTCACACTCAGACATTTGGGTTACATTTACAAGCACCAAATTCAGACTGGTGAATGAGCGCAATCTATAATATTCAAGTCATTCAGCGCTTGTTTCCGGCCTCTTTACACAGGATCATGAAGAATGATGGGTGCAGAGCAATCACCGGTAGAGCAATCTGTCCTCTACAGGATCAGGTTATCGGCAGCACTTCTGCAGTTTTCAGCGGGTGATGTGCTGTCGTGAGTAAAGATTTCTGTTCCTCCATAAACAATCCAATCACCTGATGATGAGCAGCATTTTGCTCGTTTCTTGGGCGATTGCCGACCTGTTTACACCTAGGAACTCTAATCTGTGCATCCAGGATATTTAAATGTGGATGTTACATAAACACAACACACGATATGTGACGCAAACACTATATATTACACGTATATACCGAGCACACATACATAGACACACACATCCATTCCCATCATTGTCTGTCTGTGTCATACAGGACGGCTCCTCCAGGGAGAGTCGCTCTTTCTAACCACTTATCCTCTGACCAAGAGATGGGGATTCTGAGCACAGGACTCATTATATTGATTAAAATTTACCTGCAAGTGTTTAATGAAATAGGATTTATAAACTGGAGAGATATTTAGGGTGGAGGCACACTATCATGCATCAGAAACGCAGCATTTTTGATGCATGACAGTGCTGCGAGTGCTGTGCGTGTTTGTGGGTGTGTATGGTGCGAGTATGGTGCGTATGGTGAGTGTGGCTGGCTGTATATATGTAAGTGTGCTGTGATTGTTAGGTGTGAGTGCGTGTGTGGTGCGTGATTGTGTTTGTGATGCTGTCCACGGTCCTGAAGGACCACGGGAAGCATTTGTTGGGAAATTAAAGCTCTATGGCTGTCAAAGCCACAGAGTTTAAATTTCCCGCATTGCCGATAAAGTAAGTAATCATCTTGCACCGCTGTGTCAGCAGTGCCAGATGATTACTGAAAACCCAGCTCATGGGCACATTTGTATATTTTGAGGGGTTAAACTGCATATGCAGCATCTGTGCGGCATATGAACACAGATGCTACATATGCGCTAAATAACCCCGGTCCAAAATGGTTAATATGTGGCAATTAACTTGTCACCATGTCTCTAGGGATTGCCCCCCTCCCTAGAGACATAGTGCTAATAATCATTGGTGGTTCAGAGGTTAAATTGCTCCTTTACTGAATAGCCGGCATTTGTCAGCTTTCAGTATTGTGCTCTGACAGCCGGGGGTCCTGGCTGTCAGAGCACAATACTAAATGCCGGCTATTCAGTAAAGGAGCAATTTAACCCCTGAACCACCAATGATTATTAGCACCATGTCTCTAGGGAGGGGGCAATCCCTAGAGACATGGTGACAAGTTAATTGCCACATATTAACCATTTAGGACCGGGGAACATTGCCGCATATGCAGCATCTGTGTTCATATGCCGCAGAGATGCTGCATATGCAGTTTAACCCCCTAAATTAAAAAGAGGTGACCAGTAGCTGGGTTTATCATAATCATCTTGCACTGCTGACACAGCGGTGCAAGGTAATTACTTACTGTACCGAGGAAACCGGTAACTAGAATTTAACAGCACATGGTGCGAGTGCGAGTTTGACTCGCACCCATATACTTATAATGGCCTCTCGCGCGAGGGAATCGCGTGCAATTGCAGCATGCTGTGATTGCACTCGCATTGCCCTCGCAAAGCGAGAGTAATGCGTGAAACTCGCATTGGTGTGACCTGTATCATTTAAAGATACAGGTCCGAGTGCAATGCGATTTTTTCACGCATTGCACTCGCGCGGGTTTTGCGCCAGTGTGCCTCCACACTAAGAGGAATGTTTTCATAGGATCATCTACTTAAATGTCATCTTTAACAAAGATCTGCTATATTCTTCATATTATAAAACAAATACATTTGAATTGAGCCCCATCGTGGTTATGTTGTCTTGTTCTGGGGTTGATAGTGGAAATATTGACTTTAAAGGAGTTGTCCAGAATTCTATAAACATGACTGATTTATTTCAAAAACAGCGCCACCCCTGTCTACAGGTTGTATGTGATATTGCAGCTCAGCTTAATTGAAGGGAATTAGCCTATGCTGTAATACCACATGCCACCTGTACACAGGGGTGGTGCTGTTTTTGAAAGAATGTAGTAAAGTTTTATTAATCCTGGACATCTCCTTTAATGCCTTGTAAGTTCTGCTTGATAACTGGCTACAAATGTAGGAATTAAGGAGATCCCCTAACTCTAATTACAGCCATCATGAACATGTGAAGACTGAAGCCTGCGGGGGTCGCTCCTGCTGCTATTATATGGCAATTACAAGGATTTTATAACTTCTACCACTGAGCGATTTTTCGTTTTTGCTTTTTCCTCACCTCTTCCAAGAGCCATAACTTTTTTATTTTTCCTTCCACATAGTCGTAAGAGGGCTTATTTTTTGAGGTATGAGTTGTACTATTGAATTACATTATTCATTCTACCACAAAATGTACTGGAGAATGAGAAATTCCAAGTGCTTTGAAATTGCAAAAAAAAAGAAAATGCAATTCCACAATTTTTTTTTAGTTTTTTTATTTATCATGTTAACTATATGGTAAAAGGGACTTCATAAGTTGATTATCTGGATCATAATAAGAACATACTGAACATTTTTTTTATTTCAATCCTAAAAAAAACCAGAAATTTGTAAAAAAAAAAAAAATAAATAAAAATAAAAATTTGCTTTATTTGCCATTTTCCAAGTCCCATGATGTTTTAATTTTTGAAGATACAGGGCTATGTGAGGGCTTACTGTATGTGCCCTGAGCAGACATTTTTACTGATATCATTTTTTTTTTAAATCAGATAAATTTTTATTAATTAAACAGTTTCCAAACACTGATATCATTTTGAGTCAGATACAACATTTTGATCGCCTATTATTGCATTGTATTGTAACAACGTGGTGGCCCAAAAACATAATTCTGGCGTTTTTATTTTTCTCCCGATACACCATTTACCAATTGGACTAATTTACTTCATATATTGATAGCTTAAATTCGTACGAACGCAGCGATACCAAATATGTGTATTTTTTTTTTTTTTTACTGTTTTATTGCTGTTTTCAGATCAGCTCCTTTGGGGGCCCCTAAGAGAGTGGGGGCCCTGGGCAACTGCCCAGTCTTCCCCCCCCTCCCCCTAACGCCAGCCCTGGTTGGAGTACTAGTAGGAAGATGCAGGGACATGTAGTGATAGCCTGGGGGGCTTTAGGTAGGTGACAGGTTCCCTTTAAAGATAGTACATGAACGATTGGTTTATATCTGAGGCTCTCCAGAAGCACAATGTACACCAAGATCCTTAAAAGAGGAAAGCATTCGTACGTCAGTTTCCTTCCTTTTAAATACAGGCAAAGCTGACCCATAAGAAAATGCAGCCAAGCAGAGAAAAACAAATATGGTGTACACTGATCCCACACGTGCAGAATGACTGGAATGTAAGCTGTGAAATGAAAGATGAAAAATACAATAATAATACAGTAACATGGAATCAAAGGATTTGTCCAAATGCCAGTTCTCATTACCTGGAGCAGTGAAACCATCAATGTGTTTGGTAGACAAGAGAGTAATGTGTACTTATAAACCAAGACAATGTGGCAACTTATAAAGATTTCTAAAGAAATCATGAATTTGGTATCTTTATCTTTCTTCAGGAACACACTGCTCACCTACTACTCATCTTCTGACTTGCCAAAAGGTAGATTGCATGGTCACACCACTGGTCCGGACTGTGCATTCTCCTATGCTTCAAGTAAAAGCCTTGCCTCTGCAGCGTTAAGCCCCCGTCACACATAGCGAGATCACTGTTGCGTCAAAGGTTTTGTGATGCAACAGCGATCTCGCTATGTTTGACACGTAGCAGCGATCGGGCCCCCGCTGTGACATCGCCGATCGAGTCGGAATGGCCTAGACCATTTTTTGATCGTTCTGGGCAGCATGCATCAGTGTGTTTGACGCCTTAAGAACGACCTCCCGCATTTTCAAAATTCTTATGGGGAGGCAAGAGGGCGAGACTTAAACTTACAACTCTAATGCTCTCTAGAGAGGAGGGGGGACTGAAGGTTCCTGATATTAGGGGCTATAATCTAGCGTGTGTCATGAGAAATGTGCTAGACTGGATAAACTGCACTTCCAAATTCTCTGATGTGGGCCTGGAGGGGGAGTTCTCGAGACCCTGGGATCTGTCGGCCCTGCTGCACTCCTCATTGAAAGATTTACCTATGAGAATTAAGTGCACATCTATTTACAGGGACACAATAATGACTTGGAAGGCAGTAAGGAAAAAAATGAAGCTCTCCTGGCAGATCTCTAAACACCTGAACCCTTGGGCTGCTCCTTCCTTTCCACAAGGAGCTGAAAATTTGTTATTTAACGCATGGAAGGAGAGAGGGATAAAAACCCTGGGGGACCTCATGCATATAGGGGAAAAGAGATGGCTAAATGGCAAAGAAATCTTAAATAAATTTAATTTGCCAAGATCTCAATGGCTACAATGCTTACAACTACAACGACATCTCTTGTCCCGGTTGCGTGATGTCTCTAGGGAAATAGAAGGCGGTGAATGGGAGGAAATGGTGAATAATGCACGAGAGCATATGTCTATATCCTCTGTATATAACAGGCTACAGCTCACCCTACGACCTCTAGGGACTCATAGATTATTTTCATTGTGGAGAAGACACTTCGCAGATCCAGATCTTACTCAAAATATATTGACAGGATGGGGTACAATAAGAAAAAATATTATAAATGAGAAGTGGAGGGATACTCAATATAGACTTATGCACGGAATAATTAAGGGCTTCAATATCCCACACTCTTCGACCAATAATGAGAGATTGTCGCATTGCCCTAAATGCAAGACTCCCTTAACCGATCTCGAGCATGGAATATGGTCTTGTTCGGAGTCAAGAAAATATTGGGAAAGAATAGGAGATCTAGCCTCAGGATTATATCCTGCCGAGAGTAGAAGTGAACCATTGTTATGGCTATTTCACTACTTGGTTAACTCTCCCTCGGATTACCAGTTACATACCCTATTCCACACAATCTCTTTAGTGGCCAAGAGGCTTCTCCTACTTCACTGGATTTGTGAGACTGTTCCCACTATTGAAATGGTACAGAATACTCTCAGGAAAACGCTAGACTTGGAATCTTTAGAGACACTAAAAAATCCCACCAAATTAACTAAAAAATTTTTCCACAAGTGGAAACCTTTCATACTACAGAATTTCTCAAGAGTAGAGATGGAAAGATTTATGATTCCTTATAAAAATACGGAGTGGTACGCTATTGAGGATCTACAAGGTACTTTAGGAAGCTTGAGATGTGGCATTTAATATTGGCTAATAATTTCAGGAGCTAATAAATTTCCGATATTATGATTGAATAATGAAAGAAAAGAATCTTTACGAATAAGGCATAATGGGAGGGGAGGGAGGGGTTTATTCTTTTGTGAGTAATTGATATTGTTTTTGAGTTTTACCAAAGCTGTCATTACTTATATACTCTGTTATCATTTTGTAAATACAACTGTATATTATTTTTTTTTTGTAAAGGCTGAAATACTAATAAAAATGATGGTTCAAAAAAAAAAAGAACGACCTCGTTGGCGACTCAAAACACAGCCACGTAGGTCCGAGTCATCAGACTAGCTGCTATGTGACAGGGTCCCAATGACCGCTGAGGTAGTTATACGGGTCGCCGTATCGTTGCTGCGTCGTTGAGTAGATCTTAGTGTATGACATCTCACCAGCGACCACGTAGCGACGTTCCTGCGATCCTTACCAGGTTGTATCGTCGGGATCACTGGAACGTCGCCAAGTGTGACGGGACCCTTAGTGTACATTCCATGATCAGTGTTTGTTGACTTTTTTACACTGCAGAATTTCTGCACCAATTCCACACCTTAGTTTACTTGCTTTTTAACTTGAGTTTGTGTGCGTTTTTGTTGCATGCATTTTCACCATATTCGTTTTTGTTTCAATAAAGGTGGTTTTAACACAGGCAGCAGAGCAAACAGAAAGGCCCACTTCACATCTAAGGATGAGCTGCGTTTGCGTTTCTATGTGTTTTTACTGCTAAAAATGCATCAAAACGTATCCAAAAACGCACCCATATGGTTTAATGCAAAACGCATTGCAAACACAAATGCAAAACGCATGTCATTTTGCAAAAATGCAAAACACGTGTTTTTGCAAACGCAGCCAAAAACGTTGCAGCCCACGCATGCGTACTCCGTTTTTTTCAAAATGACATGCATTGTGCATGTCAAAAGCTTGCAATGCTTTTTGCTTTAAACCCTATGGGTGCGTTTTTGGATGCGCTTGCTTGTGTTTTTGCGGTAAAAATGCATAAACGCAAACGCAGCCACACACAGGCAAAACTCAGATGTGAAAAGGTTGCCCAAAGCAAAGAGTTCAATATCCCATAACCAACAAATACACATACATAAAATAAAATAAAGATATAGCTAGATGATAGATATTTTGCAGACATCAAATTTCCCAACCACCATACATATTATAAACTTGCACCCTTTAATGTCTTTCATGTGGCACTACAGGGTGTTCAACCTTGTTTAACCTATTAAATCAATTAATAATTAAAAAAAAAAACCAATGTGGGTTACACCTATTTTTTATAACCAGCAAAGGTAAAGCAGATGGCTGCAGGCTGATATTATCATGCTGGATAGGTCCATGGTAATTGGGCCCTTCCCAGTCTAAATATACCAGCCTGTAGGTGCTCTAAAAGTGAAGCAAGGCATAAGATGCGCCAAATCCGGTGCTTAGACGCGTCTTTTCCTGATTGCCTTGGTACGGTAGCAATCAGAGTAATGGTTTTTGGGGTTAATTTTAGCTGTGTAGTGTCAGCTGATATCAAACTCTGTTGTTAGTGATGGAGATGTGTCCTCCAGACACCCACATTACTAACCGAGTAAGTAAAAAAATAAGAGAAAAAAATCAAACACACCAAAAAAGTTTATTTGAAAAAACACTCCCCCATACTTTATCCTGGTTCACCTTTTTATTGAAAAAAAACAAACCTGCAGGTCCAACGTAGTCCAGGAAATCCGATGTAGTCCACAAATGGTAACTTGAAAGACATAAAAAAGAAAGAAGAATGAAGGACTGACCCTCGTTCACCAATTTATTAGAAAGGAAAGTTCCCATGTCCGATATAGTCCAGCGGTTCCCACGATATTCCTTGATTATGGAAATCAAAGGCTATGGAGCCTCGGAACAAGACTTCACAGACTGTGATCAGCACCCACTGATGGCTCACGCTACGTTGCAGACACCAGGGACATTGATGAGCAGTGATGTCTGAAATGTCATCGCTCATCACTCGTGACTTCACTGCTCATCACAGTCAGAGAGTGTCGCAGAGCACAGTGGGAGCTGTTAATGGATGCTGCTCAAAGCCTCTGGAGCCTCGTTCTCAAAGCTCCATAGCCTTTGATCTCCGTAACGAAGGAACACCGTGGAAACCACTGGACTATGTCAGACATGGGGACTTTGCGTCGTAATAAATTAGTTATCAAAGGACAGTGCCCAGTTTTTATGTCATGCCTGGCTCTTTATTTTTTGTAAATAAATTGTTAAACCTTTGAACCTGGGAAAGAGTTGCAGAGTTTTTTCAAATAAACTATTTTTGTGTTTGTTTGTTTTTTACCTCCTGGATTAGTAATGGAGGTGGCCTACAGACACTACTTTATTACTAACACCAGGGCTTGATATCAGTTGACACTTCACAGCTGACATCAACCTCAAAAAACCTTTACCCGATTGCCACTGGGAAGAGCCAAGACAAAGTGCCAGAATTGGCACATCTTATGTGATGTGCCACTTTTGGCGTGGCTGCGAGCTGGGATATTTAGAATGGGTAGGGCCCACTAACTGTGAACCTTCCCAGCCTGAAATATCAACCCGCAGCTATCTGTTTTACCTTTGCTGGTTATCAAAAATAGGGGGGGACCCACGTTTTTTCTTAAAGGGGTTGTCCACTGCTAGGACAACCCATCCTGATTCCACTTGTTTCCTCCAGTTAAAATAATAGAGTCTGTACTCAATTCCCTTCTGGCAGCATTCCAGCGCTGTCAGTAATCGTTGTTCAGGGCTCTCATGACATTCTGATGCTACTGAAGCCCCACATTCAATCACTGCTGACTTGTCTCTACGCCTTCAGACCAAATGAGATAATGAACAGGAAGTGATACTGCAGCTGCCTCACACTTCCTATTGATCGTTCATTTAATCTAAAGGCATAGAAACTGAAGACAGTGTTGATTTGATGCTGGCCTTGCATGACATCACAATGTTACATAAGCCAAAAAGCACGATTACTGACAGCATTGGAACAGTCCAAGAACAGGAGGTAGGTACATGTCTTTTAGTTTAACTGGGGGGAAACAAGTGGAATCAGAAGAGGTTGTCCTAGTAGTGGACAACCCTTTAATTATTTATTAGGTTTAACCAAGCTAAACACCCTATAGTGCCACATAAAAGGCAAAAGGCACTAAGGGGTACAAGTGTATAATATGTAGGGGGTTTGGGAAATTAGATACCTGTCTCTGTCTAATATATATCATCTATCACACTGAATCTTCATACTTGTTTTTGTGCCTGTATATGTGTTTTGTGTACAGTATATTGGGATGTTGAACCCTTTGCTTTGGACAACTCACTGTTTGTTCAGCTGCCTGTGTTTCAGCCAACTCTATGGATACCTGCTATGTAGTTATGGGCAAATCTGAACTGTAAAGTTTAGGATCCATACTGGACACCTAGTATCTGTGCATGGACCCCAAACACGGACGTCTCAGGGAAGTTCGTTACTGTTTGGGTTTGGCCACCTGGATAAAGGGCTAGGGGGCTGCAAAAGGTAGCAAAATGGGGATTAAGCAGGACAATCTTACCAAGTTACAACGCTGCTGTCACCCTGCTTCTAGGTCTGCTCATTAAGCCTTATGAATATTTCTTTGGTTCTCCTGCTCACCCTCTATGACGTCTTTAATTGCTTGTAGTTAGACTGTGCCCCCTCCTCTGTGCTGGTATCTTTGATTGGCTGTCCTACACATTAGTGTAAAAATAAATAAATCATTTAAAAAAACTTTGTGGCATCCCCTAATGTTTTGAGGGTGGTTGGTATTCTCAGCCTGGGGAGGTCCATGGCTATTGAGTCCTCCCCAGGCTAAAAATAGCAGCTCACAACCAAGCAAGATTTGGCGCATCCATGACATGCACCAATCCTGGCGCTTTACTCAACTCATCCCGATTGCCCTGGTGCAGTGGCAATCAGATTAATGACAGCTGTGATTTGTCAAAAAAAAAAAAATCACAGCCACCACCAAGCCCTGGATTAATAATGGGAGAGGTGTTTATGAGACCCCCCCATTACTAATTGTGTAAGTAAAAAGAAGTAAACACAAATCACAGAGAATTTCTTTATTTAAAAAAAAACAAAACACACCCTTTCTCCAATTTATTAACCCCCAAATCACCCTGCATGTCCAAAGTAATCCACAGAAACGACATTGAGTTCAATGGTGCCAGATTACTTGATTATGAGTGAGTTCATTGAAGAAATTCTGCACCAAACCTGCATCTCCTGGCAGAAAAACACACCAGAAACAACACATTTCTAATGTGTTTTTAGTGCGGTTTTGTCACAAAACTGTATGCAAATCCTTCTGACAGAAAAGTCAATGAGAATTCTGAGTTGCACATGTTGCTGTTTTTCCCTTGCAGATGTGGTGTGGAAATAAATCTACAATATGTCAATTCTTGCTATTTTTTTTTCAGCATTGCAATCCCAAATGCATGAAAAACACGTAAAAGTGTGAAAAACCATTCAGTTTTGGTGCATTTTTCTGCCAGGAGATGCAGAATTTTCTCATTGATCTCAGTAAAATACACTACCGTTCAAAGTTTGGGGTCACCCAGACAATTTTGTGTTTTCCATGAAAACTCATACTTTTATTTATCAAATTACTTGCAAAATGAATAGAAAATATAGTCCAGACATTGAAAAGGTTAGAAATAATGATTTTTATTTGAAATAATAATTTTCTCCTTCAAACTTTGCTTTCGTCGAAGAATGCTCCCTTTGCAGCAATTACAGCACTGTAGTCCTTTGGCATTCTAACTGTTAATTTGCTGAGGTAATCTTGAGGTTTCACCGTGCTCTGAACCCTCCAAAGTGGATTGGTTGATTACTTAAGTTATCTGCCGCGACATACTTAATGATTATGAATGGATAAGGAGATACTACTGTGTATTATTATTTTCTGCTGCACTCGCCTGTGGTGATCCGTCTTAATCTTTATAGTTGGATTGGCTTGATGGGCACTTTTTGCGTACCATACAGTCAAGCTGCTCCCACAACAGCTCAATGGGGTTGAGATTGGCGACTGCACTGGCCACTCCATCACAGATTGAATATCAGCTGCCTGCTTCTTCCCTAAATAGTTCATGCATAATTTGGAGGTGTGCTTTGTGTCATTGTCCTGTTGTAGGATGAAATTGGCTTCAATCAAGCGCTGTCCACAGGGTATGGTATGGTGTTGCAAAAATGGAGTGATAGCCTTCCTTATTCAAAAATCACTTTTACCTTGTACAAATCTCCCACTTTACCAGCACAAAAGCAACCCCAGACAATCACATTACCTCCAGCATGCTTGACAGATGGCATCCGGCGCTTTCCAGCATCTTTTCAGTTGTTCTGCATCTTACAAATGTTTTTCTGTGCGATCCAAACACCTCAAACTTTGATTCATTTGTCCACAATTTTTTTTTCCAATCTTCCTCTGCCCAATGTCTGTTCTTTTGCCCATATTAATCTCTTCCTTTTATTAGCCAGTCTCAATATGGCTTTTTCTTCGCCACTCTGCCCTGAAGGCCAGCATCCCGGAGTCGCCTCTTCACTGTAGACATTGACACTGGCGTTTTGCGGCTACTATTTAATGAAGCTAGTTGAGAAGATGTGAGGCGTCAATTTCTCAAACTAGAGACTCTAATGGACTTGTCTTGTTGCTCAGTTGTGCAGCAGGGCCTCCCACTTCTCTTTCTACTCTGGTTAGAGCCTGTTTGTGCTCTCCTCTAAAGGGAGTAGTACACACCGGTGTAGGAAATCTTCAGTTTATTGGCAATTTCTCGCATGGAATAGCCTTCATTTCTAAGAACAAGAATAGATGTTGGGTTTCACATGAAAGTTTTTTTTTTCTGGCCATTTTGAGAGTTTCATAGAACAAACAAATGTAACACTCCAGATTTTCAACTAGTTCAAAGAAGGTCAATTTTATAGCTTCTCTAATCAGCCAAACCATTTTCAGCTATGCCAACGTACTTGTGCAAGGGTTTTCTAGAGTTTTCTAAACATCATTATCCTTCTTAGGGCCGCTTTACACACACCAACTTCTGTGACCAACTTCTGAACAGATCTCTGGTAGCAGTGAAATCATGGACACATTGTTCTATTTTGTGGCTGTGTACAAAATGGAGCAATGTGTCCATGATTTCACTGCAACCAGAGATCTGTTCAGAAGTTGGTCACAGAAGTTGGTGTGTGTAAAGCGGCCCTTACACAGTTAGCAAACACAATGTACCATTAAAACACTGGAGTGGTGGTTGTTGGAAATGGGCCTCTATACACCTATGTAGATATTGCATTAAAAACCAGACATTTGCAGCTAAAATAGTCATTTACCACATTAACAATATATAGACTATATTTCTGATTCATTTAATGTTAGTTTCAATTAAAAAAAAATGTGCTTTTCTTTCAAACCCAAGGAAATTTCAAAATGATCCCAAACTTTTGAATGGTAGTGTACCTCAGGTGAATTTATTGAACTTAATACCAGATTATCGCACTAGGCTATGTACATATGTTTTTGATGTGTTTTTTATGCATTTGAGGTAGAAATATGCTGCAAAACACAGCATGAAATGACATGCTGTAGATTTAGTTCTGTACCAAATCTACAAGGGAAAAAAAGAAACGTGCACAAAACTTCAGAATTCTCATTCTCAAAAAACTTCACCAAAAAAAACACATGAAAAACATTTTTCTGCCAGTATATGCAGATTTGGTGCAGAATTTCCTCTTGGAACTCAATGACCTCACCTCAGGTGAACGAATTGAATTTAATGCTGAATTAAAGAGGAACTGTCACCCCCCTCCTGGATTTCAATCTAAATGCAGTACTGAATGCTGCATGTATGCCAAGCGCCAGATTCCCGCCCTGCTGTATGTATACAGCATAACACGGAGCAGGGCGGGCAAAGGCGCTGACATCAGGGGCAGGAGGCGGGACAGACTAGAATGGATCAAAAGACATGAGGGAGATGGCAAGATAAAGGAAGAAGGTGGCACAGAGAGGTAGAGGGCGGGAACGGCCCCCGTGCATCGAGCTGACTCCAGCCCCATGGAATGCCCTCCTGACTTCCAACAGTGAGTTTTACTAAGGCTAAATCTCGGGGTACAGGGGGGACTAAAGAAATGGGGGACCCCTTGCCTGAATGCAGAATACATGCTGCATTCAGTGCTGCATTTAGATTGAAATCCAGGAGGGGGGGGTGACAGGTCCTCTTTAAGCTAAGTGCACACGTTGAGTATGACTAAATTTCTGCACCAAATCTACATTTCCTGGCACAAAAACGCACAAAATATTTTTAAAAAATGTGTGGGGTCTCCCATATTTTGATACTCAGTCAAGAAAAAGCACAAAGCTGGTGGCTGCAGCCATCTGCGCTGTGTATTAAAATAAGGGGGGACTCCATGTCATTTTTTTCAATTATTTATTTTTACTCTACTGTGAAGGGCAAACAATCACAGATGCTGCCACATAGGGTGGGGGGGTGCAATGTGACAGCAGTGCCAAAACTCAAAGTATAATTGTCAGGCTTAAAAGTGTTCTTGTCAGCAGTTTTATGCAGAAGATGTGGACAAAACCAGAGACGCCTTATAGAAAGCATTTTGGAATGTCCCAAGGGACCGAGAATCACAAGGTCAAGGTCCCCCCCAACCAACTCCGCAAACAAGCCTCCACAATGCTCTGAATGCCAACTTTGAAAATGTCAAAACCAATATCTGATAGATGTACCTTGTCCGCTCTGTACAAACCCCCCCAAAAATCTTCTAACTCGGGCTGCCGGTGTGAGAAACCCCCTAACATTGGCATAAATTTTGCCATGTCTCAGTTTATTTTCTTTTTGATCTTCTCTAAAAACATAAGTTCTTCCGTTCTGCAAGATCATCTCGAAATGATCTCAAAGACCAAACCCGCAAACCCGGAACCTGCTGCGATATCAAACAAAGATTTCCTTTCATGTACCACAATAGGTCCAGGATCCTAAGCTTCCCTACGTCATTGCCGGCTGCATGAAATATAATAAAGGAAGATCACTTTTTTCTTACCATACCCCAACGGAGACCCCTTACCCCATGCCAAAACACTTCGACGTCTTGGACGGAAAAGGACAGATTTTCAGTATATCTTCATCTTGCTGCCGTTTGTTGTGCCCAAAACACAAAAGAGTGGCCGATAATCCACACAACCCTAGGTCCTACAAAAAACAACTCCAGGCGAATATAAGCCTTATATGTGTTATATTTCCATCTACTAATACTTTTTAATTGAATCAGCCAGCATACCTTGCACTTCCTTCTGTAGCCGCCCTGAATTGAAAGGAGTGATAGGTCAATCTCATGTCCGTCAACTGCAAGTTATGCAAACATTTCTTCAATACCGCCTTGAAGTGAAAAGTCGTAGTCGAAGTGCCATTTTTATACAAAAATAGCGGACCAGCTGAATACCCTCGGGACTGAAGCCAATTTGACATTTTATTGACCGGGCAAATGACCTAGTCACCCAAACTACTGAATAAAATGAACCACCGCGGCCCAGTTGGTCAGTTTTGGACCGTCACAACTGTATGTTAAGAATATACCTGCCAAGCGATACATCCGCTGGGAAGAGCCCAGACAGACATTGCTTGCTTGTAGATAATACTTCTACTCAAAATGCCGCAAAAAAGGTCTAAGTAAATATACCTCGAAACATAGCGTCTACATAAGAATCAGAACTTACTGATCCAAGTACTGACCACAGTTAACATAGAAACTCCATAGGTATTGGGCACCAGTCATCCTTCCAAAAAAAGTGTTTTTTATAGCCTTTCAAGAATTGCTTTACTGGAAAAACTCAGCTTCAGCCATAAAGCTTCAAGAAAAATTAAATTCTGGCTAAAGACTTGAAAATAGTTTCATATGACATGCCATCCATGATTAAAGACTCAAGTAATGGCCGGGCTGACTCCACAGAACATCGGTTGCATGGCAAGGTGTTGGCACAGCAAAAACGAACCCATTTACCCCACGCGGTAAAATAGTCAGACCATGTACTAGGAGCCAGCGAGTTTATGATGTATTGTGGAACTAGCTCTAAATCAAGTCCCAGAGATGAGCACGGCAAGACAAGACTTTCCACGCTGGCTTCTTGAATGGTCTGTGAAGGGGTGAGCAGGGAGCGTGCTGCAAAGATGAGTAGGCTAAGCGGGGGTTAGCAAGGAAAAATGCTGCAAGAGTGAGTGGGCTGTGTGGGAGTGAGCAGTTAGCGTGAATGCAAGGATGAGTGGGCTGTGCAGGGGGCGTGTTGCAAGAGTGAGTGGGCTGTGCGGGAGCTAGTGGGAAGTGTGATGCAGGGTGAGTGGGCTGTGCGGGGAGCACGCTGCAAGGCTGGTGGTGGTGGAGCGTTTGCAGGGGTGATGCAGAGGAGCATCTGGGCTGTGCTCAGATGCTCGGAGAGCAGCAGATGTGCGAGGAAAGCAATGTGAGCGGGGGCTGTGCAGGCTGAGCAAGGTGAGCAGGGGCTGTGTTGTGGGCTGAGCAAGGTGAGCGGGGACTGTGTTGTGGGCTGACCAGGGTGAGCGAGGGCTGAGCAGGGTGAGTGTGGGTTGAGCAAAGTGAGCGAGGGCTGTGTGGGCTGAGAATGGTGAGCGGGGGCTGAGCAGGGTGAGTGGGTGCTGTGCGAGGAGAGCAGGAGCCATGTGGGGAGGGCTGGAGCAGTGTGGGGAGGGCAGGAGCATGCAGAGAGCAGGAGCCATGCAAGGAGAGTGGAGGCTGTGAGCAGCAGGCACCGGGCTGGCAGGAGGGAGCATGGACAGCGGGTTTTTGTTTGGCTGCACAGTCAGTAGGTGCCATATTGCAACACCCATCACTTGGGTGTGCAATATGGCTTACAGCCTGCTTCCGGGTGGCGCTGGGAATTAGGAGAGATGGCCTCATCCGGACGAAAGTCAGCGACAGACAACATAAGGCAATTATATGTAGAGATGCTTCCAGTTATTGGATTGCTTGAAGCTGGATACCAAATAGTGTGGTTACTGTACTTTATACAGGAATACTGATTTGGGGTAAGGTGGGAACCCCTGGATGTAAGTATATTGTCTCAAAGAGAAGAAGCACAAGATTATGTTGTGCTCTCTGTCGGAAAGCTTTGCCTAATGTTCTACAAGAAATGGGGGCTTTGGGTGTCACAACTGGAAAGGCTGAATGTGGTTTGCAACTAGCTTTCAAAGATGAATGTGCCTCTCAAGGTAAAATAGGTTGTAGGCCACTGCTCTAAAAGCATACAGCAAGCAAGCACATTTTTTGCCTAGAAAAATGGTTACCTCTGATAAACTTCAGCCTAGGCAGGCTTATTTGTGGGGCCTATTTATAAAAGCATTATAAAACATGTTAAAAAAAAAAAAAAAAAAGTTGATCAGGCAATTTTTCTGGAGCTTAGGAATGCTGAATGCCATTTAGTGAAAAATCATACAGTGGTGAGAAAAATTATTTGTATTGAATTGAAATTTTTGCCACTCAGGTGCTCTTGAAAAAAAAATGAAATAAGAGGGAAAGAGTTTTCCAAAGATTCGGGTTGCAAAAAAGGAACTTCTCTCAAGATGATGTGGGTGCCAGAAGTGATGTTGGTTCCGGATGATGCAGAAGTGATACTTCAAAGTGAGTGGTTCACTGTATGTAGTCTCCTCCCAAATAACTGGTCTTTCCTTGGGTATTGAATGTTGTGGTCCCCTAAAAACAAAAACTGAAAATGGCTCAGCTTTCCTCACACAATTAATGTACACATTTGATTAGAAGGCTCACCTTCTCACCGTCAGAACTTCCCTGATCAAGATTTTAGCCTTAGAAAAAGGGAGGGTATAGAGGCACTTGTTGCAGCCAGATGTCTTATCGCTGGTCAAGGTGAGATATAGCTTAGATCAGAAGTAGGGAACCACTGGCCTGCAGGCCGCATTTTGCCCTTTACATCCAGACTTCACTACTGAACTCCGTCTGCACATGCATTGAAGCATTACATCCTCACGCTGGTGAGTGCTAGCGTGGGGAGGTAGTTTGTGGGTGGAGTTAATGTGCAATGCGCTCCCATCCCACGAATGGAGAGCAGCAGCCACCCCACCCCACCGTCCCCAGTTCTGTATATGCCTCTAGCCCATCCAGTGCTGTATATGGCCTCAGCGTCTCCTGTGATGTATATGCTCCAGTGTCTCCTTTGATGCATAGACAACCATGCCTCTCCTGTGATGTACACATTGTAGCCCCCATGCCTCCAGTGATGCATATACTGTAGACCCATATCTCCTGTGATGTATATGCACCCAGCTTCTCTTGTGATGCATATACGGAAGCCCCCATGTCTCCTGTGATGTATATGCTCCAGTCCCAGCATCTCCTTGGATGTATATACTTTACAAAACTTATCACAGAGTTGACTGCCCGATCCATGACAATCTGGAAAAGCAGTTGTAAGAATATATGATAAATATCACCTAACCAGCTGCATGAAAGAGAAGTAGCTCTAGCCTTCACAGTAGGGGTGAGTTGCTTAACAACTACAACAAAAAAAAGTTACGGTAATAATTTTGTGTGGCCCCTGAATGACGAATATCCAAATGGCCCTCGCAGGACAAAAGGTTGCCCATGCCTGTGCTCTTGGAGTAATTTTGGTATGTCGGCCACTCGTGGGAAGGTTAACCACTGTTTCATGTTTTCGCCATTTTTGGATAATGGCTCTCACTTTGGTTTGCTGGACTACCAAAACTTTATCTACCAAAGGATTATCTGTTAATCCCTGAGGAAGGAGCAGAGATTGCTAAACACATCAGAACCAAAAACACCATTGCACCAGACTTCTCAGGTTCTGGTTTTCTTTCCAGCAGCACAGATCACCTACACTTCGTCCTGTTTTCCAGTTGTTTGCCACGTTACACGTGGAGGTGTGGATCCAGCGGCAGCTGTACGAGCGCATATACTGGTTGTGGGTTTGCAAAACCAGACCAGGTGAGCAATTTTCATTTGGCAATTGCCCCTCTCTGCTAAGAGATAAGACCCTATGCGCATTTTGTGTCATATTTCTAGAGTCTATGATTGTCTGTTGAAGCCAGTGCAGTGAATATAAGTTAATGAGCAGCCCCGGAAGTGGAAGTGGTGAGACAGCAGAACGACAGGATGTGGTAAGTATTGTGAGGCACCGCCGGCATGGTCCACATGGCCGGGGCGCGTCACATGCAGGATCAAGGTATGATCCTGTGCACACTGGCCGGTTTGACTGATAATGCTGTGTGAACCAACTGTGAACACAAGGTTTCATGAGCCTAATGAGCGGCAGTGAGAGTGGGATGAGATCGAGGAGTCCTTAAGGAATGAGGGCTGAGTGCTGACAACCCGGAACACAGGGAGTTAACCTGAGCTGTGTGAAAGGCTGATTATCAGCAGCTAAGGGGGTGTGTCCATGTGGGAGTGGCTGGCACGATAAGAGGCTGCCAGCTGAGTGATTACAGATTAGATCCATTTTCAGCCAGACATCAGCCTGAGAGGATGTGGGCTGATTACCAGCCTGAGAGCTGAGCAGAGCCAGTCTGTGTGAGGGACTGGGAATGCAAGTCCATGCCGCCATGTTGAGATGGTGAAGGGAGCATGCTAGCTCCATGCCGGTGCCAAGGTCCGAGGTTGTGAGCACCTGGTGGGGAAGCCGTGGCTGAACCCGGTGGAGACTGGTCGGGCGTGGAGGGAACCACGTCCGGGAAAGGAGCCTTGGGGGACGCTTGGTGGACCCGTTATACAGGTAGCGAGACCCGGATCCGTGCCCGGTAAGACAGCGGTTCCCGTGTAACGGAGGGAGCTGTGTGTAAGTAATGCCAGGCGGGCATAACCGCTATTGGGTCCGACTAGGCAGTCGGTAAAGGACCCGTTGATGTATGTAGGGGCTTAGGCAATTGCCCTGAATGTAAGATGGTGACCTATGTAAGAACATTGTATAAATAATGTGGGGAGAAAGTGACCCAGCCAGTATGGATGATGTTGGAGGCGTTCCGTCCCTGGGGGACGAGAGGGAGGCTTGCCCTGCTGCTTGCAGAGGGTACCCATCCCTCAACCACGACCTCTAATGGTGTGGGTGTGCCTGTGGTGCCAGACACAGGGGTAATAGGGCTCCTAGTAGGTATCGGATGAGGTTCCCGTGTACTATGGTTTGCCAGTCCCTGTAATGGGCCATGGAGGGGCCACAGTCCATGGATGTGTTATGATGGGCTGTGAGCAGGTATGGGATCCATGGACGTTTGAATGATGGATCACATACGGTGTGTAAGGTCCCGGTCAGGCAGGAATCCTGACTACGGGTGAATGTATATCATCATGCTGGGGGACTAAAGCCAGGCGGCAGGTACCGCCATTGGGACCCACAGGGCCCGTTGAGGCGTATGTAACGAAGGTCAGAAGCAGGGGTTAAAAGGGCTCCTAGAGTGGGGACACCATGGTTGAACCAGGTGGACTCTGACCGGGACGTAGGCGGAGCTGCGTCCAGGGAGGAGCCCCTTGGGAATACATGACATACCCGGTACTCAGGTTGCTCAATCCCTGTTATGAACCCGAAGGGGTCATCGTCGAAGTATATCAAATGTATTTATTAGAAAGGTACTGTAAGATGTGTAAGTAGGCCGGAGGCCGTAGCTACCACGGGAGCTGTTAGTAGAGCTCCAATGGGGACAGAGTCGTGGTTACAGGTCCCGGGTTACTATAAGCGTTATGTGCAATATATGTGTTATGTAATGTTATATGTAAATGTATGATGTGTTTATGTATGGTGTTTTTAATCAATGTGATATGTGTCAAACATGCTACCCGGGTTATGTTATTAATATGTGAAAATAAACGGGTAGACATTGGTTAAACTTATAAACACGTGTTTGTTGTCGTTTTGCAAGCGGGTTCCCCGGTTGCTGCGTCACAGTATGATGGGTCATGGTCTTTAATAACTTTTTTTTTTTTTTTTTTTTTTTTACAGCAACCCGCCCCGAACTGTAAAACAGACTTCCTAGGAAAGTCCATGTTTGGGATCTATGGGATCTGTGCCACTAGATGTTTGGCACGGACCCCAAACTTTACAGTTCGGATTCAACCATCACCATTTATGACCTTTTCTAGACTGAACTCAATTACTCTGTTTCTCATTGTTCCTGATTCCTTGGATCATGGCATGATGTCTGGGTTTTAAGGATCTTTTGGTCTACTTCCCTTTGTCAGGCAACTCCTATTGAAGTTATTTCTTGATTGAGAACACGTGTGGCAGTAATTAGGCCTGGGTGTGGCTAGAGAAATTGAACGGAGTTTCCCAAAGATGGAGAAAAGCCACAGTTAAATTTATTTAAGTTGTAAGGGGGCGGGAATCACTTTTTCACACAGGGCCATGTATGTTTCGATCTCTTTTTCCCCTAATAGACATTCATTTATAAACTGCATTTCGTGTTTGTGTTATCTTTGTCAAATATTTAAACTTGTTTTGTGATCTGAAACATTTCTGTATGATAAACATGCAAACCAATGAGAAGGGAAGGGGGCAAACACTTTCACACCACTGTATATATGGTAGTTAATTTATATTTATGGAGACCAAAAAGCCAATCTTTACGAACAATTAGAAAAAACAGGAGACCAAAAGGAGCATAAGACATAAAAACTACAAATATTTTATTAAATTACACATAAAATAAGCAAGTGAGTGGTTTAAAGGAGAGATATACAGCACACTGGCAGTCAGGTAGTATATTATTATTTCTAATAATTTAGTCTATGGAGCTTTCAATGTGAAAAGGGACATACATAGGCAGGTACAAAATGAACAATGCAAGACACACACAGGTACAGGAGGAGAGAGGACCCCAACCACGAAGTCTCACAGTCTACAAGGGATGGGTGAGGATACATTAGGAGTGGGTAGGGTTGGTTGTGCCACAGTTTAGTGGACTGAGGTTCACGGCAGGTTGTAGGCTTGTTGGAAGAGGTTGGTCTTCAGGTTCCTTTTGAAAGTTTCCATGGTAGGCAGCTGACGGATCCGTACATCCAATGATGGGTAAGAATTATGCTACTCTCTTCTTTATATTCAATTGGTGAACACCTGATAGGACCATTGTGCATCATTACTATATAGGACTAGCTACAGTCCCCAGTGTTGTCCAGGATAGTAGCTGTTCTTAGCTATAACAAAATAACAAAGTCTTGATTCTGTCTCCTGAGATACACAGGTTGCAAGTATAATTATAGGGGCCATGTGTGAGCTTCTGCTCTAATACAGGGGTCTGTGTACAGCCTCCTACTGTGCACTGGGGGCAGTGTGAGGCCTCCTGCTGTGCACTGGGGGCTGTGTGAGGCCTCCTGCTGTGCACTGGGGGCTGTGTGAGGCCTCCTGCTGTGCACTGGGGGCTATGTGTGAGCTTCTGCTCAAATACAGGGGTCTGTGTACAGCCTCTTGCTGTGCACTGTGTACAGCCTCCTGCTGTGCACTGGGGGCTGTGTGAGACCTACTGCTGTGCACTGGGGGCTGTGTGAGGCCTCCTGCTGTGCACTGGGGGCTGTGTGAGGCCTCCTGCTGTGCACTGGGGGCTGTGTGAGGCCTCCTGCTGTGCACTGGGGGCTGTGTGAGGCCTCCTGCTGTGCACTGGGGGCTGTGTGAGGCCTCCTGCTGTGCACTGGGGGCTGTGTGGAGCCTCTTCCTGTGCACTGGGGGCTGTGTGAAGCCTTCTGCTGTAATACTGGGGGCTGTGTGTGACCTCCTGCTGTATACTGAGGGCTGTGTGCAGGAGGTTGTTAGAAGAATAGCAAATAGATATGTTACTGGCTTTGGTGTTTGGATGGCTGCTGCTTCACTGAGAGTCATGTACCAGTGGGCGGCATTCTCCAGAAGTCCTCGTCTTTGGCGAGCTTCCCTAAATGTTTCACAGACATGCATAAGCTGTGTCATAGTAAGAATGTCCTTCGTTGCCTTTAGCAACCAATCAGAAACTGAGCTGTGAATGGTTCCTATAGGCCTCCTGACAAATATCCAGGCTGTCAAAACAGCCAATGCTGTCTTTATTACCTCACACATACAAACAGTAAATAAGCCTCAAAATACTATTTATGACGTTTTCAGAGTCAAACGAGGTGGCTGTGCAAAATTTCGTGATTGTAAATGTGATGGTGCGGATTCCTTTAGTGGACATACAAACCCCCATATATTCATACCTACACTCAGCTTTATATATTGGATTGTCTTCCTGTGCTACATATATCTGACATGCCCTGTCACCAGGGCAATGGGATACTTGGAACTAGGCTGAACAGTGTTTTTGGGAGATGTCACGGTGGCATGACTTGGCTCCATGGCCCTGGCTGTGTCATAAAAATAGGAGAAGTTTATAAGGGGAATTAATTTGTGACGCCACCTGTGGTATTCGGCAATTGGATGGCTGACGCTGCGGTTTAGATCTACTGGGGCGGTTAGTGACGCAACAAAGATGTTACAGCTCTCCACAGGTAGAGCAAGGCCTCAGGACTGTTGTAAAGTCAATTAGATGATGGTTACTGATGTAGCACAGGGCAAGTGACGCAGTAAATAAATCTGAGGACACAGTAGGGTGTAGTCTTCACATTTTACTCACAATTCTCCAGGTTAAACAACCAGCCCGGTGCGGTGTTCTCCGGGTCAGGGTTCCAGCCAACTCTAGGGTAACTTCGGTGCACTTTACCAGTACCCCCTTCTAGTGTACCTTTCCAGGTAGTCTCACCGTGCTGGCTCTCGCCCTCCTGTCCTGCGCCTTACTCACAGTATCCCAAGCCAGAAGCCTCGGGTCTTGTCAGGCAAAGTCTTCCTGGTCCCCTTCACCCTATGTGGCCACCTCTTTAGCGAATGTGTGTGGATGTGGCTACTGCACATACAGATACTACAGCCTCCTGTTTGCTAGTTGAGTCCTCCAATCTCTCCACTAGCCTGGCTCCAGTCCCCACTGTAACCTGGTCCCTCCACCCAACTATGGTCGGCGTGGATTTGGGTGCCACGGGTTGATCCCTAACTTCCCGAGCCTCTAGGACCCCTTCTTTGTCTCTGGAGCCCCTCACCGGCTCCTAGGTCTCCGTCTTGCTTCTCTTGTCCTGGGACGAGCGCCTCTCCGATCCAGTCTCCAGGATGTCTCTCTCTGTCAATCCACTCGTGACAATCCAGTCACCAAATCCTCACCAACTGACTCACGTTTTCCCTCACGTTCACGCTACTTTTGGGTGTCCTACTCTTATCTACTTCCTCCACCCAACCCCTCTACCTAGTTCCCCCTCCAGCCTGAGATGGGGCCATCCCTCAAAAGGATCCGCCCACATTCCCTGGCCTGGAATGGTGTGGTGTTGGATGCGGGCATGTGGGTACCTGGTAGTGCCCCCTCTTTACCCAAGAGTGAGGTACCACACCTTTGGCTGGGGTGCAGTACCTCTGTGGCAACTGGACCTCAGGGGCGCCACATATCTATTGCACTTATGACGATTATATACTGTATTGTCAAATACCCATATTACGTCATCATTATACTACTTGACTGCCAGTGTGTGCTGTGTATCTCTCCTTTGAACTACTCAATGGTTTAGTTTATTTAGGTGTACTCTAATAAAATATTTGTAGTTTTTATGCCATATATTAATTTTGGTCACCTGTTTTTTTTTTCTGGTGTATTTACATGCAGATGTGAGTGAACGCTATGGGTGAGTTCACGCGATCAGGATTAGCAGCATTTTTGGCACAGTGTGTTTTTTGATGTGTCCAAAACGCTGTGTTGTACAGTACAAGTACAGTGGATGGATTTATAAAAATCTCATGCCCACTATGCCTTTTTCCATAGCATAAACTGAAATAAGTCATGATTTCCCGAGCTGCAGCATGCCATTTATGCCTGCATAGACGCTAGTGTTCTCAATGGAAGGACACAGCAAAAATACACTGCACCCAGAATCCCGATTATGGGTATGTATGCTGTGCTCTCCCACAGAGAACACTAGCGTCCCTGAAAGAGAAAACAAGCTGCGTCCAGACCACAGTGTGTCGTGATCGTGTGCACTTACCTTTCTTTATAAGTGTAGTCAATGACCGTTATATATATTCTCATCACTACCTACGAAGTCAGATTTACCCATTCTAAAACAGATGTATGCATGGTTATATATTTATAAAATGAACAAAACACAAGATTCAAAAAAGTAAGTAAAATTGATTTATGGAACATTTCAAAGTATTGACCAAAAGTGCGACAAATTTATATAAAAAAAAAATATTCAAAAAATTTGTGGAATAAGGTCAAGAAAAATATACAAATTACACAATATACTTCTGCAGAAAACAATGCCTCTGCCTTTTTACAATTTCAGGAAACATCCATTTATGATGCAATATACGTATCACATCAAACCTTTTTCTGTTACGGAAACTTTGCTCTCCCATATGTAAAAACATTTTAATAGTAATGATATGGTAAATTATATAACAAAATTAATTTTACATGGTTTATAAAAAATACAAATCTGAAATGATAAACAGCAATCTAAAACATTTACATACATCTAAAGTATAAAAACAAAACCAAAAAAATATTACAAAAAACTGAATGCTCATTTCTATGTGACACATTCTTCTTTATCATTTTCTCCAAATGGACAGTGTCATGTACTACTGTTTTTCAGCACAGATTATACATCTTAGTGGCAGGAATGCAGTTCTATACAATGGGCAGTAAAAAAGCCTGGGGACAGTGCCCTCAGAACATGCAGTTCATACATTTCACAGTCTTACTGCCGTAGTCTATACACTCCGGACCAACACACTCACAACACGCGTTGTGAAACCACCGGTATTTCGATGCGCCCATAGACTCACAGGAAACTTTACACTGATGGATAGACATGCAGTCGTCAAAGTACACCACTGTGCACATGTGCTCTGCAAAATAAAATACAGAAATAAATTAATCATTTAAATAGTTTTGATTAAATTAGAAACCTAACACATTGTATTTTGATTAATTAGGATATGAATACAACAAAACCATCCCTACCGGTTATACACACGTTTTTACAGGTCAGCGAATTGCCCACGCTGCAATGTAGTAGTTTTATGTTCAGCCTGAACAACTTGTAGGAGCATCCCTATTAGTTACCTCTATTTGTACTATTAAAGATACAAAGATGAGGAGCTCAGGCACAATGTTGTTATATCTGACTTTATTACAATAGGAACTCCTTGAGAGGAATCATATTATTGTATATCCCAAAACAAATTTACTCCTCAAAGTAGAATAAGAACTGAGGCTATGGAGTTCATTCCCTTTCACCTTGTTTAACAAGTATACTTGTGTCCTCTCAAGTGGAAGAGGGGCATTTAGGCCTTCCCACCTCAACCCCAATTCCTCTCCCGTATGTATGCATGTACGTACGTATGTATGTATGTATGTATGTATGTATGTATGTATGTATGTGTAATATATATATTATATATATTCATATACACATACGTATATACACACACATACATACATACACACACCATACCCAATATAGAAAAATCAGGATGAGAATAATCCTCAATGTGACAAGTACAAAATCCTAGGTATCGCATTATTAGTGGCTAATATGGAGCCAGGTACTGCTCCAGAACCTATTTAGAACAAATTGAGGTGGAACTAGGCCGCCGAGTGTGTTATGTACCGCAAAAAAAAAAAAAAAAAAAAAAAAGTACTTCCGGTTTACGTTCCACAGGAGCGCAACCAGGGAGTGTTTGCGTTCCAAATACAGGTGGTAGTCATTACATTGCCACTGAAAGCCAGATGAGCTCCTAATAGCACACAGGTGAAAGGGATTTGGATTGAACAGCCCCAGGTGGGCACTCACTAACAGCAGACCCTTGTTGGTTAACCTAAGGCGGAGTGTGCACGATATGAGGATATGAGCCCTCAGCTGGGGGGGGGGGGGGTTTGTACTATACCAGTCCCATACTATTGCTAGAGAGGCCATTGTACTATGCAGCCCAGTAAGTGATAGGGTGCTGTGATACCCCTGAAGAGCCCGATGGGCGAAACATTTCAGGAGGCACCTGGGCATCTACATAGGGCAAGTGAGTGACACCTATGGTGAGCTGTGGTCTGCCCTTGTCAGGGTGGGAGTGAGAACGTAAGGTGGCAGACAAATCCCTGACAGGGAGAATCTGTTTATGCCTACTCTTCTTCTCTTGACATACCGGTGAGCAAGGAGCACTTGACGGACGCAGTGGCGGCGCCCCACCGTGAACTTGGTGAGATCGTTCTGATTATAGTGTTATTTTTGCTAGGAGGTATCAGCTTGTCTGATACTAAACCATTGTGTGTTATGGGAAATAGGGATACACTCCTTTTAAGTTTATTCAGCAGGTCTGAGTGAACTAGCGTGGGCTTGATCCAGCACAGGTAAGGTGTTAAAAGAAACTATCTCTGATGAGAATCACTGATTAAGTAGTGATCCAGCAGGGAGGAGAGTGACACCATAAGCGTTTGTTAGTTTGTTGGTGATATTCTCATGGTGTATATGTGTGTTTGTCCAAAGGGCGGCGAGGACAAAGCCACTTTTTAAATGGTAATATTAAAAGCTATATTTTCATTTCCAGTATACACAATACGCTATATCTAATACCTTCCCACCACAACCCCTAGCCCTCCACCTGGAACTATGCCTTTTAAATTAAATTACCACATAAATAAACAATATAAGCTGTAGAGAGCTACCTTGAATGGCCTCCCCATGTGTCATTTACCATTTTTAAGACCTGAGACTTCTGCCTAGGAAGAGGATTGTTGCCCTAATGTTCAAAGATCCACCTTTTACCTCGGCAAACCCTATAGCAATGGCTCAGGTTTAGTCACATTCAGTTAGCCCTCAAATATACTACACAGGATTGATTCAATGGATATTCCATTGGTCTCCAAACTGACTCTCCAGTTAATACAAAACTAAAGCAGATGGTTCTTTACAGTTGTTTTTTCTTCTACCATGCAATTATAAAACCTCCTTATAAAAAAAAAAAAAAAAGCTGAAAAAAATTCCAAAAGAAAATCTATTAGTATTCGTTACTAACGCAGTTTTCAAGTTGAATTTGTGAACAAAAAGTGAAAAAAAAAAATCTACAGTATTTGAAGGTTTGACAGATTAGGGGGTAAATTGATTTACTAGTCAGGCCCAGTCCAGTCAGTGTTCAGGTCCCAGTGATCATATAGGTAAATATTATTTACAGCCATTTCCTTTCTTTAAATGGCACACAATTACCAAATACCAACATTTAGTAAAACAAATAATTCTTCTTTAAAATTTCAGCCATATGAAAGCAGTATAGTCTTTGCAAACTTAATTCATATGAAAAAATAGGGTGTGTGGTAACTTGGCAGCAAAACACAAGAAACCAAAAATCCTCAGTAATTAAACTTAAGTGACTTTACCACTGGAAAATATGACCACTGCCAAGGAGAGACACTTGGCAACCCATAAGTACTGTGGGTGGCTAACAGACTTCTAACATGCTGGGCTTGGGTGCATGTTTATAAGGAAACATAGTGGATGTACATACAGATATACAATTGTAACCGTTTCTAGAACCAGGCCATGTTTGACTTTCCACTTGTGCCAACTATTTTTTAGGAAGTTCTCTTCCGACACAGATGTTTATCCTACAACTACATCACCTCTAGAGTCACAAATCAGATTTAGACTCTGGGTTAAATAAGGACATCCTGAAAACACAAGTCTGTACTGCCAAGCTCAAGGAGGTCAGGTTTGGTAAGGAGAAATTAAATGGAACATACTGACCATTAGTCATACCGTAAACACTAGGATTCTCAAAGAAAACAGCTTTCAATCCTCAGGAAAGACTTAACAATCCTTTCAGCAGAACAAAGATGATGTTAAAGACTGTACTTGCTCTCTTTATTCCTCAACTTAAACTCATAATGGTCTTAGCGAATCCTATTTTATCATAAATTAGAAAAATGCCATCTCTTTACCCCATATACATTAATGCTAAAGTTAAACAGAATATGCATGCATCTTCAAAGAGGAAAGGGAGAAATCGCTACAGATCGTCAGTCCCTCTCAATTGTTCAATCTCTCATTAACTATAATGGCTAACTACACTTTAAAATTAAGGAACATATTAATTGTAACCTCCAAAATGTAGTTTATGTTGCAGTGATTGTGACAAGATGTAGGTATATTGGATGTGTAGGATTGCGATGCCAGGGATCCTTGGTAGTCAATATCGAGGCAGGCCCAAGGCCGCAGAGCATCCCTGGTCTGACAACCTGCCCCGGCCGGTTTCCAGTGCCCTGAAGTGCCCTCGGTGAGGGCCAAATTATTTGCAGAGTCAATTAGAGTCTTTAGAACAAGTTTCCTTGGACTGCCTCATTAAACACTAGTACAATGCATAAACGTTACATGCAAAGGGCTATTCACAATTGTGTTATTAGTAGCAGGCAGTCCACTTGTCCAAATATATCCTGGCTCCTGATTTCCGACATCGCCGATACACAGTGGGGACTAATTTGTATGAGTTTGTGCCAGGAACCTGTCAAACCAATACCAAAGGTCATAACTGCTTTCCAGGCACCGCGAATGCCAACACCAGCAGGAAACACTCACTTTGCTTTCTGCCAACAATTCAGACCCTAGGCACAAATCCCAGTATGACCCACAGGGTCCAGTCTAATTAAGAGGGGGTGTTCTGGTTCCTGCAAGGCTTCCTCTACTGGGGACTCTCCTGTCTGCAAGCTGCACAGCAACCCATTTTATAGGCCAAGCCCGGCCCCTAAGGAACATGATAACTTTTCCCACTATCATGATCTAGCGAGGACCGAGGGTAACAGCCTTGACCTTGGCCACTAGAAGGCCACACATACAAAATCAGTGCATCAAACATAAGCAAAGGAGACATGACACATTGTCTCTAAAGAAAAGAATAAAGTTACGTCTTCACCCTCTCACAGATTTACCAGCCGGAAACTGAAAGTTCACATTTCTGAAAACTCAACCGATATACTTTGTCCCACCAGTTTGCATCGCATAGTTTACCATACCATATATTCATCTACTGTGAATGTCTGAACTTCTTTTAAAGAATTTGGAATAGAAAGTGTTGAAATCTCCAAGAGAAGACACCTAACTTGAGAGGTGTTATAGATACACAGTCTTAGGGTACCTTCACACTTGGCGACACACCAGCGATCCCGACAGCGATACGACCTGGTAGGGATCGCTGGTGCGTCGCTGGTGAGATGTAAACAGAAATCTCACCAGCGACGCAACAACGATTCGGAATGATACGGATGTCGTTGGGAACCGGTTTCTCAGACCTGTAGTATAGAGGTTGTCGTCCCTGTCAAACACACCGATGCATGCTGCCCAGCGGGACCCCCCAATGATCAAAAAATGGTCCAGGCGACTCTGACACGACCAGCTGTCTGACAGCAGGGGCCTGGTTGCTGCTAAGTGTCAAACATAGCGAGATCGCTGGGGAGGTCGCTGTTGCGTCACCAAATTTGTGACTTAGCAGCGATCTCGCTAGCGATCTCCTTAGTGTGAAGGGGGCTTTAAGACTTGCCAGCCTGAAGGCCTTAATGTTTGCCAAGAAATAAGGTTTCATTACACAGTTCTGCAAGGGTAAAATTGTTTGGCGATTCGTATATACTTTCAATTGATGAATTCAGTAAAAATATCCATCAACATAGTTTTTTCACTAACACTGACTCCATAGGCTTTTTCTTGCAGCATACTTGGACCCTTCACGTGACCTTTGGTGGATGATTTTGGTGTAATTAGATTCGTTAGAAATTAATGGACACTGTGCTTCAATCAGCTGCTTTGGGTAGAGATTTTCTTAACTCAAATTCCTAAAGAGAGTGGTGATGTCTATAGCATTCAATCATGGCATATATTTTAATTTACCTCAGCGTAAAGAAATTAAAGGAAAAGAACCTACTAGTGCCTGGCACTTGTTTTTCATGGTACTGAAACAGAGAAAAGGAATTTCTTCCATAGTTTTCTCAAGTGGTCTGGTGCTCTAATCTATTGCAGTGAGGTCCCTGGCCTGATGGAAAAATGTGTATGTAGTATAATGTGAGCAAGTGGAGAATATTAACTAAACAAAGTCTAAAAACTGCACAATGGCAGCAAGTATGCTTCAGTGCCTGTAGAGCATTCTGTGTACTTGAAAGAAAGCTATGAAAATGTTGACTTTTCTCAGGAAGCCTAATTAGGAGGCTCAAGGATGGTGTAATGCTTGAGGGTGTGGGCAGAGAGTGGACCCATTGGGCCATAGCACACAGAAAACCTAGTGGGGCTTGACAATGGTTTCTCAACAGGTTTTCTCCAGAGCCTCTAAAAGGTGAGGGTGTTGCACTGCAGGTAGAAAACAGATGCCACTCAGGTAACTGGAGCTGCGACAGCTGGCCACAGGGGCATGGACACAGTCACTGATAGGGTAGGTTCAGCTGTACAGCTGATGCAAACAGTTGCAGAAGGGATGGCAGAAGCAGACAGGAGCAGGCGGGACTGGTAGATGCAAGCGAAATGACAGATGCCACAAGTTCAGAGGGTACAGGCAGGGTACGAGAATGAAGACACAGGTTAGCAGGCTTAGGCATGGGTAAGCTGGAGGAGGATCCGAGAACAAGCAACATGTCTATTGGGTATTGATGGCATTGCTCAGGGCCTCCCATAAAAGGAAGGTAGCTGAAATATTCTGTGCTTTACAGCTATAAGCACTACCGAGTGAGGCACGCTGGCCCTTTAAGAAAAGGGGGCATGTCTCATACACATCCTATCCCTCACTTGTTCATCTTAATGAAAATAAGGCGATCTACACTTTCAGGGGACAGCCGGAAACACTTATCAGTCAGGACACCACCAACAGCGCTGACAACACATTCTGAGAGAACACTGGCTGCTGGGCATGACAAATCCTCCATAACTGGGGAGCTCAGGCCACTCTTCCATCTTTGATGTCGAAAATGGTAAAAGGTCCAAACCCCCATGATGACATGGATATTGATACTCATGATACGCATTGATATTGATGCACCATTCTAACAAGTCGTTCACTATGTCAGACTTGTTCTGCTGGTGGACGGTTGGTTTAAAAAATTGGTCAAACAACTCCCAGAAATTGCTTCTGACACAAACTGCTGCTAATGTTTCGATGTGTAGAAACAGTGTAAACCTGCGATGAATACTGTGTCCCATATTGCTGTCTTGAGGAAAACCAGTGCTAAGATTGTCTACAAGCGTTTGATACTCCAGCATGCGCGAGTCCCTGTACAAGGCAGGAAGTATCTGGCTAAATTTCCTCTTGTACCTCGGATCTAAAAGTGTGGCAACCCAATAGCATCGCTTATTGAATCCTAACAATATGGCAGAGTTGCAGAACATGCAGAAAGAAGGGGGAACCAGTACTTGGTAGGTCCCAGAAGGGTGGGGTGGAGCTTAGGATAGAGGAAGAGTGACAGTTGACAGTTTACCTCAGGCGGTGCTGGGAAGGCGGGCAGAGTGGTCAGGCCTGACAGCCCAGATGAGAGGAGGGTGCCCCATCTTTAAGTGGGGACCCAGGACAGAAGGCAACAGCCAGGACTGGTAGGAGCCGGCTGGTCACGTTGAGGGAACATCGCGACACGGAAAGCACATGCAGCCAGGAGTTTAGCCCTGACTGCAAAACTGACGAGCTGCAGGCCCAACAGAACCGGGTTGCTGACAGCCCCACAGAGGTACCTCACCCTCAAGCCCAAAAGACAGTTCTACACTAGAGGTGGAGGACTGAATCCCGGTGTCGGAGGGGAAACTTGTGCGTTCCTGCTGTTCCCATCTGCACCAGTACAGGTACCAGTTAAGCCTACTAGATACAGACTGCAGGACAGGCAGGTGAGCTCTGCAAGGGTGGGAAAGATTGAGGAAGGAAGAAGGAGACCCTGAACGACTTAAGAGAGGACATCTAGAGACTCCATAAGGGGAACCCTGAGCTGGCAACATCCACCCTGTAAACCAAACTGTACCGTGTTTTGTTTATGTCATCAACCGGTACCGAGTAAAGTGGAGTTAAACTTGAACTGGTTTCCGTTATTCTTCCCGCCGCAGCCTGAAGGGCTCAGCATCAACAGCAGCTCAGCAGAGGGTTAAGAACCGCAGCACCATCTCCATCACTGCCTCCTCACCATCTTCCTACAATTGCTGCCCTGAGGTAAAGCTCCACCTGTGGGGAGCTGTACCACACTTTGCTTACCTTACGTACACCACAGCTATACCTCTTTCCACACTCATGTTTAATGCACACAGATTTGGCAATCACTTGTCTCAGACCCAGGGTAACCACAACAATTTGCTAATCACTTGTTCTATGAAAAAAAAAATCTGTTTTTGGGAATGCACACAGATTTGGTAATCACTTGTTCTAAGCAAGAAATGCCTATGTCCCTCTCACCCTTCAATTCTATCGAAAAAGAGCGAGCAGCTAGCTATCTGAGTAGCACGGACGGATCAGCAGCAGCATTGTTCCAAAGAGGTAACACTGTTAAAATGGTGCTGACACAACATGCCCACTCCTTATATGCCAGGAGACATGTAACTTAGGAATTCAATGATACAAGTCCTTGTGTCTCAATGATGTGGATGTTTTCTGCAGCTGCATTGGCATCCACACAGTAGGTGCCTGGAAAGAAAAAAATGGAGTCAGACACTCCAATGACGTCTCCCCTCAAACACGTCCTACCCACTATCCTAGACAGTCATGAGATAGAAGAAAAGCATCAATGCAAACGCAGTAATCCTTTTTATCATCCAACCAGTTACCGAACAAAACAGAGCTCGCCAACTTTTGAGCAGAATGTTCTGGGTTCCCAGGCACAAATGTGAATTGTCAATGTTCGTGCTGAATTTGAAATTGGTGAACATGTTTGAGGAAAGTTCACTCGACTCTACTTGGGAGTTATGGTTGAGCCATCAAAGGTAATTGAGAGGTCTGGTATTGGTCGGTTAGTAGAGGGAGAAAACACTAGAAATTTAACTTTTGAGAAACATGGATGAGATGGTGTGAGACATCAGACACACAGTGACTGGTATTTTGAAGTAATGCAGGGGTGATGTCAGGAGAAAAGGTGTTTTTAGTAGATGATGGATACCAGATTCTATCCAATTGTTCCAATACAACTCAACTTAAAACAAAGAAGCCAAGCCTACTGGAATGCAATCTAAAATTATGATGGTTAAAACAAATTTGGAACAACATGAAAACAATGTAGATTATAATGATTAATTACAATGTATAAAGCAATCCATTTCCAAACTTCAGGATTCTATCATGGCTCATAAAAAGCTAAGTTTCAACATGATACTAATGATTATACCTTAAAACAATAGTATATGAGTGAGGCAGATGGCTTAAAATCACCTGGAATGCCTAAATCTATCATCAAAAACAAATGATCTTGTAGTAATGAATTTCCTTGCATGTAAGTGTCAGCTCGTCTGATCAGGACTCTTCAGATAGTAATTTTATACTTACTCTGTTTAATCCTCACGTGATCTTTCCTATTATTACAAAACCAAGAACTGCACCCAAACAAAAAGTATTGGTAGACAGAAGCACACCAATTGCCGTATATACTCGTGTATAAGCCGACCTTGTATAAGCCGACCCCCTACTTTGCCCCAAATCCTGGAAAACCTATTGACTCGTGTATAAGCGAGGGTGGACCCAGCACAGTATACAGGCCCCAAGGGTAGTATACAGCAGCCTCCCCAGTGGCATATGCAACCCAGTGGTATATACAGCAGCCCCAGTGGTATATACAGCAGCCCAAATTTTGGGCTGAAAAACTCGGCTTATACACGAGTATTACGGTACATTAAGAATGATCACTCAATGCATAAACATTTTCAAGTTTGAATATTCAATGTCTTGAATTTGTCCCAACATGTGCTTACTAAAGATCAAATCAAAGTCCTTTCATTTGGACTCAATTTTGTACCAGACAAAACGTTCTCTCTATTCAGTACTTTACTGAACATCAAGAGATTCATTCAAAACCAATCAGAAAACATTTTTTTCACGATGATTCAACAGACTCGGTACTTCATTTTTCTGTACATAATGAATTTTGGTGCCCAAATTTAGCTGAACAGATGTTGCCTATGTGTTAACAAGATCTACACACAAACGGTGCTCCAAAGTAAAGGGTCAAGTAGACATGTACTGAAACTCAATACAAAAATCCTTTTGTCCAATTCAATTCAGAGCAGAGTGTATGGACCATTTTCAAGAAACACTTAGGAGAAACGTAAAAAAAAAACAAAACTGGACTTGAATAAATTAAGGAGATATCATACCAACATTACTCAAATCTCAATTTTCTACATTATTACATAAATTTAAACACATTTCTGACATCACCATTAAAATTTCAGATAAAAGGTGGTATAGTGGTTGTTATGGATTCCAGCTTTTCTAGATCACAAATGAGGTCTATGCTGGAAGACACCTCCATATATAAAAGACTTGCATGAAATCCAACTCATTTCAAAAGATGTTTTATATAGTAAAATAACCCATTTTACAGATTCTACATGCTCTCACTAAAGTGCACAAGGCTGTTGATCCTACTCCTATAAAATCTAGACTGAGGGTAAAAAAAAAAAATATTAGTTTAAATTTAGTTTTATATAAAAATAATTTTATAGTCAGCAGTTTTTAATACTAAAAAATAAATTGTGGCATCTTCCTTTTAAGCAAAAATGACTTGTAACCTAGATGGGCACTTTGAATACCGCCTGCAATCTCTGACAGCCGTCTCTGCAGCATTTATTTCAAATTCAGGATAAATTATCAATTAAGTTTCTATATAAAATAAATGGACATTATAAAGATTTTTTTTTTTCATAATTCTTTATTTAATGTGTTAACACAAGTACAACAGAAAGGGAGTAGAAAGCAAATCAGTAGGTTGGACAAGTTGAGCAAATATTAAGTCCACCTGCATTGTAAAATAAATCACTTATGATGAGGAGCAAAACTAATATGACCGAACAATAGGAGGGAATCGGTGATACAGATCAACTGTGACCAATGGGTCTATTATACTCCTCAGTCTCCAATGCAGTAGGTAGGGTAATTTAGAGAGGGGGGGGGTGGAAGGAAAGTGAAGATGGAAGGGGGAATGGAGGAGAGTTAGTAGAAAGGAGAGGAGAGAAAAAAAAAAGGAAGGAAGGGGGGGGGGGTGAAGGTGGGACCAGCCATCAGGTCCAATAACATCTGTTAAGAAGTGGAGCACTGGAAAGCAAAGGAACTAATCCCCTGCTCACCCAGGGTCCATAACTACGTCGAGCATCAATTTATGCTTGTCTGTTTGTTGGAAGTCCATCCAGTTTGCCTAGGTACACCAGAATCTAGTCTAAATGTTGTGTATTGTAGCAGTGCATATGCATTAGCTCATTTACTTTCCTTATCCATTGGGAAATTGTTGGTGAGGATGTCCTGCCCCACAGTTGTTATTATTAAGTATTTACATAGCGCCATTAGGTTACATGGCGCGTTACAAGTGAGAGGGTAGACAAAGATAAGTGGAAAAACGACGACAAATAAGTCATACGGGTACAATAGGGCAGAGGATCCTGTCCACGAGGGCTCACAGTCTAGAGTTCTGAAATACAGGATTGTGCAGCTATAATGAAAAATTTTAGGAGTGTTTATAGATTGAAGGGGGTCTCTCAGAGAGGTGTAGGAGAATCAGAAACTGGGTCAAGGGGTTCTCAAATTTAGCAACTTGTTTTGCTACTTCCGTGATATCAAGCCAGAATGATCGGACAGCCTCACAGTCCCAGAATATGTGAAGTAAGGTACCCACTTCTTTCCCACACCTTCAACAATTGGCATCTACTCTGGGGAATATGGCATGTAGTTTCTCTGGAACTCTATACAATCTGGATACAATTTGGTATCCTCCCTCTTGGTGTTTTGAGAAAATAGAGGCACTATGGGTGAGAAGATACAGTGCTGTGCAAATTATTTGGGATAAAGCAAGTCTTTACTTGTTTTTCTTGCATTAATTGTACTATTGTTGATACGTGTTTTATCAGTTCTTGGTGTCGTTTTCCTTTTGCTTCCAAATTTCCCTTTTTGTTTTGGAGAAAACGATCCAGTTTCATGGTGTGCACGAATTATTCTTGAAATGGTAGATTTTCCAATACCAATGGTGGAAGGGATTTTTCTTAAGGTACCGTCACACGCTGCAATATCGTCTGGCGTTATGCGGCGATCTAACGTGCGCGCTCCCTAATTTGTTGCTCGCCTCAGATTGCCAATGGCGGCATCACACAATGCAATGTCACCATGAACCTAAGGCGATGTGTCGGAAATCGCCTCACCTACACTGGAACCAATCTTGCCCAATTCCATCGCCGCTTCACACGCCGCAATGTCAAAGGCAATGTGGGCGTACATGTTCAGTGCGGCGAGGACATAGGCATGCCACAGTGGTTTACACCGCGCCCTATACACGCTTATTGGACAACGCAACAGTGTTACCATTGGTCAGCCTGCTCTGGAAGGCTGGCTAATACATGACGCCATTGTCTATTGGAGTTTGTACCAAGTACACGCTCGTGTCGTCAATTGTGGCTCCTGCAACACACTTCCGAGGTGCCAGGAGCGGTCTTGTGCAGTACAGTGGATTACACTAAAGAATGGCTATGTGTGCGTCTGTAGGTGATGGCGGTAAGATGCAACCCACACTATGCACATATGTGCCTGCATTGGTCCATGCCATGGCAGAGTTGCCATGGCTGAACTGAAGTAGTTGTGTGCACACGTTTGCATGTGTGTACTGAAGTGTGCCTACATCCCGCACAAACACCATTGCATGCTCCATGGGAGCGGAGTGGGAGCAGTACAATGTACCCATCAGCATCACCAAAATCACGGCAATTGAAGTGCGTGGCCCATGGCACCCATCTACGATGTGTGGGCCAACATCTGAGCTGTCATGTGTGGCAGTAGACTCGACACAGCGCAACTTAATACACACAGACAACATAGCTTGCGCTATTCAATGGCGCGCGTAATTGCACAGAGTTTGCGTACAGTTGTGTAGCTGAAGGTGTGTGTGGTGCTGAACGGACAGCTCTTCAAATATGGCGTGATGTCAACTGACAGCCAATGGGAACACACACCAATCAGTTCAGACGGGGCGCGGACTCCAACACGCTGAGGCACGCCTACGGAAAATCATAGACAACGCTCTTTCCATCACTATCACCCTCTCACATGCCACAACACGTAAATATCGCTTTAACGATTGCGGCTGATTACTGAGCACTGTTCAGGAATCAGGCGACAGGCAATTTATCGCCATGAAATTGGCCAATCACACGCCGCAACCGTGAGGCAATTTCACAGCGATTGCTCCGAGGCGACATATTGCCTTTGTGATCTCCAGGCGAAATTGCGGCGTGTGATGGTACCTTCACAGTCAGACTTGTATGTTCATTAAGAAAAATAATTCTAGACCTCTTCTGTGGAGTAACATCCATTTTTAAAAGGCACAAATCACACAGAGAAAAAGTACACTAAACTACTCCTCACAGAAACAAGCTCTCAACTGAAGTGGAGGGGTCAGCTAGCTGTTATTGTCTAACTAAAACCAGTCATACCACATTTTGTTACTCAAGGTTGTACATTCACTCCTGTTCAAAGCAGTTAAAACTTGTCCTAGGTCTGATTGATTTGGATCAAGTGGGTTTTGTTTTGGGGAGGGAGGCTTGGGATAATACGATCAAAACTATGGACATAATTCATTATGCCAACACACATAAAATTCCTATGTTAATTTTGTCACTTGATGCCGAGAATGCTTTTGACCGAATCGCCTACCCAGCTTTGACTCAAAACACTCAAACATATTGGTCTAGGCCCTTTAATGACTTCCAAAATATTAGCTTTATATAATGGCACCCTCAGCAAAACTTAGAATTAATGGTGCTCTTTCGGACTCACTATTAATCAAAATGGAACACGACAGGGGTGCCCTCTATCCCTGGTGTTATACATTCTAGTCATGAAACATTTGATGGAGATGATACGTGCATGTCCTGACATCCGAGGGATACGGATTGCGGGTCAAGAACACAAATGATCTGCCTTTGCAGATGACCTATTGATAAGTTTAACTGACCCACATACCTCACTTCCATCATTGATGTCCATGCTAGAGAGTTTTAGAGAATGATAAATGTTAATTTCATAATTTGACCAATCAGAGGCTCTTGGAGTGGCACTATCTACACATTTAACTAATTTACTAAAATCAAATTACCCGTTCAAATTGCCGCCGAACAATGCAATAAATTATTTAGGGACTCAGATTCCTTCTGACCTGTCGAGGCTGTTCACTCTTAACTTCCTCCCCTTTCTGTCCAAACTGGAAGGGAATTTGCAGTCTTGGAATCAAGGTCAGTTTTCTTGGTTTGGAAGAGTTAATATTTTGAAAATGACAATTCTTCCTAGACTACTTTATCTTTTACAAACTATCCCGATCCACATACCATCGTACTTCTGGACCAAGGTCAGACGTCACTTTGAACACTTTGTCTGGTCAGGTAAATGCCCCAGACTCAAATTTAATGTCTTGACTGGGTCTAAGCAGGTGGGTGGGATGGGCCTTCCGGATTGTCATAGATATCATACGGCTTCAGCACACACAAGGGTTCTGGATTTGTTACATAACTCAAAGTCAAAATTGTGGGTGCGTATCATACAAGATATATGCCCCTTGTCGGTGATGACCCTCCCTTGGACTTGGTCTGCTCTATCTCAAAAAAGAATTGAAATACCATTTAGCCTGTTGCAGACTTTGAAAACTGTCTGTCAACAGTCAGGGAGAGACTCATTAATTGACCCTAAAGGACCTCTAATGCCCATAACAGATAATCCAAGGTTTCCCCCTGGTGGCTCTTCTAATTTTTTCCTGAACAGCTCAAGGAGATCACCCTTGCGTGTGCATCAAGTAGCTTCGAGAGGAACTCTTCTACCTCTTTCTAATATACTTGGGGATGATCTCCTGCAAACACGCCATAGGTTTGAACAGGTGCAGCTCCAACATTTTCTTGCCTCAGTAACTATAGATCATGATTTTACTCATCCTCTTACAGCCTTTGAGACATTATGCCTTGCTGACTCCCCCCCACACACACTATAGCGGCTGTATACAGATTACTTACGAATGCGGGGTCGGAGGTTCCTCCCTTTTGCAGAGCCTGGGAGAAAGAACTTGCGAAAACCTTCACTGAAAACCAATGGCACAGATGTTTCTTTCTGTCGCACAAATCATTCATTGCCACCAAGTCACAAGAAACTAGTGTGGAGCCCACTGGGACGGGGTAGTCGGTACCGGACCGAGGTACTGCTGGGGATATCACAGCGGTCTTGGTCCGGACCGTATCCCGGGTTCCGCAAGTAATGGGGGGATATTTACAGGGGAGTTTGTCGTGACGCCACCCATGGGTTGTGGTCAGGGTGACCACCACTGCTGCAGAACCTTCAGGGATGATGTTTGGCAGCTGGAGATGTAACGGCTCTCCGCAGTTAGAGCCTGATTCCCCGGGGCAGTGATGGTAATAGCCTATAGATGATGCTAAGGATGTTGCAGGATAGTGGGGGTGGTAGTATAGATGATAGCTGCTTGTGAGGGAACATAGGGGCTGAGCACAAGGATCACACACACTCACGGTTTTGAAGTTTTCCAAGGCTTTACTGCAGATTTTATTAGCAGAGTACTGTCCACTGAGTCTGTACAGGGGCCGGGTTGCTCTTACCCTGACCAGGTCCTCAGCTTCCCACTGCTGCGCTGTGTGTGTGGCCCTGCTGCCGCTTTAACTAGGCTGCTGGCCCTGTTTCTCCTCACAGGTACCGCCTTTTGCTAGGCAACTTGAGTCTTTCTGTGTGCTCCTGACCCCGCCGGGTTGCTTCGCTGAGGTACAGTGTAAATCTACAACTTCCACTATCCTGTTGTTTTCTGTGCTGCGTGTTTCAGTCACAGATTCGGATCCGGTATCCAGTCTCTGCGCTCCTCTGGGACGAGTTATGAGGTAACTCAGTCTCCCACATATGTTCCTCTGTTTCTTGTACTCCTCTCCTCAGACCCTGGCTTCAGGCCTGAAAGTAGTCAGTGGTCCCTGTCAGGAGCTCAGCACTGCTCCCATTTACGGGTCCTCCTCATAGTGCTCCCTGCACTAAACTGAACTGTCAACTATCAACTAACTACTTCCTCCTCAGACCAGAATATATCAGGGAGCTGCTTGAGCTCCCCCTTCTGGCCTAGAGGTGCTAGTGTAGTGTCCAGTGTTGTGTGGGGAGTTAAACCTTGTGATGTTACTGTGGCACATTAACCCCTGGGGTACCACACTAGCTTTAAAATTATCTCTAGGTGGTATAGAGTTGCCCAGGTTCTGCATAAGTGGTTTCCCGAGGTCTCGGAACTTTGCTGGCGTTGCAACAATGAGGCTGGATCCATGACACGCATATGGTGGTCATGCTCAGTTCTTCAACCCTTTTGGAACAGTGTTCTCAGGGTAATTGCCGAGGTCACTGTGATAACCCTACCTCACACCCCAGAAGCGATTCTATTATACATGACTCCTATCCTGAAACCTGCTTACAAAAAATCCCTTCTGAGACATCTACTCCAAGCAGCTAAGACAATTATTCCTAGATAGTGGAGACAGACTATTTCCCCAACACTAGAGGACTGGTTTAATGAAATAGCCTTAACCCGACGCATGGAAACCCTGATTGCCCATACCCAAAAAGAACGAGAAGACTCGGCTCAAAGATGGTTCTACTGGGACTCTTCTTAATTCACCACTCTTCAATGAGATAACATTGTAGGGAAGGTGGGATCCTGCCTTTTTTCCTTATGACTTTTATGTGCCTGGATCCTCCCCTTCTCTATTCTCTTTCTTCTTTCTTATATCCTTTATTTTCCTACTTGATAATTATTTGTTTCTAGGGTGATAATAAAAATACCACTCTTAAGTATATTTACTGTAACCTGTATTGTTTCTATTTCCATGTTTGAAACAAAATACTCTTGTTTATAATCTGTTAACATTTTTAATAAAAATCTAATTGAGAAAGCAGTTAAAACTGGTTTGAATCACTGACTGGTAACCAACTTACGATTTTACTTACAAAAATGCTTTGTCCCAATTAATTTGCACAGCACTGTAGATATGGGAGATCTGCGTCTCGGAGAATTTGAGGTTGAGATCTGTTGCCCAATTAGTTATAAAGGTTGGCGGATGTTGGTTTGGTGGGGGTTGTAGCATCGAGTAAACTCGTGACAGGGTGTGTCTGACCGTGCCCTGGTCTGTGTACATAAGCTCAAATAACATCTTTGGGCGGTTATAACATTGTTTGGAGGCGAGAGTACGCAGATAGTGGCTCAGTTGGAGACTTCTCCACCAGCCGAGATGGGTTGGGTTGTCTCAATTCTTAATGATTGATAGCGATGGTCAATCATTGTCCCCCCAAGTGAATCTACTCTATCCCTTCCTGCCGCAATCCAATGGTTAAACACTTCATTTCCTAGGGCGGGAGTAAAATTTGGGTGGCTTAGAACTGGTGTGAGATTAGAGCAAGGGGGTATAATAAAGGTCCTCACCCAGAGTGTGTTACAGTACTTATTAATTGTGGCCCCTATTGTGGGATGTGATTGAAGTTGGGCCAGGGCAGAGGATAATAACCACAGAAGCTTATGTAGTGAGATTGGACAAATGCTTTGCTCTATTTGGACCCAAGCCTTAGTAGGAAAGTTACTGCACCAGTCCATGATTCTTGCGAATTGTGTGGCTAGGTGGTAGGATTTAAAATTAGGAAGGCCCACACCTCCAGCCTTCTTGGGTCTGAAGAGTATTGTGCGGGCTAGTCTGGCTGATTTCCCCACCCATAGGAAGGAGATCTGAATCGTTGCGAGTTTATCAAAAAAGGACATAGGAATTTTAACAGGCAAGGCTTGGAGTAAATAGAGGACCTGAGGAAGGGCATTCATCTTGAATATTTGACAATGACCAAACCAGTAGAAAGAGGTTTTGTTCCACCTGTAACAGTCAGCTTGGATGGAGGATAAGAGGGCTAGGAAGTTACTCTTGTATATGTTCTCTAAAATTGCGGTCAATTTAATCCCTAAATAGTCTATGCGTTGTTCACTCCATTTAAAACTAAAGGAGGGTTTTAAAGAGGCGGACTGCAGCCGAGTCAAATTAATATTGAGGACTTACGATTTGGAGAAATTTATTTTCAAGTTGGATAATTGTGAGTAGGTTTGGAACTCTCATCAAATTGGGGAGCGAGATGTTGGGTTTAGAAATAAATAGCAAAAGGTCATCTGCATATGCTGCTATTTTGTGGGTGCTCTCACCCGTCTCAAACCCTGCAATATTTGGGTTGCCTCGGATCTGCCTGAGGAAAGGTTTGAGTGTGAAAATAAAGATCAATGGGAAGAGATGGCAATGTGCCATTGTGTATATTAAAGGGCTCCGAGAGAACACCATTCACCCGGACCCTGGCCGACGGAACAGAGTAGAGAGAAATACTTCTGTGCATCATGTTGCCCCCAAGCCCAGGTGCAGGAGGGTGTCCCTCAAAAATCCAGTTAGCCCTATCAAAAGTCTTTTCGGCATTTGTTGATAGGAGGATGGAAGGAGCCCCTCACACCTGGGCCGATGCATCAAATTGATCGCCTTGGTTGTATTGTCTCGAGCCTCCCTCCCCATCATGAAGCCCGCCTGATTGTGATGAACCACCCCTGGAAGCAGGGGAGCCAGTCTTGTAGCTATGATTTTTTTTTTTTTTCTTAAAACCAATATTTAATTTATTGAGCAGTTTCAAAATATAAACAATAACAAACCTGTTAGGAAAGTAATATTACAGTACAACAGTGGTGAAAGGAAGAGGAGGGGAAATAGAAGGTAGGGATAAGGTCAACCTAGGTAGACCAAGGGGAAGGACGGGGTTAATTTGGCTATGGCGCCGAGCACCCGAGAATTATGATTGCTGTTGAGAAACATAAGTGGATGAGAGCCACGGGTCCCACCACATTAGTATCTTAGATTTCCTTCGCAGGTCATGAGCCAGGACTTCCTCATAACTGTAGTGTAGATACAATTGGGCCGTCAATTCCTTGATGCTGGGGACATCAGAGGACCTCCAATGTCGAGCCACACACTGCCTGCTTGCCACCAATATGTTGGTAAGGATAGGTTGGAGCTTCAGTGGAATCTCTTCGATGCCCACACCCAGTAGTTCCATTGTGCCAGTGAGAACAAAGGGAAGCCCCGTCACCCCCATAACAACGCCTTCCACATCATTCCAAAACAGTTACATCTTGGGGCATTCCCACCACATGTGTGCGAGGGACCCCACCTGGTTACACTGCTTCCAACATAGGGGAGAAGTGGGTCTCCCAAATTTAGACATCTTAGAGGGATAGATATACTAACTCAACTGAACCTTTTTTGCTTGTTCGAGGTGGTTCACACAAGAGGTGAATCTAGAGGCATGTGATACCGCATGGTACCGTGTGTCAGGGGAAGCTGAAAATGAGAGACGAGATTCCCATGCTAACATGAAGGGCAGTTTACTGAATCCTACCGGGTTGAGGAGGGATCTATAGAGAATCATGATGCCATGGGAGAAGGGACCTCTTGATTTAAAGAAGCACTGTAGAGGGCTGTCCAGGCTCGGAGACTCTAACGACAGAACCCGAGAAGCAGTTAAAAGGTAACAGGCCTGGAGATACCTGTAAAACAAAAGTATTTGATATGGTATATTTGTGGGATAACAACTCAAAGGTCTTGAGGCCCATGTCACCAAATAAGTCGTATAGTGTAGAGATGCCTCCGAGCCTCTATTGCAGAAGCGACAAACCCTCAACCAACAACTCCAAGGCCTCCAAAGATACATCCCGGAGTAAGAAAGAAAAATGACTCCTACTCAGTAATGACCAGAACTTGCGCAGCGAGACAATTGTGTGCAAGGGTGGGGAGGAGGATTAACAGACTGTATCAAGGAGGCCTCCAACAGGAGTCTGGTGGAGCCTCTGGAGGAAAACTGTGCCTCAATACGGAGCCAGGCAACCTGGGATAGTGAGCCCTCCCACCAGAGTTTAGCCGGTTCTAGCAAGGCTGCCAGATGGTAGGACCGTAAGTCAGGGACCCCCAGTCCACCCTCCTTGGTAGGTAATGACATTAGTTTGTGGAAGACCCTATGGAGTTTGCTATTCCAAATGAAGTTGTTTAGAACCTTCTGGAAAGCCGATATATACCTGACAGGAAAGTAAGATGAGAAGGTTTCTAAATAGATACAGGATTTTAGGGAGAATAAGCATCTTCGCTATTTGAAACTGGGAAGAAAGCCATCCAAAAGAGTCCTAATGTCACGCAGGAGCAAATCGCTGTTGCATCTTATTATGTTTTTAAGGTGAGTCACCTGGATCCCTAGGTATGTAAAACCTGATGTAGCCCACTTAAAAGAGTAGATGGTTTGCAGGCGCGTCGCCACCGCAGAAGGAAGGTTCAGTGGGAATATTTAGCAAGGTTAAGCCGATATAAAGAAGCGTTAGAAAAATCAGAAAGGATCGAGATGAGTTCACCCAAAGAGTCCTCGACAGCCGTGCAGATCACAATCACATCGTCCGTATATAATCCTATTTTAGGATCTGTCCCCCACCGTGATCCCCATGATCCTCGGGCTTTGCCTGACGATAGAGGCCAAGGGCTTCATCGCCAGAGTAAAATGAGTAGGGAGAGGGGCAGCCTTCTTGGGTGCCATTGGAAATCCCAAACGGGGGTGATAAAAAGCCCGAGGCAAGCACCGAGGCCGAGGGGGATGAGTATAGTGCCAAGATAGCACCGACTATAGGACCCTCCAGGCCAAATCTCCGTAGGACCTCGGCTATGTACCCCCAGTGCACCCGGTCAATATCTTTTTCGGCATCAAGAGACAGGAATGCACTGGGGATGCTCCCCCTCTCCACCACATCCAGGAGATCCACAATCCGGCGGGTGCCATCTCTAATCCCACCTGGTCAGGATCCACCAAGTAAGGCAGGACCTTCCGAAGTCTAGATGCCCAGACCCTTGTGTAGAGCTTGGCATCGCAGTTCAGGAGGGCGATAGGCCTGAAGTCAACCGCCTTCTTCACCTCACCACTCGCAAAGAATTGAAGGGGGTAGTGTGAAGAAGCTATTTTCACCTCATCCCGTGGGAGCAGATGGGTTTCCTGAAGGCATACAATGTCACTTTTGGACTTTAACAATTGGGGCCATGTCAGTGAACGTTTTGTAGATGAATTGAGGCCATTGACATCAATGGATAGCACAGATATGCTCATGATGGGTAGCAATAGACTACGTTACTTTTGAACCAGTCAGGGTCTCAGAGAAGGTAATCAGCAGGCAGCCAAGGAGGGCAGGAGGGAGGGGAGAGAGGAAGGGGGGGGAAATAAACCAACAATACGAGACAACAATTAAAGTACAAATTACAGTTCCTGCAGTGGAGGAGTCACAATGCAGAACAGGAGTGTACAAAAAACACTCTAGGGGCTGGACTTGTTTACCAATAAAGGTGACAGAAAGAGTCCACAAAAAAAGAAAGAGGAAAATGGAGCCAATCCAGACAGGCTCAGTGTTATCAGGACCCGCTCTTCTTCATGTGGTGTACTTTGCAAGACCGAAGGGTTTGGAGCCATGACCATGATCCGACCGGGGAGAAGGTAGGTTACTTGGGGACACCAAGTTCCAGGATCTCAGGGCCTTCCGCAGCAGTGAGGGAGACTAAAAAACCTGCCTTGAGCCATTATACCGAAAGTTCAGATAGACCGGTGAACCCCACGAGTACATGATGCCCTTATCCCTGAGCACCTGGCAGCAAAGTCCGAAGTCCCGGAGCCTCGGGAGGGTACCAGGGGATACATCAGGGAACACCGACAGGCCCCTAAATGGATCCGGGAGCGGGGGATCACACCTCATTGCCTGTAGCAGTAGCTCTCCAATGCCAGGACGTATCAAAAACACCAGCACGTCCCTCGGGACATCCTTAGATAGCGGGGTCGGCCTGGGAAGCCGGTATGCTTTTTCAACAGCCAGGTCACTCCGAGGCACCTCAGGGAGTACAGCCGCAAGGAAGTCAGGCACAGTCGTAGCAAGATCAGAATTCTCTATGGACTCTGCTAATCCACGGATCTTGAAGTTATTTTTGCGCAGTTTGTCCTCTAAGTGACAGATTGTGGTGTTCACCGAGCCCATCTCCTTATCCAGCTCAGTATAGGTGTCTGCAAGCTGGTTGTGGGCAGAGGAGAAACTCTGTCATTTTGACTTCTAAGTGTGAGGTGCCCTCTCCCAGCACCGCAATGTCCTCCCTCAGCTCTCCCACCAAGCCCCTCATGTCCTCAAAAAAAGTCTTCAGCAACGAGCCTAAAAGGGACCTGTAACAGGGGTTTCATCCTGGTCCCCGCGGTCAGCTTCCCCAGCGCCTCTGGTAGAGCGGGGGCTAGAGCGAGGAGAGAGCCGTGGGCTATGAGCAGCCGGCGCCATTTTAGCTGCAGGCGCGAGGTGCCCCTCGGCTGTGAAGAAATTCGTCACCTTGGGGGTCGTAGTTTGCCTCCAGGAGGATCTGGGCATGGCCGAGGTCATCAGGCGGGAGCCACTTCACACCGGAGCAGCGAAAGAGCAGGGTAGATGCCGTTTTTTTCTGCCGTTTATCGAGCCCGTCCAGGAGAGCTCTCCTAACAATCGTCCGGCGCCATTGGCTGCAGGACACGCCCCCCCCCTGTAGCTATGATTTTGGCAATAAGCTTTACATTCTCATTTAGGAGAGAAATCGGCCAATAACTAGCCCATTGGGCCGGGTCCTTGTTAGGTTTGGGAATCACTGAAATGTGGGCTCTCAGAGAGTCTGCGTCGGGATGCCGCCCGTTGGTCATGTCATTAAAAAAAAACAAGCAAATGAGGTACCAATTGCTCCTGTAAGTACTTATAATATACCGACTAGAAGCCATCCAGGCCAGGGGCTTTTCAGTTTTTGGAGGCTCAGATAGCCAAAACCACCTCTTGCTCTGAGACAGATTGTTCAAGAGTCACGACATCTGTGGGGGTTAACTTGGGAAGGTTGGTCATTCTGAGGTATTCTCTGATTTTGGGTAGAAAGGTTTTAGACAGCGTGAGGGGGTTGGTAGCGTCAATGTTGTATAATGAGGTGTGGAACAACCTAAAGGCCTCGGCAATTTAACTAGAGGGTTGAGCTCTGTTATTCTTGGTTGCATCTCCTATTCTTGATATGAATTTCCTTTCCCTCTGTGTCCTCAGAGCTCCTGTCAGTAATGTGCCCGTTTTATTGCCAAACTCATAGAACTGCCGGCGGCACTTTGCCAACCAGCATTTAGCCTTCCTATCCTCAAGGTGCGGAGCTCCTCTCTAGTTTTGCATAGGTCCACACTGACATGTGTTGTAGATGTTTTCTTATGTGTCTTCTCTAGATCTCTCAACTGAGAAAGCAGAGAGGACATCTCCAGGTGTCTTTCCCTTTTTAGCCGTGCTCCGTGTTTGATAAGTATACCTCGTATAACGCATTTATGAGCTTTCCAGATCGTACTTATGGAAACGTTGGGGGTTGAGTTTTCAGAGAAGTAATCTTTGAAAGCTTGAGTCACATCTCTGGAGGTTTCCAGATCCTCCAGAAGTGAAGCGTTAAGTCTCCATTGCCACTGTTGGGTAACCGGTATGGGAAGGGAGATTAAGATAGTGCAGAGAGCATGGTCTGAAAAGGTAATAGAGCCCATCTCCGCTCTATGAAGTAGAGACAGATCTTTATGGTTTACAAACAGGTAGTCGAGTCTAAAATAGGAGCCAAGCACTGGAGGGTAAAAGGAGAATTCTTTATCAGTTGGGTGGAGTAGCCTCCAGGAATCAATTAATTGATGTTCATGCAGCAGTCGTCTGAGTTTGCATAGTGCAGCCAGAGGGCAGGAGTGAGTGCTTGATGTTGTGTCAAGGTCAGGGTTCAGGGCAATATTAAGGTCACCCCCTAATATCAGCGTACCCTCCACAAATTCCCCTACCCGTTCCAGAAGCTATGTTAGATTTGGTTTGAGTTACGCATGTAAAGGGCGGCGAATGTGAACAGTTGAGACGCTATCCGACCTTTAACCAAAATCATCCTTCCCTGTTGGTTAGTGACTGAGTCTACATATTCCCAAGGGATAGAGCAGGAGTTTAGAATACTGGCACTCAGACCTCGGATCTGGAGACCCACTGTGATAAGTGTCCGGGAACCAATGACTCTCAATTTTAAAGGGCTTTAGTGAGCTTAAATGGGTTTCCTGGAGGAAGGCAACATGCACGTATTCACTTCTCAGGAAATTAATGTGGATAAATCTCTTACCCGGGCTGTGAAGGCCTTTGACATAGTGTGTAGTATATGCTGAATTAGAGTCAAAGCTTGAAAATCGGAAGAATCCGGAGAATGTCGCCTCCCATAATACTAGGAAGGGACAAAGGACCTTAGTTCCTAACGGGAATAGTGGAAAACTATGTCGGTGAACTCGATCATACAGATGATAACTGTAAAAACGTCAACATACGGTAAAGCTCAATTACAACATGCAAAAACAGTACTCAAAAAATGGGGGTCTTGTTTCGGTGAATAAACCACCCCTGGATGGCCAACAGAGGGGGAGGCTAACTTCATTGAAGCAAATCATGGAAGAAAAGACAAAGGGTAGCAAACAAACTATCACAGTCCAAGAAAGAGATAGCCAGGTTAAGGTACTCCTGTCCGCGTTGCCCCTAGTCGGGTTCTCTTTAGACTTCTGCTTCCGTTTGTTACAAGGTTGCGGTTGCGTCTCTTGCTTTCGTCTTGGTATTGCTGACGAGGCAGATCTATGAGAGCCAATTTGGAATCGGAATAGGTGTAGTGTCCAGAAATCTAAAGAGTCCTTGTATTTCCTCGTGTTTTCAGGTGAAAACTCCCTGATACGATACAGCAGCGGCGAGAGCAGGCGCCTCATGGCCAGAGTGCGGGCGGAAACGTCAGGGAAGAGTCGAATCTCGTCAAGGAGGACTTTGCCATATGACCATGCATGTTGGCGGATGGACACCCTGTTTGCGTAGTAATGTAACCTACACAGAGTATCATGAGGAGCTGGGTTATTTGGGGCTTTTGTGAGACCATAATGAAGATCTCCGAGACCTTCCGGGGTAGAGTGCGTGTAGAGACACCCTCTGAAACTCTACGTATGCGGATGTTGTTACGTTTCCCCTGGTTTTCTTGGTTGTCTAATAAAAGAACAAACTGTTGCATATGGGATTGTGCATCACAGAGGCTCTTTTCTAGGGTTTCCACTGTTTTAGAGAGGGATGACGACTCCTCTGAAGGTGGAGGTATGGTTGTCCAAGAGGTCCAGATCGGCTTTGAGGGAGGCTAGGGCCCTTTCCTGGGAGGCCTCAAATCTGGTTACCATTGAATCTAGGTCCTTTTTGGTTGGTAATGCTTTAATCAGCTCATATAAGCTCTGTGCATGCTCTAGTGAGATAGATGAATTGCCATTGCCCAGAGCTATAATGTTAGATTGTTCCCAGATTATGGGCTCAGCTGCCTGTATGCTGAATCTCTCCTGTGAGTTATGGAGCAGTGCACTGGGGCTGGCTGTGCTAGACATGCCTCCTGAGGTCTCCTCCTTCCTCCTGTCTGTGTGGGGATCTGCAGTATGGCAAGTGGATTTTCATGCCCACTGTGTCGGTGTACTGAGCCCTGTTCCAGCTGGGTGGTCCCTGGGATGTGATGTGCGTCCAGTCGGGGGTTCACCTCCACTACTCCTCACCTTCTCGTCTGCCACGTTTCTGCTCCCGGATGCTGCAGTAGGCACCATTACAGGGAAGGCCGCAGTTCTCACACCCAATCTCCCGCTCTGAAAGAGTGGCTCCAGCGCCGCTCCCTGTCTCTAAGTGTGGCCTGGAGGATTGCAGGAGGAGGCTCTTCTTCCTCGGGTCATCTCCCGGTCTCCAGGGGTGAGTGATACCAGATAATGAGGGCTTTAAGTTGTGGAGCTCCTTCTCCAAGCGTTCTTACGCCGCCATAGCTTGGCCACGCCCCAGAATAAAAAAAAATAATTTTTTAATATCTTTGTTGCGGACAGGATTTGCATAGAAAGATCTTTACAAAATCTTATCAGCAACAATGTACCATGGATTTTCATATGACACATACTAGAACCAGATGTGAAGTCAGTGATTGAGTCAATAAGGTTTAGACTAAAGCATAAGATAAAAGAAGGAAAGAAATGCAATCCATACCCTAAACCACCGGTTGGCTGGTTTACGTTTTAAATGAACAATATAGGTGTTAAATTATACAGTCCGTTTTTTTGTTTTTTTTCAAGAATCCATTAAGTTACTGAACCGTCTTGAAGTGTGTCTTGAAAAGGAGGTGTAAGGCACTGAAATTGTCTGGCGCGATAAATCTTCCCCTTAGTATTTCGCACCATATTTTGTTTATGCTTCAAACTTTTGGAGACGAGTCAGCCATTTATCACACATATGATTTGCTGACGTTGGACAGGAGCACAGTGTAAACACATACTCCTGTTCTTCCTGTCCTCAGGATTTTATTTGTTCATTTAACAGGGATCAAAAGGAAAACATTTCCAATAAATTAGTTTAATATGACACATCTGCTTTTCCACTTCCTTTATACAAGAACGCTCTATGTATCTTGCTGTGAAGTAATGTAACACAGAAACAGGGTTGAAGTTAAATAGTCGAATATCCCGGAGCGAAACACAGTGGGCCTCCGATCTACTAACTTAATTGAAGTTAAATTAAACTTTAAATTGAAACAGAAAAAAAAAAACACAAAACACAGGAGATTCCAGATTTTTACTTATTTTAGCATTATTAAATATATGCAATATTGGACTCCACCAGCAGTATTGGGATAATGTCCAAGCATATCTGTGATGCAATTAGATCTTCTAAAATAAGGAGCCAGATCATAAATGCCCCTATTGAAGGTCGTATGGGAAAAAAAAAATTCTGCAAATTTCACCAGGGCACCTGCACGAAACATTTTGCATACCAAAAGAATAATGCAGTCATTCAGTATTTACAGCAGATTTTTCTGCCACACCAATGTTGTCAGGAATAAAATGGATGATCCAGAGGAGGCATGGGAGAAGGTCATGTGGTCAGATGAGACCAAAATAAAACCTTTTGGAATCAACTCCACTCAGCATGTTTGGAGGAAAAAGGATAAGTACAACTCCAAGAACACCGTCCCAACCATTAAGTATGGCGGCGGAAATATATCATACTTTGTGAGTGCTTTCTGCAAAGGGGACAGGATAAGTGCACTGTATTGAAGGGTGGATGAAGGAAGTTGCGTATGATGAGATTTTGGCCAGCAACCTCCTTCACTCAGAGCATTGAAAGATGGGTTGTGGCTGGGCCTTCCAGCATGACAATGACCTGAAACACACAGCCAGGGCAACTAAGGAGTGGCTCTGTATGAAGCATATTAAAGTCTTGGAGTGGCCTTGCCAGTCTTCAGATCTGAACCCAATAGAAAATCTTTAGAGGGAGCTGAAACTCAATGTTACCCAGCAACAGCCCCAAAACCTTAAAGATCTGGAGAAGATCTGTATAGAGGAGAGGGCCAAAATCCCTGCTGCAGCGAGTGCAAACTTGGTCAACAACTACAACAACTACAGGAAATGTCTGACCTCGAATGACAAATAAAAGATTTCTGTACCAAATATTAAGTTCTATGCTTTTATTGTATCAAATACTTATTTCTTGCAATAAAATGCTAATTACGTAACAATCATACAATGCGATTTTTTAGATTTTTTTTCATTCTGTCTCTCACAGTTGAAAATGAAAATGACAAACCTCTCCATTCTTTGTAGGTAAGAAAACCTGCAAAATTGGCAGTTTATCAAATACTTCTGTTCCCCCACTTTAAAAGGGGCAAAAAAAAAGTATGATTATCTCCAAATAGGAACTTTTTCTTTTAATCACATGTATTTGTTTAAACCATTCTTATTCCAAGATCTATTTATTAAAATTAACTTTCTTTGTAGGAAAACCCCTTTAACAAGTGCCTACACTTTTTTTGCAAAATTCTAAACTGTAGATTTTGTAAAATTGTGAATAAGGCAAATGCATTTGCAGAAACAGCTTGGAGAATTGGAGTTTACAATGGTGAGGGGACGGCTACAGTGCACAAATCACTAGGCTCAACAGCTCTTGCCATCTACACCAATATAGCCACTGATCTCAGAAATGGGCAGATCTAATTATTAACAAAGACATTAAACAATGAAATTGATAAAGCAATAGGAGTGTTGTTCAGTAAGTAAAGCTCTTTTTGTTATTTTTAAATTGTGGCATCCAATGGGTTGAAAAAAAAAGTAATAATGGAAAAATTTGATTTTAATATTTACGGTAAAATCAGTTTCTTAGTCTTCATGGGGGGACACAGAACTCTGGGATAGTATGCTGACACCTGGAGGCTGACACAGATATTACAGATAATGGGATACCTCACCTGCCATAACTGGCTTCCTTTGTTTTGTGTAAAACTAGTAGAAGCCAAAAAAACAAAAATATAAGCATAAATTAAATATACCCCCTTTGGGCAAAAAATGGGTGAGCACTGTATTCCCCAATTAAGACTATGAGAATCAGATTTTTTCAGAGTATGAAAAGTCTCATTTTCTTGTTCACTTCATTGAGAGACAAAGAACCCTGGGACATTCAAAAGCTGTACCCTGGGGTGGGAAAAGGACACGCAAAAGGTAACCATTCTGTTAAAAATCACAGAACTTAGCAGTGCTACTTAAACCAAAGGTTCATTACCTGTAAAACCTTCCTACCCAAGCTTGCATCAGCTGAAGCGTAGGTATGGACCCTGTAGGACTTAGAAAAAGTATGTACAGAGGCCCAGGCAACTGCTTTACAGAGGTGTAGAGCTGAAGCCTGGTGGCGAACTGCCTAGTGGAGTGCACCCCAACACTGAAAAAAAGAACCCAGGCTTTCAACCTATAGGCCTGAGTAATGTCGCTCTTAGCCAGCGAGCAAAATTTTTTTTTTAATCAGATAATTTTTATTAAGTTTAAAAGACATAAAAAACCAAACATTATACATGAAGCGCATGTGCATTTGTGTACAGGAAAATAAAGCAATAATGACGGAACATGTATAAAACCCACCTCCCCTGCCTGCCTCCCCCCCCCCCCCAGGTCTGATAGATGAGAACAAATAAATACACTTACAAAAGGTTTACACAAATAAATAAGTCATCACGAGTCATCAAAAAGCTGAACACACACTAGGCTCTATCACTTAACTCAACCGTCGGTAGATCATATAGTGCGAGCCAACCTCCCCATAACCTTTCAAAAAACCCGGGCCTACCTCTTTTTAAATAAATATACGGTACTTTTCTCTGAACAAAATGTAGTTTAATCTGTTAATATACTCTTGTCTAGTAGGTGAAATCCACGTAGAGGCAATCAGTTTCCTGGCGGCGTATAACATTCTAGCAACCATGAGTTGAAGACAGTCATCTCCCCGTACATCTTCTACATAACCCAGGATACATACCACAGGGTCCCTAGGGATCTCCTGCCCTGTAGTCATATGAATAAGATTAAGGACTATAATCCAGAATGCCTGCAGACAAGGGCATGTCCACAACATATGCAAGATATCTGCCTCTCCCATCGAACACTTAGGACAACACGAGTCCCGCCGCAATCCCACATCACATAACCACTTAGGAGTTCTGTACACCCTATACAGTACGTAAATCTGTGATAATCTACTGGGTTCACTGAGAGACAGCTTAGGAACCATCTGAAGAATATGATCCCACTGCTCTCCTGAGATCGGCCCCAGTTGCTGCTCCCACTTCAACTGCGCTCCCATTGGATGCTTCGACAATACCGCACCAGACAAGCCATTGTATATGAATGAGATCAAACCTCTAGTCGATGGAACACCGAGGATATTAACTATACAATCGTTGGATAACGATAGGGGAATTTCTATTCTGGATATTATAGGCATGCCGTAGCTGCAGATATTGATAAAACATGCAATGCTGCAAAGGGAATTCTTGCTGCAGTTCTTCAAAGGACTTGAAAGTTTCTTTCCCCAATAATTGCGAGAGCCACCATATGCCAATCCTCCTCCACTGCGCGAACCCTTTCAATGACAGCATTGCCGGCAGATTGCTGTTATCCCATATAGGAGAATATTTTGTGAAAGTCGTTATATTCCTGATCTGTTTGATCTTATTCCAAACCCTCAACATAAGGGCAACAGTCGGGAATTGGGAAGCTAAAGGGCAAAGCTTTCCGGCCTCCAAACTAGCCAACAGCAAGCCTTGACCCAGTAAGTATCTAAGGACAGTTCTCCCTCCTCCCCCCACTCTGCCCTCATCACTTTCCATCCCTCCCACCAGGTGTTGACATTGGGATGACAAAAAGTATAGCCATGGATTGGGGAGCGCTAGACCCCCTTCATCTTTAGGCTTCTGTAGGTGCTCCAATTTAATCCTGGCGCCACCCTTCAACCATATGAACTCCCTAAATATGGCATTGATTCTGTGGAATCTACCCAGAGGTAACCAAACAGGGGAGTTGTGGAGGACGTACAAGAGCTGCGGCATAATCACCATTTTCAATAGATTCACTCTTCCCACCACCGACAAATGCAACCTGGCCCAGGCTCTAATTTTCTGTTTGATTTTGGCCACCAACGGGGACAGGTTCAAGCTCTCGTAATCCTCCAAAACAGTGGATATCATTAACCCCAGATATTTAAATTTTGTCACTACTGGAATTTGTACAGAAATGTCCACCCCTGGATCAAGTGCGAGCACAGCGGACTTATCCCAGTTTATGACCAGCCCCGATACCTTTCCAAAGTCGTCAAGAAGTTCCATAGTGTTTTTGAGAGTCATTAGGGTCGGCAAAAAACAAAGGCAAATCGTCCGCATACAACGCCACTTTCTCCTCAGATGGTCCATATCTAAAGCCCACAATACCCGGATCTCGTCGTATAGCCGATGCCAAAGGCTCAATTGCCAAGGCAAACAGGTGCGGGGACAAGGGGCAGCCCTGCCTCGTGCCTCTGTACAATTGAAAAGGATAGGACATTGAGCCGTTTGCTCGTATTCTGGCTTGTGGGCTCGTATATAGGAGTCTGATCCAGCCTATAAAGCCCGGACCAAAGCCCATACGCTCAAGCACAGCCCACAGATAATTCCATTCGACACTGTCGAAGGCTTTGGCGGCGTCCAGAGACAGGACCACCCTTCGCCCCGCATTATCCACCCGCACCTGCATATTTAAATACAGACGCCTGATATTGAGGGCCGTTGATTTCCTGGGCATGAAGTCTGTTTGGTCAGGATGTTTCAAGCATTCAATTACCTTCGATAATCTATTGGCCAGAACCTTGGCCAATAGTTTAGTATCCACCGTGAGAAGGGAGATAGGCCTATACGACGCTGGCAACGTTGGATCCTTATCTTTTTTTAGTATTAGTTGCTTCTCTCATGGATGGTGGGAGGATGCCGGAAGCCAGACTCTCATTATACATGCCCAGCAATGTCGGAAGCAACAGCTTCTTCTATTTCTTATATATTTCAACCGGCATCCCATCAACACCCGGTGCTTTGCCGTTAGGCATGGAGCCAAGAGCTTCGTCCAATTCCTCAAGGCTTATGGGTCTATCAAGACTAAGGCCAATGGAGTTAGATAGCTTAGGGAGATTAGCAGATTCTAGAAAACTAGTTATATCTTCCGTTGTGGCCATAGTGTGTGACAAATACAGGTCTTTATAAAATATCTTCAGGGCGTTTAATATTTCAGGTGTATCGCCCACTACCCTTCCTCAGAGTTCTGGAGCTGAGCTATAAAAGAGGACCCCTTTGAGCCGAAGAAATAACAGAAAGCAAATGACCCACACTTTCCGCTTCTTGATAAGACTGTATGGATTTAAATAAATCTCTTTTGAGCCGCCTCCTGCATGGTTATTTTTACCATAGCCTGTTGGGCACGTTTCAGACGCTTCCTGGCGGGAAGAGTGAAATCCAGTGCGGCAGCCTCCTCCGCCTCCCCAAGATCCCCGAAGGCACGCTCTGTGTGCGCCCTAGTCTTCGTCTTAGCCTTTGATATTTCCCGTATACACATGCCCCTCAGGTACGCTTTTAATGTGTCTCACACCACCAAGCCAGAAGCAGAGCCCCGATTAAACTCAAGATATTCTTTTAGCTCTGGAACAAAATGATCATCATTATCTATGATTTGCAACCAAAACGGGTTTAGCCCCCACTGTGGTCTTTCACCCATCTGAGCAGATTTCCCCCTGATTTCAATAGACATAGGCGAGTGATCCCATACAGTACGTGGCAGATATTCAACTTTCAGTATTTTCTCTTGCAGGACCAATCACTCAGGGCCATATCTATACGTGACAAAGACGAATAACTAGACGAAAAACATGAATATTGGTAAGTATTCGGGTTACGGCTTCGCCAGATATCTACCCAGGCTACTTCTTTAATCAGTATACCAAATGGTGTACAATTACCTCCCAGTTTAAGTGGCTCACGACTTCCCTTGTCCCAGTGTGAATCCTGTATGTTATTAAAATCTCCCTCCAGCAAACATGGAATATTTGGATAGTCCTTCAAGAGGTGAAGAATCTGATGCACGGTCTACTGCTATACGGCGGGGGGATATAGACGAAGACAATCACCATTTGTACATTATAAATACTGCAGTAAAGGAAGACAAACCGTCCCTCAGGATTTGTGATTACTTTATGGCATGTAAACGGAGTTCCCGAATATACCAGTATGCTAACTCCTCTAGCGTATTCAAAATATGTAGAATGGAATCCCTCCTGTACCAATCTCTTTTCCAATAAATTAGTAGTATCAGCAGTGAGGTGGGTCTCTTGTAGACAAATTATTGCCGGTTTTTGAGCCATGAGGAAGGTAAAAATTGCCTGCCTTTTTACCGGAGTCTTTAGGCCCCTAATGTTCCAACTAATTACCCTGATAGAGCCCATTTCTTCGGTATATAGCAATCAGAGCTCGAGACCAACCCATCTTATCATATATCTATTACCTATGGTCGCTAACAAAGTGGCGCCCCTACCAGACCTGGAACCCCTTCCCCCCCCCCCCCCCAACATACTCAGAAAAACAAACTGAACAATTAACTGTAAGGATGATAGCATTGTCCTTTTTTCAGGATATACAACGAGCGCTTCAATGCCCTCATGCTCCCCTTACCGTTCAGGATAGCACCCCGCAGCACGGCATAGACATTCAGATCTATCCCCCTCAATACTCGCGCAAAACCCCACTAAGACATTATGAACTTCTTACATATAACAATCAATAGAAAAATATCAAACATAGAAAAATATCTATTGGAATCCCAACATCCCAGGTATCTTGTTGTCAGAACAAGAACAGGGAAAACCTTCTAGAGACCAGATACCACGACCAGGTCTCCTTCATCCATGCTCCTGTTCCTCCAGCTCCCTCTTCAGATGACTTTCATTCATGTCAACCCAGTTCATCGCGTCTTTTGAGTCCAGAAAAAAGTGAGTTTTGCCTCTAGCCTCAATCCTCAGCTTCGCCAGGAAAATCATAGAATATTTAACTTCAAGCGACCTCAACCTCTTCTTGACTTCGCTGAATTTGGCCTGCTGTCTTTGAACTACCAGGGAATAATCTGGATAGAACGAGACTCTGGAGCCATCCACAGAGAGATCCCGATGATCCTTGGAAAAACGGAGTATATTGTCCCTGTCTCTGTAGTGCAGCATCTTCACTAACACCGTACGTGGCTGATTCCCTGGAGGGGGGGGTGAGCAGGGACTCTATGAGCACGTTCTACAGCATATAGGTGCGTTAGATTATCCGCCCCTATCTTGTCCTTGATCCATGCCTTAAAAAACTCGGTAGGGTTTCTCTCTCCTCATATCTTTCGGGGATCCCCACTATGCGCTCATTGTTGCTGCTCGACCTATTTTCCAGGTCGTCGGTTTTGGCCCATAAGGCAGAGCTGTCACTTTTAGACTCTGACTGAAATTTCACTGTGGTGGACAGGGTGCTTTCAACAGCACTAACTCTTTTCTCCAAATCACCAGTACGATCTTTAACCCTGTGTAGGTCGTGCTTCACTGTTTGTAATGATTCTTGCATATGACCAAGCTGGGTTAATACAGTAGATATACCTGAACCGCACTGCATAACTGCCAATAATATGTCCTTTATAGAGGGGTCTGCTGGCATTTGCATCTGCAATTGTTGCATTTGTTTATAGTTCTGCTCCACTAACTCTCCCCAGCTTGTTCCATCCTCCTGCTGCCTCATGATTTCAGTCTCTTCCTCCCCCTCGTCTCCAGCCTCCATAGCACCTTATGTACCTTCATTTCTATCCTCCTCGTCGGTCTCCTGGGCTGCTTCCCTCTCCACCTCTTCCACTCTGGCATACTGCCGCAGCCGGGCCGCACTGCCCTGTTTCTGGCCGCCCTCTCCTCTGCAGCCTCTGCTGTGGAGCGCGCCTCAGCTCCGGCGCCATCTTGGATAAGCCTCCCGCTTTCTCCTGTGACCCGGCGGCGGCCGCCTTTTACCATGGCCGCAGGTCTGTATGAGCGAGTCTGGACGCTCCCGCTGACTCCCGCCGCCGTCTCCGTCACACTCCGACGGTTTTCAGCCGTGCTGCGGGGACTCAGCGGCTTCTAAATCGGATTCAGTGCGGTAGCTCAGCGGTCCTGCTTCCTCACTCACATGCCGCTAGGCCACGCCCCCCCCAGCGAGCAAAATTTACCTTTGAAGAGCTTGATCTCTACGAGATCCCTCTGGTTGAAAAAAAAAAAAAAATAGAGAGGGAGAGGATACCTGAAGGCATTTAGAACACAGCAACGGTCGTCGATATTGATAATCTCTCACCGGGATTTGACTATAGAAAAAATTAACAAAAAAAAAAATCGGCCAGAGCTCCTCTGGCAGCAGAGGCAGTAAATCCAGAGCCATAACAAGGGTCCTGGACACCATGGTTAGTTCAGTAATAGCCTGGTTGAGCTCCCGAGCCCAGTGTGGGCTCCAAAGCAGGAATCTGCAAGGGGAAATCGTACATGTGCAACAATAGGGTACAGATTGTGCAGAAGAAAAAACTTACTGCTGCATAAAGCAAAAGGATGAGAGTACCCTTTCTTTGATTCAAACAGTGAAAAAGAGAAAGCAGAAGCCGTGCAGGGACCTTACTGGGAAGCTATAGTATCGATCCCCAAGTGCCAACAATCCTACCCAGGAGTGTAACTACAACAACAGGTGCAGGGGTTGTTATCACACCCTGGCACAGAAGCTTAGGGGGTCCCAAAAGTCCCTTTGACCCATAAAAAAAAAAAAAAAAAAAAAGACTATTGGTGACCTGCTTACTCAGGAAATCCGCTCGGACGTCTCTCGCTTGCCCTCTAATACTCTCTCCTGGAAGGCTAAAATTCAAACCATAAAAATGCGAATTCTCCCCAAACTTATTTACCTTTTCCGCTGCCTTCCCCTCCCTTTCCCTCGCACGACCCTTTCCTTGTTTCAATCTATCATTAACCAAACCCCACCGAAAATCACATCGCCTAATGTCTCGCCCCTACTCCGGAGGGGTTTGGGGGCCCGGACGTGCGTAAGTACCACCATGCAGCCCTTTTGAAACAGGCTCAGCTGTGGTGGATCGGCGGGAATGTCCCCTTATGGCTTCAAATGAATCACACTTTGCACCAAAAAACTCTACCAGACTTCTCTTGGAAATGGCCCTTTTACGTACCCCTAAACACCTGCCGCTCTTGCCCTCAATGGTGTCCTTGTTGGAGATCTGGTCTCTCCATTGTAAAGACCACCTGCCCTTCCTATATACGATCTCCCTGGAAGCCGTCGAACTCTCAGTGGAATGTTATCTCTTTCCCCTTGGAGACAGAGGGGAATAGCCTGCTTGGACGGTGTGCTGGATCGGGACGGGTCTCTCCCGTCAGTTTGCTGAAATTTTATTTCAATTTAACCTTCTGAACTGTTTCTTTTATCAATATCGACAACTCCGTCACTTCCTTAATGCCTGCCGCCTACCAGGCACCGACGGTAGCCACTTTAACAATAGCCTTCAAAGATTTTTTAATTCAGATAGCCCCTCCTCCCACGGAGTCTCGATTGTTTACAGAGCACTTAACTCCCTGGATGACTCCGCCAAGTTATCTTGGGAGAGTGCACAGTCTTTCACAGCCTCCACAGAGGAATGGAGGGAAGCATTCACTCACGCTAATAAGGCTTCCTCCTGCATCAACCACCTGGAGGAGTCTCAGTTGGTACTTAACACCCCTTCGGCTGTCCGGATTCAGGGGCTCCTCTTCCCCTCTTTGTTGGAGAGGTTGTCGCATTCCGGGATCAATGACTCACATATGGTGGGACTGCCCATTATTACAACTTTCTGGCGCATGACTGAAGCTCTGATTTCGGAGCTGACCCACATCCTGTTTTCCCTCCAGGGCCAGACTGCCATTCTGGTGTACATCTGGAATCTGTCCCATCTCCATTGCGGCCCATAGTTACCAATGTCCTGGTCGCTGCTAGACTGTGTATCTCGAAACATTGGAAGACATCCACTATCCCGACTAAAGTGGAACTGGTCTCTCGCTTAAATCTCCACTACCAGTATGAAACAATCTTGGCCCATGATCTTTCTCGGAGGCAGAGGATAACTACCTGGTGGGACCCTTGGAAGCTATCCACTTATTTCTCTGATGTGTAATTTTATACAACCTCTGTTATTTCCTGACTCTCTCAGTGGGACCTGTTAATAATAATTAATAATAATAATAATAATAATAATTATTAATATTGCATCCTTCCCCCTTTTTCTCTTTCCCCTGTCCCCTTTAGTTACTGGTTATATGTGTACTTTCTGTTTAACCTTGAAATCTCAATAAACACATTTTTTTTTTTTTTTTTTTTATATAAACCAAGTTTGGGGGTTCATATGAAACTTTCAAATTGGGGCCCATGAGATTCAAGTTACTCCATTGATCCTACCCACACCACAATCCAGGATCTGGTGCAGAGGAGACATACAGTAGCCACAGAGGGAGAGATCCAGATATGTGCATGCTAAAAAAAAAAAAAAAAAAAGTCTGATCAGGAGGGATGGATCTGGAAGTGGGCCTGGCTGCAAGCCACAAACGATGGCCACAACAGTGCTCATGGGCGAGTCACAGCCGGGTGACTGACAAGCTGAGACCACATCCCCAAACATTGATGCAAGCCAAGCAACCACACCAGGGACCCCAGGCACAAAGACTGTTACAGCCCAAAAAAATGAGGCTGCGCGACCCGCACCACACCACCACAGCCAGCAGCCCATGGGCTGAAAAATGCCCTCCTCACCAGTTCCAGAAGTTCCATTTCTTCCTCCATGCATACGAAAGTTATGTGGGACGATTGTGCAGGAGCCTATGAGGTACGTATTACCGCCCAGTATCTAAGTAGGAAGGAACCCAGTCCGACAGAGGGCAAGAAAGGATATAGACTGAGCACTTCCAGACTATATTCATTGCCACAGTGTGGGTGACAAAAGAGTGCTCAATTGCACCCTGTTACCCTGAATGATCTGTAAGAAAAAAGCAGGGGAAAAAAAGGGGGTTAAAGATGTCAGACAGCCCTGGAAAATACCCCACCTTCAACTGACTCAAGAAAAAAAAAAAAAACTGAGGAAACCGGTTCCGGCAGGTGAGGTATATCCTGTTGGGGAGAAGCTAACTTGTAGTTGTATGTAATATCTGTGTGGAATATCTCCAGGTGGCAGCAGACTATCCCAGGGTTTTGTGTCCCCAATGAAGCAAACAAGAAACACCTTAATCACTTTCTGATGTGAAACAAATAGTTAATCCTTCGTCGGGTCCCCATGTGTGGAGTCAGGCACAGACTGGCCCATAGGGTAACAGACGATTATCCCGATCTACAGCTATACACAGCACACTTGATGCACCATATACAGACCAAGGCAACACATAGCATCTCAATAACTTAACAAGTTACCCCTATTATTAAAGTTTATATATATAAACATAGGCTGAGATTACATGTAAGAGCTGTACCAGACCACATAGCATCCTCCTTTCCTGGCTGGGAATTTGTAAAGGTTGTTCAGTTGATATTTGATTGGAGCTGAGAGTGGGTCCCCAGAATCAATATTGCTGTGGGCCTTTGGCACCCTAGTCTGACACCGTATGAAGGTGTCTCATACCATGCTCACCTGATGATCGGTATAACAGAGACGGCACCTGGTTGTAATAACAATGACCAGAGATCACTTTGATCACTGCTGTTTCACCATTTAAATGATGTGGTCAATGGAGCTATTCGCAGGGTGCAGATGGATTGTTCTGGCAGCCAGGAACCTGCTGAAGGCTCCCATATCTGCCATTTTAGGGCAACATGATATTCACTATATGTTGCATGTTCACGTTACACAGGGTGTTTAAAAAGTAAAGTAAACGAGAAAAAAAGGAGAAAAAAAAATGTGACTCCCTCCTCCATTTCTAGTTTAAAACTTAAAATAAGCACATTTGATATTATGGCATTGTTTGCAGAATTTTCAAAATTTAGCATTAATTAATCCATACATTAAATCATGTAAAAATGAAAAAAATTCCCTCAATTGTGTTTTTTTTTTACTCACCATGCCTTCAAGTGTAAGAAAAAAATAAGTCCGTTATCTATGCACCATGAAATGGTATCATTAAAAAGATCAGCTCACTGAAAAAAAATAAGCCTTCAGAAAGCTTCATCCATGAAAAAATAAAAGGTTACAGGTCTCCGAAAATCGTGATGCAAACAAATGAAAAAATATACAAGTTTGACCATTGTAATCATACCTTCTACCCATTTCTCACTTGCAGATTTGGTTCAGAAATAAATCTGCAACATGTCAACTTTTACTGCGTATTTGCTTTGGATTTCCAGCCAAAAGCATGAAAAACACATGGAAAATCAGCACATTAAATGCAGTATAAAAGCAGCAAATAAGCATAAAGAAGCATTGTGTTTTTGGTGCTTATTTCTGCCAGGAGATGCAGATTTGGTGCAGAAATGTCTGCAACCGAACACTCAACATGCGCGCGCAGCCTGTTACCTCTTTTGGGCATTTTAAACTGTGCCCACCAGCTTACACCAGACTGACCCTTCATATCTGTGAAAACAACTGTTATTGTGTTCAGCAAAGGCCTCCTATTGAGTCATGGAGGCTGCTATATGGTCATTGTGACTAAACCCCTTGCCGCCCCTCCAGGCTGCAAAACCCACCCACATGTTTTAAACTTCTCACCCCTCCTCTTGTCGGCGCTTGAGTGACATGAGCACTCGCGCCTGCGCAGTGGAGCGGGTGTCCCGCGCTCCATAGAACATAGTGCAGATGTATTGCGAGACTTCACAAATCTAGTGACACCTCGGCACGGACACCAGCTCCACTGCGCAGGCACGAGTGCTCGTCACTCAAGCGCCGGCCAGAGCAGGGGCGAGAAGTTTAAAACATGCTGGGTGGGTTTTGCAGCCCAGAGGGCAGCGAGGGGTGTAGTCACCATGACCATATAGCAGCCTCCGTGACTCAATAGGAGGCCACCGCTGGACACAATAAAAGTTGTTTTTACAGGTATGAGAGTCAGTCTGGGCACATACAATGGATACTAGAACCCCATGTACATTATGTGTAAGCTGGTGGGCACAGTTTAAAATGCCCAAAGGGGGGTGACAGGTTCCCTTTAATGTTTGGCACTAGACCAGAGGTAAGAAGCTCGAGTACAGGGACAGTGACAGTTTCCTGTCAGGAGAGCAGATAGGGCCCAGCCTGTGATAGAAGCAGACCCAAGGTCTGGCTAGTAGCAGGGAGAATGATGTGGGTGTCAGAGAGAGGGAGTTCAAGACTGTGATAGCGAGATTCTGAGTGGGGAGACAGACAGAGGGAAGAGTGTTATTAAATGTAATGGGCCAGGATGGAACAGAATGAGAAAAAGTAAGTGCCCTGGGTGGGAGTTCCCCAAGGATGAGAAAGCTTGAAGCCAAGTTCAGTCATATTGGCAAACCAGCTCCTTTAAAGAGGAGGAAAAGAGTCTGAACCGCAGTGGAAAAGATGACATTCTTGGACTGCGACGGTCTGTCTCCTGTGATTTGTGATCTGCCAGCAGCTTTTGTGTTTCATGGAGTTCATCAGAGATCACAACTCAATGTAACTGTGAGAGCCTCATTCTGGACATGTGGACTCAATTTTGAGGAATCATCATTTTTCAAAAATGAACACCGATCACAGGTTATGCAAACATTATTAAACATTATTAAAATGCAGGTTAATAGTGCTCGAAAGCTGTGGGGCTGCCGTACTGAAAGCTACTTGGAGAAAATTAACTTTATTCCTTCTGGCAGCCTCAGGCTTTTATCATAGAGGTGCAGCTTCAAGTTATGGTGAACTGCGGCTATAATAATGCTTGTATAGAGCCAGACTGAGAGAAAACCCTGATTGCCTGAGATGTACTGGGGGTGGGGCTGGCATATACCATATGATGTGGTTGTGTCCAAGGTTATCTTCATTTTGGATTACGGTTATCAATAGCATAGCTGGAGCATATAAAGTGCCTACAAGTAGTCTTCAACCCCCTGCAGATTTAGCTGGTTGACACATGCGGAATTAACTTGGCATTGTGACATTTGGACTGTAGATCAGCCTGGAAGTGGGAAATGCACTGCAGCCAAAAAGATTTTGTTAATTTTTAAAAAAAAATTTTTTTAAAGCGTTAAAAGTTAATTCAGAGGGTCATTTATTATTCAACCCCTCAAACCACCAGCATTCTGTTTGGTCCCCCTAAAGTATTAAGAAGTAGTTCATGCACAAAGAACAATGAGCTTCACATGTGTGGATTAATTATCTCTTTTGCCAGCCTTTTCTGACTATTTAAGACCCTCCCCAAACTTGTGAACAGCACTCATACATGGTCAACATGGGAAAGACAAAGGAGCATTCCAAGGCCATCAGAGACAAGATCGTAGAGGGTCACAAGGCTGGCAAGGGGTACAAAACCCTTTCCAAGGAGTTGGGCCTACCTGTCTCCACTGTTGGGAGCATCATCCGGAAGTGGAAGGCTTATGGAACTACTGTTAGCCTTCCACAGCCTGGACAGCCTTTGAAAGTTTCCTTCCGTCCCGAGGCCAGGCTTGTCCGAAGAGTCAAGGCTAACCCAAGGACAACAAGGAAGGAGCTCCGGGAAGATCTCATGGCAGTGGGGACATTGGTATCAGTCAATACCATAAGTAACGTACTCCACCGCAATGGTCTCCGTTCCAGACGAGCCCGTAAGGTACCTTTACTTTCAAAGCGTCATGTCAAGGCTCGTCTACAGTTTGCTCATGATCACTTAGAGGACTCTGAGACAGACTGGTTCAAGGTTCTATGGTCTGATGAGACCAAGATCGAGATCTTTGGTGCCAACCACACACGTGACGTTTGGAGACTGGATGGCACTGCATACGACCCCAAGAATACCATCCCTACAGTCAAGCATGGTGGTGGCAGCATCATGCTGTGGGGCTGTTTCTCAGCCAAGGGGCCTGGCCATCTGGTCTGCATCCATGGGAAGATGGATAGCACGGCCTACCTGGAGATTTTGGCCAAGAACCTCCACTCCTCCATCAAGGATCTTAAAATGGGTCGTAATTTCATCTGCCAACAAGACAACGACCCAAAGCACACAGCCAAGAAAACCAAGGCCTGGTTCAAGAGGGAAAAAAATCAAGGTGATGGAGTGGCCTAGTCAGTCTCCTGACCTTAACCCAATTGAAAACTTGTAGAAGGAGCTCAAGATTAAAGTCCACATGAGACACCCAAAGAACCTAGATAACTTGGAGAAGATCTACTTGGAGGAGTGGGCCAAGATAACTCCAGAGACCTGTGCCGGCCTGATCAGGTCTTATAAAAGACGATTATTAGCTGTAATTGCAAACAAGGCTTATTCCACAAAATATTAAACCTAGGGTTGAATAATAATTGACCCACACTTATGTTTAAAATTTATTAAAATTCAACTGAGCAACATAACTTTTTGGTTTGTAAGATTTATGCTTCTGTTAATAAATCCTACTCTCGTTTGCAGTTTGAAGGCTCTAACTTATTTGCATCTCATCAAACCACCTAAATCTGCAGGGGGTTGAAGACTACTTGTAGGCACTGTAGTTGCAATATACACAGGGACCCTACGGTTTGTCTATTGGGCTACTTGGAGGAGGTGGTAACTGATGCTATCTCAAAAGTTGCTATTGCCAAGCTGTTTACGGCAAGAAAATTGATAGCTAGACACTGGATACGGCAAGAGCCCCCAAACAGAAATGAGTTTGTGAAACAGGTGGATGAACTGATCCGTATGGAAAGGGGAATATTTGAAAAGAGAGAGAAAACTGCCAAATTTGAGAGAATGTGGGATTCATGGTTAAGGTATGGGTGAATGAATGCAGTAATGGTTTGGGACTCTGATGATACATACGATTGGAAGACCTCTGACAAAGAATTTTGCTGATATGTAATAGGAAAATATTTGAAAGATGCCATTAGCTGCTGGGAGGAGGTATTGTTGCTGGGGGGTGGGGAGGGAAGAGACATTTTTGTTTTATATTAATGTGCACGGAGATGTGAATTTACATGTTAAATTTTTAGGTTTTGATCATGTTTAATAAAAATTATCTGATTTAAAAAAAAAAAGTGTTATAGTTTGTTCATTATAAATAGTTTCACGCCCAATGTGTGGAGGCTTTTTGCACACAAAAGAAAAGAAAACCTTACAGGTTGTTGCTTTTTTTTTTTTTAAACTTACTTTGGAGGTATGAAGGGGATAAGTCAATCTGCCTCCTCCCCTAACTGCCCGCAGCCCCCTGTACTGATGCGCACAGGCTGAAGTGGAACTGAAGAGGCATTTTAGAAGGCTGTATGTTAGGATAGATCGAATCACTCCTACAGAAGCGATCTTTTGAATCAGATTCTCAAAATTAGACCTGAATCGTCAATGATTTTGTGACCCAACCCAACGATGGAATGAAGTGATTGAAGAGTAGGAGCTGCCAATTCTGGACGAAAAGTTTGAATCGTTGTGTAAAATGCGAATGAGTTGCAAAGTGTTGAGTTTTTAAAAAGGAAAAGTTAAAATTTCTTCCATATTTATTTATTTATTATTATTTTCAGTCAGCTGTCAGTCATTCTACGTAGCAATAACACTTCTCACTATTTCTTCTATATAAAAGAATTTTAGCTAAAGTCAACTGCTATTCATCTGTAGTCATTACTGCCTGCCACAGTGCGCCAAGGAAAACCGGATGATCCTGTGGAAGAGCAGGAAGGACACTGGAGTTTATACTGGCATCTAGCTATTACAGGAAATTTGACATTTGTAACATTGCTGGAAACAAGCAATGATGAGAAACTGCAAATACCCATAAATATATAATTGAAGATAATTTATTTCCAGGATGTATGAATTAATAATATTGGATGGAATGTGAACTTCACAGCTCTGCAGAAGGTAAAGAGTTCAATGCATCCAGATTTTGGCAGGTATGGAGAGACTTCAATTGGAAAGTTTTAAGCATGCTGAATGTTTTTTTACTTAACACTAACATATTGCCAGGCTTTCCATCATAGATGAAGTAGTATTAATGGGATTGTGCACTACAATATTGTAAAATACATGTAGGCCTGTGATCTTAAGAGAAAAAGTGAAGTGCATGCTCATTTAACAGTCCCCCAGTGCTCCGAGGTTCTCTTCTCCATGCTGACCTTGTTCTCCATTGCTGTTTTTTCTTCTTTATCAGCAAATTAGTTCCACTGAATGGCAGTATGGTAATTTTTATTTAGATCAACTGGCATATCCAAAAGGACAAATATGTTTAGGCAAAATCTGAACACATCGTGTATATTGGCATTCTTTTAGGGTGTGTGCACACAGTCCGGAGGAGCTGCGTGTTCAACGCTGCTCCTCTGGACCTGAGTGAAGCCGCGGGTGGCCGCAGGGAGACCGCAGCTGCCCTGTACTCACCATGTGCGGCGGGTGCAGGGCGGCTTCTCCCTGCAGTCACCTGATGAGAGCAGCTTCCAACTCCACAGCATGAAATAAACATGCTGCGGAGGAGCGGACTGGCTGCAACCCGCATTTCTTGAAATCCCATCCTCTATGCTTATACTGTACTACGCATCGTTTTGGACGCAGCGGCAAGACGCTGCGTCCAAAACGCTGCGTACACTGATCGTGTGCACGCTCCCTTAGGGACTTGAATTGTGAGTTTTGGTGAAGCTTTCCTATGACTATTTAAAAAAAGAGACAGCAAAGCAAGACTCTTCTCCTGTCCTTAAAAATGTATGTAGGACAGAAAATTGTAAGCAGAATAACGTTGCAAACATTACATTGTTCACATACCTTTTTCACCCGAGTGAGACACGTGGACTCCATTTTGAGGAATCGACACATTCTGGAGTTGCTGCTGATTTACTGAGTCAAGGAAGGATACAAGATTTTCATGATGTGAGAGTTCCTCTATCACTGGGAAGGACACAATGTTCCAGTTGAGCTGATTAAGGCTCTCTCCTTCAGTTAGAGCGTCGGAAAAGGGATGGAATAGGCTCGTGAAGTTCCTCAACCGTACTCTTCGAAGTTGGAGGAGTGTCACTATAGTTCCTTGGATTACACATTCCTAAAGACAAAAGGAAACAAGCTGCTGTAATCAAAATTTATTTCTTACTGGACTACCATAATGTATTAGAATAGGTTTACACATGCATTTTATTACTAATAAATATTATACAGCGGGTGAAATAAAGTACTGAACATGTAAGCAATTTTCAAAGTACCGTAAATATATTTCTAAAGGTGCCATTAATATGAATCTCTGCAGATGTCAGTAACAACCCATCCAATTCAAGCAGGCAAAGAAATCAAACCGTAGATGTCTATCAATTTAATGTGTAATAAATTACATGAAAAAGGTACTGAACATGCTTATTAAAATGTATTTAATACTTTGTACAAAAGCCTTTGTTTGTGATAACAGTTTAGTTTTAAATCTGTTTTTATTAAGGTTTTAAGTCGGAAGTGAACAACACAGTCGTACAGTGTACATTGTCATTAAACACAGACTGACAGAATGAATACAAAAGCGGGCTAGATAATACATTCTTATGTCGTCCCATATTTTTATAAACTCAAAGATCAACTAGATAACGTCGGGCCATAGGTATTATGCTGAAAGACAAAGCTTCCCACAACACGTAACTGACTAGCACCCAGGAAAAAGGTGCAACGCTGCCATATAAACATAAACGTAGGTCTTTTAGCATCACCCTATTCAAACCTGGGTGAAGATCTTAATAAAACATAGTGTGTGTTTTACATATTAATAATATGCTCTCAGACCCCGAAGAAGTCTGCAAATTCCATAAAGTTACATTAAAAAGAGAAGATGAAAAGAGAAAGAAAATAAAAAGGGCTATAAAAAAGGAGAGAGAAGGCAATCAACAGGAAGGGAGAGGGAAAAAAAAAAAAAAAGGGGGGAGGTTTAGGTATGCACAAATGGAAAGGAAGGGCGGGCTGGGGGGAAAGAAAACTCAAACAAAGGGTAGGCAAAAAAGGTGTTCCTGCAGATCCGCACTACCTCTCCCCTCACTCCATCTCTCCCGCGAGCAGCACTACCTCAGCTAAACAACATTTGGAGGTCAGGGGAATCGTGGAACAAAATCCATTCCATCTGCGTCGCATTGAACTGAGACATTCCATCAGACTGTCCCACTGCAAGTTCCTCCATTCTAAATAGGTCTTTCATTTCAGAGTACCAATCCAAAATGGAGGGCGGCATAAGAGTCCTCCAAAGACGGGGAATAACAGCTCTAGCAGCTGAGACACAAAATCTAAGAATGTCTTTTTTAATGAGCTTAGTGGAATCTGGCAAGATTGACTTCAAGGCTATTTCAGGGGTGCCCTCAATTTGTTTCCCCGTAATCATATTATAATTGCGGAAGACCTTTTTCCAGAAAATCTGTACCTTGTGACAGGACCACCAAATGTGGATCATGTTCCCAACTGCAAGTCCACATCTCCAGCACATGTCAGAGATATTGGGTGAGAATCTATGTAATCTGTCTGGACAAAGATACCAGCGGGTAAGGACTTTGTAGTTTCTTTCTTGCGATGCGCATGGTAAAGCCAGCAAGCGCGTGCATAAGAAACTTTTTCCATTCCTCGTCAGTCAACTCTCTCCCCAAGTCTCTCTCCCAACTCACTTGGAACTTGTGTTTTGTCCCCTCTTCTGCCTCTTCTAGAATTATTCGATAAAGCTCTGATATGGGATGGACAGGGGGAGAGTCTTGTCTGAACAGTGTCTCGATAGGGAAAAAATACGATCGGACTCTGCAAGGTTGGTGATAACAGTTTTAATGTGCCTCCTGAATGGAGAAACTAGTCACATGCATTGCTCAGGTGTGATTTTGACCCATTCTTCCACACACTCCGCAAGTCCTGAAGGTTCCATAGTCTCCTATGGGCTCTGAGCTTTAGTTCCTTCTATAACATCTCTATAAGATTCAGGCAGGTGATTGGCTGGGCCATTCTAGCAGCTTTATTTTCTTTCTCTGAAACCAATTGAGTTTTCTTGGCTGTGTGTTTGGGATCAATGTCATGCTGATATGTCCAGCCTCGTTTCATCATCATCCTGGTAGATGGCAGCAGATTATTATGAAGAATGTCTTCATACAATAGTTTATTCATCCTTCCTTCAAATCACAGGACGTTTGCCAGTGCTGTTTGCTAAAAATCAGTCCTACACCATGATGTTTCTCCCTCCAAACTTGATTCTTGGTATGGTATTTTTGGGGAGATATGCAGTTGCTTTTGACCTCCAAACATGGTATGTATGATGGCATCCAAAGATTTCAGTTTTGGTCTCATCTGACCAGACTTTATTGTCTGAGAATTCACAGACTTGTCTAGATGTTGTGGACTAAACTTTAAACACACTTGAGCATACTTTTTGTTCAGCAATGGAGTCTTGAATGGTGATTGTGCACACAGGACATGGAGATTGCATTACTCATGATTTCCTTTGAAACAATTGTACCAGCTGACTACAGATCTTTCTGAAGCTCTCCACAGATATTCATTTCGTCTTGGACAACTCTTGATAATTATTTTCATTCCTCCATCTGAAATCTTTTGGGGAACCACCTGGTCGTCAAGAAGTTCTTTCCACTTTTGACTTATGGCCCCAACAATACACATTGGATTCTTCAGTAGTTTGACCCCTTCACGACCCATGATGTATGTTTACACCATAGGTTGTGCCCTGCCTTGGAAGTGGGCTTGCAAGCCAAGCCTGCATCTTTCCCAGCATTTGTTGGTGGATCTGATTAGCCGATGTGTGCCTCTAACTAGCAGTGGCAAAATAGGCACAAGGAGTTTTCCCTTGACGAAGCCGTCTATAGGCAATGTGCGTGGGGCCTCTCCCCACAGGGACCGCTCTCTCCACAAGTATCTATTACCCCTTGCACATATTTTGGCACTGGTAGTCCCCTCTATCATATCCTTGTACTCTGCTCATTACCTATACTTCTTACCTATTTTCAGTGGTCAGGTATGTGAGCCTACTATGACGTCTATGTTACCCATTTCATATTCAGGTTAAGTAGGCTAGTCCTTGTTATAAACTTTGAATATCAAAATTTCTATAATACAGTATTGCAACTTATTATTGCGGGGTGTGCATATTTAGGATTGTGCAAGGCCCTTATTGTGCATTTCCTCTCACTCGTGGTGCAGGGTGCATATTCATTGGTTCATCTCACACCATTTGGAGTGGGTTGTTTACCCTGTGAGTTTTTGTAGATGTCTCTATCAACACATATGTATTTTTAAATGTTATTACTTTTGTGCAGTAATTAATAAAGATTTTTTTTAGATGACATATTGGTGTGCCTTTAGTACATACGCAGTGTCTTTTGTTTGTTTATTTATCCGCACGAGGAACGATGCTGCATCTCCTGATCATGGGAACTTAGCCTAAGGCTGGGGTCCTATTCTTTCTTTCTGCGCTGAACACCTACGTTGGGGTTTTCATGTAAATACCCCTAAAATTGATTCATGAAACTCTGGACAGAACTACTCACTAATGAGGAAGATGGAGACACTTTGGACCCCATTTTGGTGTCTGTTCCGGTGTTCTTCATCTTTAAGGCGTACGCAGAACTGTGGTCGCTCGCACTTGTGCTCTAAAAAGACACATAAAATGATGGGATACCACTGTAACAGAGAGCAGGTGCAGACCAAAGTGTCCATCCACTTCACAAAGAATGAATCGGGGCACTGGACACCTTGTACCAATATAGCAGCAGATAGTCATTCAATGGGGGTGCTCGCCTGTGTCAGCACTAGATAATAGTCCAAATATATAAAGAAAGGAGACACTCACCCATATGTAAAGTTGGTCTCAGGCTTTTTTATTCAACCTTCCGGCATGAAGCAGGGTGCAGGTTAGGGGGTGTTGAGGTGCAGACAACATTGACTGTTTCGGATGTAATCACCCTTCAACTGGTCTTTGTCCATCTGCCTCATTATAGTCGGTGGTTTTGTATGAATCATCCTGACATCCTCCGTGCAGCACTGCACTTCTGGGTTCAGTGGGGCAGAGCAGCCCCTGACCCGACTGACATGCTGATGGCAGGAGAGAGGTGTCCTGGCAGTGTGAGGAGTTAATGCATAACATGATGCCGGGATCTCTCTCTACAGCATCATTGTGGTGCCCCACCGGGTAAGCTGCCACCAGAGGTATTGCACTTCTCCATTAGAGGGAAAGTAGTGCCTCTGCTCTCCAGATGCTGGGATGGCACAGTTGAGCTTCATACACACACACTTAGGACCCTGGGACAGGGGAGGACCCAAGCGTAGACGGGAGTGAAAAAGAAGTGCAGGTGCAGAACAACAGGAGAAAGGAGAATGAAAGGAGAGGTGCAAAAGTAAGGATAGGAGGTGTTGGCTCCTGAAGACTGGAGCACTGTCACGCTCGCCCCGGGAGGGAACGACTGACCGGTGTGGAGGAAGAACCGAGCCCGTGGGGTACGGAGTGAGAAGTAGATCCCAGTATGCCCACATCTGGCGAGGGTACAGAGGGGCTGGTGGACGACACAGGACCCAGCCCTGAACACGGCACGGATGCTGAATGCCCAAACCATTGAACCAGAGGCCCCAAGATCCTAACAGGAGTTGTGGTCGAACACCCGACACAACTTGGAGAAGGCAGCCAAACTATGAAGCAGTGCCCGAGAGAGGTACAACTAAGCACCCGTGGCTGTCGTTACCTGAGCTCTGTGTGCGGAGGCGCCGAGAGCCCGGGGGGCAGAGCAGTTTGGAGCTTGCCCCAGAAGAGAAACTACCTTATAGCGCTGAGGGACCTCCAGAGAAAGAGACACCCAGTAAGAGAGAGAGAGAGACAGGAACACCAACAGAAGCTCGACTGCTCTGTCCCGGTTCTGGAGACAACGCTGAACCGGAGGTTGGAAAGGGAAGCACCTGGCGGCCATGCTGAAACTACTGAGTAAAGTAACAGAACGGACGTCGTTGGGACCCTGTTTCTAAGACCTGTAGTATTGAGGTCGTTGGTCATTGTCCCTGTCAAGCACACCGATGCATGCTGCCCAGCGGGATCCCAACGATCAAAAAATGGTCCAGGAGACTCTGACACGACCAGCGATCTAACAGCAGGGGCATGGTCGCTGATAAGTGTTAAACATAGCAAGATCGCTGGCGAGGTCTCTATTGCGTCACCAAACTTGTGACTCAGCAGCGATCTCGATTAGTGTGATGGGGGCTTTATTCTGTGGACCTCAAAAGAGGGGAATGAGAATGATGGGCTGGGGAGATGACCTAGAAAGTACATTGTGGGGACAGTAGTAAGCAAACTCCACCACCATGTCTGTTCCCAGGTCTCGGGGAATGAGAGAAATGTAAGCCGCCATAAGAAAAGCGGCAGGGGACATGGTGTCTGAATCCTGGATCTAGGTTTCTGTGAGAGCCAGGAGGTTAAGAGAGTTAGTGAGAAAGTAGTAATGAAGGGAAGCTTGTTGCATACAAACCGTGGATTCCAGAGAGCGCAATTAAAAGAGGGAGATGAAGGTGTGCATGTAATATTGATAAGGTTAGCATGGTTTCTATGTGTGGTGTGAGAGGGGTTGAAGTTGGTGGAGGGTGGACCAGGATTTGGTGAGATACACCTGACAGGAGCAGCAGTAAAATGAGAAAAGGCAAACTTTTGGTAATTGTGACTTTGTGACATAATACAGACCAAATTTTACCACTAACATGAAGTACAACATGTCACAAAAGAGGATTTTACAATCAGTGGTATTTGTTGACACAGGGTGGACATATTGTTGGTGCAGCCTATGCAGTTAAACAGAGGGAGGCCCAAGATGTTAGGGGGCCTATTTACACCTCGAAAGCAGCAGAATTGTGCATTTGTAAGAGGTTTTGGGCTCCGAAAGCCATATATTGTTCTTGCACAGGTGCCTTTTTCTGTCTGTGTCCGCCAGTGGTTGACGTGTTCGATATTTATTAACTCTTAAAGTTTAGATTTAAAAAAGAAAAAAAAAAAAAAAAAAGGGAATTTTGTGTACTCACCGTAAATTCCTTTTCTCTTAGCCTCTAGTTGGGGGACACAGGACCGTGGGTGTTATGCTGCTGTCCACTAGGAGGCGACACTAAGCAGAATCTGCAAAAGAGTTAAGTGACTCCTCCTCTACAGCATATACAGCCTAGAGCAGGAAGTGGTTCTCCAGTTTTGTGCTAAAGCAGTAGGAGAATTAACAGAAGAAAGACAAGAATCACAGTAAAATAAGGCCTGTTAAGTAAACAGGCAGCCACATAATAACAGTAAGATAAAACGTGTAACCGAACAGGCAACTACGTAATAACAGTATAAGCAGGCCTGTAAAATAAACAGGCAGCTATATAACCTCTCAGAGTAAGATGAGAACCTAGTTATGGCCCGAAATGGGCAACAGGTGGGTGCTGTGTCCCCCAATTAGAGGCTAAGAGAAAAGGAATTTACGGTGAGTACACAAAATTCCCCTTTTCTCCTTCGCCTCATTGGGGGACACAGGACCGTGGGACGTCCTAAAGCAGTCCCTGGGCGGGAACAGCAATGGAAAATCCCTACTGATAAAAATAACAATGCACCTACAGGTGGGCTACTGCCGCCTGGAGGGTACGGTGCCCCAGATTGCATTTGCCGAGGACTGAGAGCACTAAAGCGCTTGGTAAGCCTGTGCATGCTGACCGCGTGACTACCTTACACACTTGTTGTGCTAACTCCTGGTGCCTAATAGCTCAGAAGCCCAGTAGGTTTCGGTGGTCATAGTAGAATGTGCTGTGCCCGCAGCCGGAAAGGATACAGCACCATGGAAGAATGGTTCCTGGAAGGTGGATTTAAGCCATCTGATCAAAGTATCTGTAGAGCCCGGCCTGCCTGCTGCGTTATCCTTCTGGGAGAAGAAAAAGAGGTTTCTAAAGGAAACTGGTCTGGGCGAGGATATGTGCAGGGCTCTGACGGAGCTCTAGAAACGTCGAGCCGTCTGGCCCGATGAACTGGCGGGACTTAGCGCCGTCAGAAATATATATTCAGGTAGGCGGACAAAAAAGGACACCCCCAACTTGGGAAAAAAACCCAACTGGACGTAGGACAACCTCGTCTGGGTGGAAAACCAGAAAAAAAGGTGATTTACATGAAAACGCTGCAAATTTAAGACTCTGCGGAGAAAGGTAATTGCCATCCAAAAAACAACCCCCTGTGTGAGAAGACGAAGGGAATTTTCGTTCATGGCTTAAAATGTGGGTAGCGTACAGCCGTGAGAACGAGGGTCAGGACCCACGGTTCTAGTAGACTTTGATTGGGCGGAACAGGTCGGCAAAAACTCCTTGAAGGATGTTACTTGAGGCCTGGCAGCAAGACGTTGTTGAGAGAGAATGAAAAGGGTTGAAGCTTGTCCTTTGAAAGGACATAAGGACAGTCGTGAGTGTAGATCCGATTGGATGGAATTGGGAACCCTTGGGAAGGAACAGTGCTAAGGTGAAAAAAAAAAAAAAAAAAAAAAAAAACCACGAGAAGAAAGGAAAAAGATTTCCCATATTGATGGGCTATCTCTTCTGAAACCGGTGTCCGTGCTCGGATTGAGGTCGCGACACCATTCTGTGAACACCCGGGTCTCCAGGGTCACATCGTCGAAGTTAGAGTCGATGAATCATGATGGTAAGATGGCCTTGAGGGGGCAGGTCTGGACGATCCAGTAGGTGTCATGGCACGTCTACTATGAAGTGGACGAGATCGGCATACCAATCGCGCTTGGGCCAGTGTGTGGCCACAAGGATGAGTTGCTGACAGTCCAGTTTGAATATCTTCACTAACTTGGGATAGTGGAAACCTGGAGCAAATGTAGTTGAGTTGGAATTGGGTCCAGTCCAGGACCAGTCAGTCCGCCATCCATGACTGTGGGTCGTGGGACCCGGCTATGAAGCTAGAACCTTGGCAACGAGGTGTGACACCATTACGGATACTTCAGGAGTTCTCCAGTGATGTCAGCTTTGTTTGAAGACATCTGGATGTAGGAACCCTAATCTGAGGTAATTTCTCGGCGACGGAGGAACTGTTTTTCCTAATCATCTACAAGCGGTAAAGTAACGGCCGATAGTACTGAGTTCGTGAATTCCGTCCGCCTAGTGAAGAATGTGGTAAACTTCCTTCATTGCCTGGGAACTGCGGGATTCGCTCTAGTGAATCGACATATGCCACAGCCGTGGCATCATCAGCCGGCCTTCTGAAATTGGCGGGCGGCCAGAAGAAGAGATAAAATCTTCAGTGTTCGGAATCTCGCCCAAATCTCTGAAAGGATGATGGGTATTGCTGACCCGATCAGGACCAATCGTTCCGAGTGTTGAGATGGAGGTACAGCGCACCTCATTCTGTCTGATTCATGTCGGTGAATAGTACCCTTCAACTTGGCAGAAGAAAATACTTCCCCTGCGTACTAGTGAGTAGCTGAGTCACCACAGGAGATACTACATGGCTGGTACTGGAAGATGACACCTCCTGATAACTGATCGTATAATCTTATCTCATGACGTGAGCATGGATAACTGGGGAGGCCTGAGGAGCAGGTGCATCAGAGTAATGGCTACCTGTGCTGCAACCGTCCTGCCTCTGACCGTCATGTCAGCTCTGGAAGGCCTGAGTTGAAGGAGAGTGCAGACTTCTAGTTGGAGTGCCCATGCCTATTCTCGGAGAAGTCTGACTATGGAAGTATTGAACCGCCTTCCGAAAATACTAGAGACTGCAGTGAAAACTGGTGTAGACTTGTGGAGGATGACCAGCCAAACAAGTCTTAATAAAGTGTTCACCGTAATAGAAATGCTGCGTTCTTAATTTCTGAAGGTCGTGCTTTGATGGGTAAATTGTCCAGGCATGGAAGATTGACCACGTCCCTGGAACGCAGGAAAACCAGGCGACTGCCGTAACCTTTGTGACCTCTTCAGGAACTGTAACAAGCGTGGACGGAGGCGCCACAATTAGGATGGTCCTTGCAAAATGTAAATATGATAAGTGGCTGCAAGGGAAAACATGCAGGTATACATCCTGTATATCTAGGGGTACAAGGTATTCTCCGTGTTCCCTGGAAAATTATCATGGAGCGAGAGAATCTGAGTGGAAAAATCTGTCCCAGGCATTTTGTCTAGCTGTTTCAGTCCAGCACAGGACGTACCGCACGTACTTGGTAGGGACTACAAGGAAATTGGAATAGAATGTTTAAGCACGCTCTGCGTGTAGCACCGACATATGACTCCCTCAGTTAAGGGGCCCGTGATGTGAGTTTGGATGGTCGTTTGCGATCGCTACATGTGCGTTGATCGAGTTTGTGTCCATCTAGACGATGATCCGCTAAATTAATTCCCAAAAGGTTGGAATCTGGATTGCTGACGGTGAGTGAGACACCGTCTGGTGCTGTGTTCTGTTCAGCAGGACTGTGTCCCTAGGGGGAACCGTGTTTCATAGGGTACCGCACGAAACATGCCATGGAGTCCCAACTAACAAAACTCCCTTATGGTAAATGGGGTGCTGAGGGTCCCATGGGTACGGTCTTGCGTCCTGTGAGACACAGTTTAATGTTCGAAGTATCGAGCTTTCCTAAATATGTTGTCCTGGTGTCCTACCAGAGATGCATAAAGGTCCAAGTCTGTGTTTGAATTGCGAAAAACCATCAGACGTCGGAGCCATCATCCTGCTGCATGCCAGTTTCCCATAAACTGCGACATAGCTGCAGACGGAATGACTGTCTATTTTGATGTAGCATTATGTGCTCTGACAGGTACTGGCATCAGGGCTGACACGGTGTAAGGAAAAACCGGACCGTGCCTTATTAGTGTGTCACCCGCACTAGGCAGAGGAACTCTGCTCGCTGGTTGAGTGTCATAAGAGGGACACCTCCGATGTGGTATGACCATAGGCGAAGTCGTGTCACTGCGACGACACAATAAACACATTACGTCCATAGTGCATCCAGTGGATCACGTCTCCCCTGTGCGTACTTGAGAATAATCTGACGCATGTTTTCTTCACTGACATTATGTATAGCTGTTAAAAATAAGGTTAACAGCAGCACAGAGTATGTCAGGAGAGCTCTGTTAGGGGCTGCACACTCATTGAGGACAGCGTCGTGCAGTATTTTATGAAGTTAAAAATTTACAATAAAATAGACTTCGCAGCAGCACAGAGTATTTCAGGACAGAAATATGTCGGTCTGCCCACTGTCCGTCTATTAAATCCAGAGGGAGGAGAGAGTGTAGCAGGGAAAAACCCTGCCGGCTTTCCTGCCTACATAGATTGTGACACATGGCATAGCCTGTAACACATGGTGTACAGGGAGAGGAGAAGCTGCAGAAAGGAATATATCCCTGTTGGCTCTCCAGTATATGCTCACATAGTCTGTCACCTGGTGTACAGGGAGAGGAGAAGCTGCAGAAGGGAATATCCCTGCTAGCTCTCCTGCATATGCCCCCACAGGCTGTCCTCTGATGTATAGGGGGAGGAGAGCTGCAGCAGGGAAAATATATCCCTGCTGGCTCTCCTGTATATGCCCCCACAGCCTGTCATGTATATGCCCCCACAGCCTGCCGCACTGTATATGTGCACTCTGCCCCACAGTGTGTTTGTGCCCCAGGGCTTTATAATGGCGCCCGGGCATTTGGCGCCGTCAGCAGGGGAAAGAGGGGGCGGGAACCTGAATGGGCGCGCAGAACAAGCGCCCAGAGGGACTTCCCGCCCTTCTCTGTGGAGCCCAGCGTCATTTGACGCGATCCGGAGGGCGGGCGGTGGGCGGGCATAGGCGGCGCCTTCCACGCTAGGCCCGAAGCCGGGACCTAGCGTGATTTGCGGACCCGCAAATAGTGGGGGGTCGGCGCGGAGGTCCGGAAATCTTTCGGAAACTGCAGGGATGGCCGCGAGGGGGGCCATAACGGATCTCTACTGCACAGGTACCTTGCTGCCTGCACTTGCAGGGGCAGCACAAGGGGAGCTGGGCACCTCTTCCTCTGCCATGTGCTGTGGGAGCAGTGCAGGAGGGGGGGACTGGTAGACACCTATGTCCCAACTATGCATGAGCAGTGCAGGGCTGAGTAGGGGCTGGAGGACCCACACCCCACCGGGATCCTGGCACATTCGGTACTGGTCCCAGCAGGATATGCAGCTGCACTGCTGGTACCTGTAGTGCCACAGCCTAATGGCCCATAGTGATTAGGGGTCATCTCATGCTCTTTGGCGTCTCATCTCCTTGTCAGCCTGCGCTCTTGCAGGCAGCCATTCAGGATCCCAGCCCAGAATGCAGCATGTGCTGCTGGTAACTGTGGTGCCACAGCCTAATGACCCATAGTGTGATTAGGGGGTCGTCTCTGAGCCTGTGCTTCTGCAGGCATCCATCCAGAATCCCAGCCCAGAATGCAGCATGTGCTGCTGATACCTGTGGTGCCTCAGCCTAAGCACCCAGAGGGTGATTAGGGGGACGTCATCTGGCAGGTAGTCCAGCTCTGGCTTCAACTCAGGACCCCGAGGGAGTGAGGAAGGTGGATGTTATGCTGGGCTGTCTCAACTTTAACCCAGCAACCCAACAGTGGGAGGCCGAGAAAGGAGTACGGCATATGTAACGATTCTCAACGTCAACCCAGCGCCCCAACAGTGGGTGGCCGAGGAAGGAGCATGCCGGGGGTCACACCGGACCCACTTTTCTTCATTGGAAGAAAAAAGGATGAAAAAAATAGAGAGTAAAAATGGTCGTGTGCCTCCTTCGACACTAAGCAAAAAACTGGAGAACCACTTCCTGCTCTAGGCTGTATATGCTGTAGAGGAGGAGTCACTTAACTCTTTTGCAGATTCTGCTTAGTGTCGCCTCCTAGTGGACAGCAGCATAACACCCACGGTCCTGTGTCCCCCAATGAGGCGAAGGAGAAATGAGGCTTGGTCCTTAGAGGGTTAAATCCAAAAAGAAAGATGGCGGCACTCAGCATTCCAATTTTGCAGCTGTTTAATTTAAAGCAAAAATTACAGCAGCAGGTGCATGATACAGGGAGGGAGGTGCTAGGACCGATGGTGACCGCTTCGCGGGATGTACTACTTCTAGGGGTCCGGTAGAAGCGGGACATCCCGCGAAGCGGTCACTGTCGGTCCTAGCACCTCCCTCCCTGTATCATGCACCTGCTGCTGTAATTTTTGCTTTAAATTAAACAGCTGCAAAATTGGAATGCTGAGTGCCGCCATCTTTCTTTTTGGATTTAATGTCTTGAACTCTGGCTGAGCAACAGGATATTCCACAGCACACCACCGCTACAGGAGAATACAAGTAACGCTGTTAACAGGTCAGTGCCCGGCTTTCATTTCTATGCTTGAACCTTAGAGGGTTAAGCAGGCCAACAGCCATTTATCTTTTGGGTTTTTTTTTGTAAGATATCGAGAGATTAGTTCAGACATGTAGGTAGGAACCACATTATAGACTGCTTTTTAGGTCAATGTTAATAATTTGAAGTGGATATGTTAGGAACTGGAAGCCAATCAAATGATTGGAAAATAGGAGTAGTGAGGAGAGTCGTGATATGTTTTAAGCAATATGAGGAAGAAAAAAAAAAAAAAAAAAAAAAAGGTTCTTACTGCTGCCGAAAAGGGTCAAATAGTGCAATGTCTTGGAGCATTGCAAACCTCAAGATCTAGAATCCTACAGAGGCTTGCATGAACCGTCTGTTAATTATTCCCCTAAGCAGTGTTTACAAGCACAAACGGTTGCAGTGAGCACAGACATTCATGACTAGTTTGACTTTTTTACTCATGAGTGCCTTTGAACCACTGGATGGTCCAGATGGTGACATAGTCAGGTCTGGGAAAAAGGGGGAGCAAACCACCTAGGGCACTACCTTCTGCCACCCCATGAGGGATGCAATTCAGGGGTGAGCAGGAGTGTCATTGCTGAATGCTTGTGGCCACCTGGCACCTTCCTGCAGCAACAAGCATTCAGCACACTGAGATTGCTCACTTTGCCTGCACCCCAGCCATCAATCACTGACACGGCTCTCTCTGGCTGCCCCCAACCGTTGTTCCCTCCCTGAACTATATATAAGACACAAATACAATTTGTGAACACCATCAGCAGAGGATCTCTAATCAGCTTCCAACCTCACCAGGAACTCTATCATGCTTCACAGGAACTAAGGCAACGTGGATGTAAAAAATGAACATTTAAAATTTTCAAACAAAAATTTTATATTTTAGTCCTCAATTATTGCTTTTTCACAAAAGTAAAACCACAAAAAGGACCCTAAAATTGGTTGTAAATTTCTGCTGAATATGCCGATACCCCATATGTAATGGAAAATCACTGTTTTGGGCGCATGGCAAGCTCAGAAGGGAAGGAGGGCCATTTGACTTTGTATGTAAAATTAGCTGCCATCGTTAGCGGACACCATGTCACGTATTGAGAGCCCCTGTGTGCCTAAACAGTGGAGCTACCCCACAAGTGACCCCCCAACGGAATGTATATAGATTCATAGTGTACACTTTGAACCCCCAAGTGCTTCACACATTGATCTGTAAAAATGAAAAAGTACTTTTTTTTTTTATCTTTCACAAAAATGTTCTTTTAGTCTCAATTTTTTCATTTTCACAAGGGCATCAGGATAAAATGCATCCTAAAATTTGTTGGGCAATTTCTCCTGAGTACACCAAAAACCTCATATGTGGTGGAAAACCACTGTTAAGAGCACACGGCAGGGCTCTGAAGGGAGGGAGAGACATTTTGGAACACGATTTTGATGGCATGGTCTGTGGGTGTCCTGTCCTGTTTGGATAGCCCCTGATATGCCTAAACAGTGGAAACCTACAAGTGACAACATTTTGAGTTCACTACCACAGGGAGCCCTGGTTACTCAGTGAGTGTTATAATCACTACTCCCCTGTAGCAGTCTCTGACTGCCACGGTGACGTCACTCACTGAGTTCCCTGCAGTCAGTGTGAATGCAGACTGTGCAGGGAGAGGATGCTTGTTCTCTCCCTGGGACTCTGGATGAAGGATCATGGAGGGTTATGTGGGAGTAATAAAATGAAGTTGAGATGTTTGTTTTTTGTTCTAATAAAATTAATTTTTCTCTGAGTGTTGCGTATTATTTATATTTACTAGAAATTCCTAATGGCCGGGTCTAACATTCGTCCAACATTATGAATGTTTGGGCTTAGTGCCAGCTGCCAATACAAAGCTGGCATTAACCCTTTTATTACCCAGTTTCACCGCACCAGTGAACTGGATGAGTCGGGGTACAGCACCAGAAAATAGTGTCTCTAATGAACGCGCTTTTTTCTGGTGGCTGTGGTGCAAGTCGCAGCGTGGGGGGCCCAGAATGATTGGGTCTCTTCACACTGAGAATTCCAGCTGGAATCTTCAGCACGGAGAGGCCCAAGCGTTCTGGTCCACCCAAGCTGCGAACTGCACCCGCAGTTTTCCCCAGAAAATGGCGCATTCATTGAAGTGCCATTTTCTAGCACAGGTACCCAGATTCTTCCAGTTGCCCTGGTGCCGGTGGCAAACTGGATAATCGAGGGGTTAATGCAGCTTTTTTAATTGACAGCTGGCACTAAGTCAGAGATTCATAATGTCGGGCCAATGTTAAACCTGGCCAATATGAATTTCTAGTAAATAAAATACACCACACAGAGAAAAATCTTTTTATTAGAAAAAAAAAGAAAACAAATTTAGACTCCATCTTTATTACTCCATACCCTCCAGCGTAGTCAAAACGATGGTCCCACGATGCTCGATCGCCTCTGCTACATCCAGAGACTGCAACAAGGGATCAAGTATCCTCTTCCTGCAGTTGCTGGAGTTAAACTAATGATTACAATGATCTACCATACAGTGCATCAGTGTGACCTAAGAGACAACGACACAAGGACAGATGATCCCTTGCTGCAGTCTTTGAAGTCACAGTGATGGTGCACTGTATGGCAGATCTTTGCCATACAGTGCACCATCATTGTGACCCCAGAGACTGCAGCAAGGGATCAAGTGTCCTTGTTGTAGTCTCTGTGGTCATAGTGATGGTGCACTGTATGGCAGATCATTGCCATACAGTGCACCATCACTGTGGCAAACCCAAGTCTCAGACATCACGTCATCACTTGGGTCAGGCAAGCGGTTGTTGTCATGGCAACATCAGGTTACCATGGTGATCAGCTCATACAAGAGCTGCACCGCGGAGAGGTAAGAGATTGTGCTCCCTCTTTTCAGACCCTAAGTGCTGTGATCTGTAAGATCATAGCACTTACGGGGTGACACAGAGCCAGGGCACAGCGACAACACAGAACGCTGTGACCCTGGATGTCACATTGCTCCTCTGTACCCTCATCTCCATGCAGAAGATGAGACTGTGGAGGAGCTGGCACAGGCAGCAGGTCAGAGCGGGAGGAGGGAAGAGGAGACGGGGCATAGCATTGGAGGGCACAGGAGCGGGCACAAGAGCAGGGCACAGGAGGGGAGTGGGAGGAAGAAGTGAACAGCATGCCCAGGAGGGGGAAGGGAGGAGAAAGTGGGATGGGGAATCAGGAACGGAGGGGAGCAGGCGCAGGCTGTGGAGCGGTGCTGATGGGAGTGATCACCCCCACCCTGGACCCTTCAGTGGCAGGTTGGGGGTGATTATGATGGGGGATTTGTAATGTGACGCCACCTGTGGTACCTGGTAAGAGAGAGTTACCAGCGCTGTGGCCGGCTGCTGAGGTGATGGGAAGGCAGCTTTGGTAGTACAGCTCCCCACAGGTGAAGTTTTACCTCAGGGCAGCGAAGTTGATGAGGGGGGTCGTAGTCCTCACCTCTGTGATGCTGTAGATGCCCTCCGGGCGACAGATGAAAGGAGAACAGACACCAGATCGGCTCAAACAGTTCTTTACTTGCACTAGTTGGAATCAGTACATGATACAGTCTAGGTAAACCAGGGGCCATAGCCGCAGATCTTGGAGGTTTTTCCAGAGTCTGGCAGAGGTGTCCATAACATGGCGTTCCTGGTCCTGTTCTTCTCTCTGGGCTCCCCCTCACGAGTCAAGTCTCTAGTCCTCAGGGTCTGTTACCTAAAGTCTCCTTACTTCTCGGTGTCGTGAACCTAGCTGCGGGACTGATGTTGACTACTTGAGGGGTGCTGTGGCTCCCTTAGGTTGGGCCGCACAGCCTGCTGGTCTGCGGTTATGGGTAGACCGTAACTAGCCGCCTCGGTTCCGGTGTACCGGTGGTGACCTGGGTCTCCAGCTGGCTCCAACTAGTCCTGGAGTGGCCCCCTTCTACGATCTGGGTCACCCCTCTCCTTTGAGGTGCCCTCCTGTCAGTGTCGCAGGGTCCCCTTGCTCATGAGTCGGTCGACAGGGTAGGGGGTACTCGGATATCGGGGTTGATGGTTATTTCGATGGGGGATCACGGCTGGTTGGTTCCAGTTCCGTGGCCTGGACCCTGAATGGCGGGAATGGTGATGTGATGATGGATTGGGAAACGGTTACGCAACGCCACCTGTGGTACCTGGTAACGTGGATACTAGCGCTGCGGCCGGCGCTGAGGTGATGGAGGTGCAGCTCAGAGTAGTACAGCTCCCCAAAAGTTGAGCTTTACCTCAGGCCAGCGGGGTGGATGAGGGGAGTCGTTGTAGTGTCTCTGCAGTGGACACTGCGGGCAGCGGTGGTGAAGCAAGCACTCACACACACACAATAGTCTCTGTTTGGTACCTTTTTTTACTGATGTCCGGTAACAGTCCAGGAGGGTAACCAGGCTCTCAGTGCAATTTGCGACGTTCACCTTGGAAAGTTCCGAGGCCTCTCTGCTGTTTTGTGTAGAAATTGGGGAAAGTCCTGCCTGAAACTGAACTTGCCGCTCCTTCTCCCTCTCAGGGTACTACTCCATAACCGACAATGAGGACCTTTCTGTGGGATCCCTATTCTCTGCTTAGGTCCCTGGTCCTATACTTGGTCAGGTTTGAGTGTCTTTTATTCTTTCCTTCAGGGGGATTAGATCCTCCAGGTCTGTCCGGGCTTTCTCCGCTACACTTTAGATTATTAGCAGAATCGGACTCCGGTGTCTGGGTGGGCTAAAGGGAAATCAGGTCCGTTCCCTTCTTTTCTCCTCTACCTCCACTGGCCTCCTTCCAGTACCTTCCTCTTTCGCTGTCTGACTGGAACTGCCTGACTCCTCCCCTCAGGCCTGGATCCTTATGGGGGAACTTGCTTAAGGCAGCAAGTAGATCTCCCCTCCAGGTCTGGGGTGGAAGGTGTTGTGTGCTGTGTGTACCAAGGTGTATGTCTCTCCTTGCACCGGTGGGTCCTGTGGCAATCCCCAGGAGGGGTGCTACACTCACACCGTCTGCTCTCTCACTCCTCGTCTCCCACTCATCTAGGCTCCACCCCTGGGACCTACTGAATATCTGGTCCCATGTACTAAGGTGGCCTACTGAATGGGTGCTGGGTACAGACTCTGTAGGGTCTCCATATCCACGCTACGGAGGTACTACACCTTCTGTTTGGGGCGCAGTACCTCCCATGTGGCGCCACATATGTTTGTGCAGCTGTCACTGTCACCTCAGGAAAGTACAGTGATACATACAGCAGGCATATAGAGTGGGGGCTGGCATGTAGGGGAGCATCGGAGCTGGCGGCCATGTCCTCCTATTCTCGATAGCAGCCCAAAGCAAAATCTGCTCTGTGACATTAGTCCCATATGGGGGTGGGGTGAGTGCTGAGGGGGCAGATACTATTCCATTGATTTATAAGCTATCTAAACATCTTAGAACTGCTGTGGACAGCTGAGCTTCATCATGTAGGAGGGCAGGGACAGTACAAAAATTCTCTCCCCCAAAGTTCCCCTTTAATAATGCATGAAGAATATTTTCTGTTCTGGTTGGAGGGAAAAAAAATATATCAGAACTGGACGCTCAAAGATGGGGAGGAGTAAACAAACTTTCACGTAGTTTAGAAATAACCAGGAGTTACTTGTGAAACATCCCTCTCCTAGACAGAATTGATGACTAAACATCTGTTAAATGTATCATGCTTGCTGTATGTACTTTTTAAAAGGAGATGGGAATTTTTTTTCCCCCAACAAAATAAATCAAACAAGTAGTGGAGAGAGTTCGGGAGAGGAGGTGTAATGAAAGTGCAGCTCCAGCTTGTGTTATTGTAAGCAGTGATGTCAGCTTATAACTTTGCACATCTGGAGAAAAAAGCTGTGCGTCTAACAGGCCCTAGGGCTGGGTTCTAATCTGGCACTCGGCAGAGTCACCTGCATTCAATTATGCCTGAAGACAGTAAAGTCGTGCCAAGTGTGATCTACCCCACATCATAGCCTTCATAAGAAATGCAAGGGGCTAAAGCGATTCTGTAAAGACAATATGCTAGAAACATTCCCAAGGTCTTTTACCTATTTGTACAAAATGTGTGACTTCATTGTCCTGCATTATATATTAGCACACTTGATTGAATCTGTACATAGAATTATTTAATGCCCATATACCTTTACTCCTTCTTTTGCTAACAAGTCCTCCACATGGAGCTCCTGACCTCCATATACATATGCATTGCTATGCTTTTGCCATCAATGGGAAGAGAGAACAATAAGTGCTGCCAGGCAGAGTCGCCTTTGGTTTCAGTGTAAAAATTCAACATGTTTGATCACTATTTTGGTCAGGTCCCCACCTTCCATACTCCCAAGAGGGCTGCCTCACCGAAAATGGAATGTTTAATCAATATAGTTTTTACCTCAGGATTTGTAGACAAACCAGGAGTTGAGCAATCAGAGAAAGTCTAATAGAAACACCTACTCCACTTCTGTGTTTAATTATCCACTCTTGGTTTTGCTACAAATCCTGAGGTAAAAAACTCATCAAATACTGAACGTGTGCACATGCCTAGTGTAGAGTCCCTCAATTCCAGTCCTCAAGAGCCACCAAGAGTGCATGTTTTCAGGATTTCCTTAGGCTACTTTCACATTGCGATTTTTTTCCTGTCTGTGGGGATCCTATTTTTTTGCAGGACCCCATGGACAGGAGAGGACAGGATCGCATGTGTGCCTCCAAGTGCCATTTCTGTGTCCGGGTCCGTGATTTTCATGGACCCCGACACAGAAAGGGCACTTTCACTTCCGCAATGTATATACATACATTGCGGAAGTGAAATGAAGTGGAAGCAAGGGTTAAAAATAAAAAAAAATCTCACCTCTCCGGCGTTTCCTGTGATGCCTCCATCTAGCTCCCAACAGCTTAAGGACCTGGCGGGGCGGAGCAACCTGATCAGCTGATCAGTCACATGACCGGCATCAGCTGAGCGGTTTAAATCTCCCGCCCGCCGATCGGTTTTGGCAGCCGGGAGATTTTAACCGGTCATGTAACTGATCAGCTGATCGGGTAGCCCCGCCCGCCAGGTCCTTGTCGGGAGCTAGATGGAGACATCGCGGGACAGGCCGGAGAGGTGAGGATATTTTTTTTAACCTTTGCTTTTGTTAATTTCACTTTCACAATGCATGTACATACATTGCGGAAGTGAAATTAAAGGGAAACAGAGCAGTTTTAGTGTACTCAGCATGCTCAGTACATAAAAATCAGGTCCGGGAAACGATCCGATATTTTCCCAACCCGTGCTCCATAGGCCCCATGTTAATGGCCCGGATCATGTCGGATCCGAATCGGTCCGATTTGGCCCACTGAGCCCAAAATCGGATCAGTCTCCGATTTTGGGTACAGTAAAAAAATCAGACATAATCGGATCTGACACAAATCGGATGGCAATAAGGGCAAATCCAAATAGATCCGTCGCCCACAGGGATACGTGGGGGCCAAATCTGATCCCCACGGATGGCAGAAAATTGCTATTGAAAGCAGCCTTAGTATTGTACAAGAGATAATGTAATCACCTGCACAGGTGATAATTTCAACACCTGAGCAATGCTAAGGAAATCCTCAGTACATGCACTATTGGTGGCTCCTGAGGACTGCAGATGGGGAACACTGAATAAGTGCTTCCTTCTGGTCCACTCAGGGAATGTGCCCACAGGACGTTTTTACAGCATTTTTGCTGCGGTTTCTGCATACAGTTTACCATTGGTTTTATGGTAATTTATGCTAATTTGCTTCTGCGGTTTGATTCCCAGCAAAACCAATGTGTTTCACTGAAACGTTGTGCACACACATTGGTTTTGAAGTGTCAAGAGCTGTCAAATCCCTGCAGTTTTGGTGCGGATGGGAGAGAATTGACATGTTCTATTTATCCTCCGGTTTTACTGCAGCCAATGGTAAAACGCAGCATTAAAAATGCAGTAAAACGACACGAAAAACGTGATAAAACCGCAGGACCTGAATGCAGCAAATCTCCTGGCAAGGACTCTAGGTTCCTTGAAACCAGGACCACTTTTGCTGCGTTCAGGACTGTTTAAAAAACGTACTGTGGGCACATACCCTTAGAGTACGTGGTAGTATGTAATGTCACAGTGTAACTCTAATCTAAAATTGTACCCAAATCGTGAAAACTATATAATTGGACACTTGGGGCCAAGTAGTCAAACAGAGCTAATGCAGCCCAAATTTTAATTAAAAGGCAAAGCTTTAGCACAGACTTACCAACACAGTCACAACACTCATCCCAGAGTGTGCCCAGACACAGCATACATTCCTTACAACATGAACAGTTTCCATCGGTAGGTCGGCATTGGCAAAGCTCCTGGTGAAAATATTGAAAAAAAAAAAAAGGGTAAAAAGAAGAAAATTAAATGAAGAAAAAGTCACTAAAACTATTAACATCTGGAATTTCAAAGTCTGTGTTTACCAGATTATATTTGCATGTAAAAGTCAGTAGCTCTGCTTTTAAGTGTGATAAAATCAAGACTGACAAAACTCAGGGAAATTGTCCTTGTGCTCATTAATGCTCCCAGCAGGAGAAATGCAACAACGATGATTTATAATGCGGAGACTTCTGGTCTAGAGCAGAACAACTGGCTCTGGGGTCACACAAAAGGAAGTCATTAAGCTTCTGTTTACACCAAAACATCTTAATTGTATTCCTAGACATAGAGTAAAGTTCCCAGATTTACCTGGTATACCTTGACCAATTTTGTAAAAGGATGGTACACAATGGTGCAAAGGATTAAACCACCAACATTTCTTCATTGTAGGCGTTAGGCTGGCTTCACATCACCATTTTGCTGCATCCATGGTGATCCTTGAATTGCAAGGATCACACGGACAGGCACGGATCTGTGCCAACAGATGACGGATCCGTGGGCATCAGTGGCATCAGTTAGCAGAGATAGGGCTGTACCTTGCTTTTGCGTATGAGCAGTACAGCAAATCGGATCTGCTTTATGGATCCGATTTTTTTACGGATCCGAGATACAGACTCCCATGTTATGTAATGCGGAACGCAACGGATCAGTTACGGATCCGTGGTGTCCGATTTGAGTCACGGAGACCAAAATCGCAGCAGGCTACGATTCTGGCTCCGTGACTAAATCGGACAGCAACGGATGGTGCTAAAATCGGATGCCAATATAGACACATCCGATCCGTTGCCCATAGGGATACATGGGAGGCAAAATTGGATCCATGTGTATCCGTTTTGAAACGGATACACACGGATGCAGCAAAATAGTGATGTGAAGCCAGCTTTAGAAAGATTTATTCTGTAGGATTATTGTGAAAGTGTTCGGAAGAATGCTTCATTTCCAAAAAAACCATGCAGTTTAAAACAGACTGTCAATCACCCGACAAACAAGCAAAATGCTTAATCATTGGTTGACATTTTTAAATGTGTTTCCACCACCCAAATTGCAGAGTTAGGCTGGAAACACACTATCCCTACTTACATGCGAGTCTCTCGGACAAGATTCTGATCAGTGACCCTGAACGGCCTCTCCCTCTCTAGACGGGAGTGGGATACTGCACAAAAAAACAAGCAGCTGACACTCCCGTCCAGAGAGGGAGAGGCTGTTCAGGGTCACTGATTTAAGTCTCGTCCGAGAGACTTGCATAGGATAGTGTGTTTCAAGCCTTAAATGACAGCAGATAACCTACTTGTTTGTTGATTATTGGCTGTTTGATAGCCTGTTTACAAAGGCATTTCCTATATGCACTTCGGATCTGTAGACCCTTCTGTGTGCAGAGACTACTCGTTTTCTTGGCAGCACAGGTGACTATGACTTTAACTATTGCTCCCTCTGTATCATTATTTAGGATCTACACCAGGGGTCTCAAACACGCGGCCCGAGGGCCGCATGCGGCCCCTGGGGCTTCACTATGCGGCCCGCGGCACCTTGGACAACTTAATGATGAATCGCCCCAGTGCAAGGGGCCGCTGCAGTCCCCACTGTGTGATGACTTCCATCCGCAGCACTAACAAGCTCTGCCACTCAGCAAGATCAATGCAAGCTGCCAGCCAATGAGAGGTCTGCAGCTGATGGGAGAATATGACGTCACATGCAGCCTCTGGCTGGCAGATTTCATTGACCTTGCTGAGCAACAGAGCTTGTCTGAGCGGTGGCTGGAGGGATTCATAGCACAGCGGAGGCCGGAGGTCAGCACAGCGGGGACCACAGCAGCCCCCTGCACTGGAACGATGCATCATTAAAGTGAGAAAAGTGTGAATGTGTGTGAGTGTGAGGGTGTGAGTATAAGAAAGTGTGTGTGAGTTTCAGTGTGTGTATGAGAGCGTGTGAGTGTGTATATGAGGATGTGTGTGTGAGGGAGTGTGTGTGAGTGTATGTGTGTGTGGGGATTTGTGTGAGTGTGAATGAGTTGGTATGTGAGTGTGTAAAAAGAAGGTAAAACAGGATGGGGGCATCACTATAAAAGTAGATTAGGATGGGAGACATCAGTACAAAAGGGGACCAGGATGCGGGACCTCACTACAAAAGGGGATCGGGATGGGGGACATCACTAGTAAAGGGGATCTGGATTGGGGACATCACTAGAAAAGGGGATCAGGATGCGGGACATCACTAGAAAAGGAGAGCAGTATGGGGACATCACTACAAAAGGGGATTAGGATGGGAACATAACTACAAAAGGGGATCAGGGTGGGGGACAACACTAGAAAAGGGGATCAGGATGGGGGACATCTCTACAAAAGGGGATCAGGATGGGAGACATCACAAAAAAATGGAATCAGGATGGGGGACAACACTAGAAAAAGGGATCTGGATGGGGGATATTACTATAAAAGGGGATCAGGATGGGGACATCACTACAAAAGAGGATCAGGATGGGGGACATCACTACAAAAGGGGATCAGGATGGGGGACAACACTAGAAAAGGGGATCAGGATGGGGACATCACTACAAAAGGGGATCAGGATGGGAACATAACTACAAAAGGGGATCAGGATGGGGGACATCTCTACAAAAGGGGATCAGGATGGGAGACATCACAAAAAAATGGAATCAGGATGGGGGACAACACTAGAAAAGGGGATAAGGATGGGGGACATTACTAGAAAAAGGGATCAGGATGGGGGATATTACTATAAAAGGGGATCAGGATGGGGACATCACTACAAAAGAGGATCAGGATGGGGGACATCACTACAAAAGGGGATCAGGATGGGGGACATCAGTAGAAAAGGGGATAAGGACTGGGGGACATCAGTAGAAAAGGGGATAAGGATGGGGGACATCAATAGAAAAGGGGACAGGATGGGGGACATTACTAGAAAAGGGGATCAGGATGGGGGACATTACTAGAAAAGGGGATCAGGATGGGCGACATCACTACAAAAGGGGATCAGGATGGGGGACATCACAAAAAAATGGAATCAGGATGAGGGACATCACTAGAAAAAGGGATCAGGATGGGGGACATCACTAGAAAAAGGGATCAGGATGGGGGACATCACTAGAAAAAGGGATCAGGATGGGGGACATTACTAGAAAAAGGGATCAGGATGGGGGACATCACTAGAAAAAGGGATCAGGATGGGGGACATCACTAGAAAAAGGGATCAGGATGGGGGACATCACTAGAAAAAGGGATCAAGATGGGGGACATCACTAGAAAAGGGGATCAGGATGGGGACATCACAAAAAAATGGAATCAGGATGGGGGACATCAGTAGAAAAAGGGATCACGATAGGGAACATCAGTAGAAAAGGGGATCAGGATGGTGGACATCAGTAGAAAATGACATTACTACAGGAAGGGGATCAGGATTCGTACTTTACTGCATGGAGCAAAAAATTCCCTACAAGGGATGCGGCCCCCCGCTATAAATGTTTTTCTATGTGCGGCCCACCAACCCAGCCGAGTTTGAGACCCCTGATCTACACTATATTTATATAGCTATATATAGTGTTATTATAAGGAGGGACTAAATATATAATATCTTTGAAACTTTTATAACTGTCAACTCTGCCAAAAGTTGTCCGACCCAATTACTCCCAAAATGCAATTTTTTCTTTTGTTAAGGTACATCTGTGATTATTTTCCTGTAGAAAGGGTCTTGTACCCCCGAAACACGTAGAGAATAAAAAAAAAAAAAAAAAAATCACCATCAAAATTGAGTTTTGTAAGTGAGTAATTTCTTCAGACGGTACCGCAGCTCGGATACCCAGTTCCATTGTTTCCCTTCGTGCACCTTACAAAATTGGGGAAGCTGCTGCAGACCGTCGTCAGGATTAAAATCCGCACATGCTGTTTGGTGTGGTTGTGCCTGTCACAACCTGAAAAAGGAGAGCAATGTTCTATTTTCGTTCGTTCACACAGGTAGACCCTATTTGCGCTTTTTCCTCTCCAGATACTGCATCTCATTTGTGGACTACGACAGATTTAGTGGACTATGGCAAATTCCTTTGACTAAAATGAACCTGCTGTTTTTTGTTTTGTTTTTTTGTCTTTAAATAAAGTGTGTATATTTTTGCTTACTGGGTTAGTAATGGGTTAGTAATGGGGGTGTCAGATAGCCACCTCACCATTACTAACTCCAAGGCTTGATGACAGCTGACATCAACCCCATAATCCATTAGCCTGATTGCCAACATGCCAGGGTAATATGAGCTATGTCCTTCTGGGGCAGCTGCGGGCTGCTATTTTTATGCTGATAAAATTAGCCCACAGCTGTCAGCTTTACCCTCGTTAATAATCAAAAATAAGGGGGACCAAAAGTAGTTTTTTTCCCATTTATTTAATCATAAAAAACTGTCCAATAAGCTCCATAGGTGCCATTTTATTATATGTTGTGCAAGTGTATGCCTATCTATACCTTTTATCTATTGCTATCTATTATCCATCTCTAGTATTTATTTCTGTGCAAAAATGTTGAAGACAAAAAAAACATGTAAAAATACAAACACACGGCAAAAACGTGCGTTTTTTATGAATGAGTTTATCCTGCCAGGAGATGTTAAAATGGTGTGGAAATTTCTGTATCCAAATACTCAACGTGTGCACATTCCCTTAATAAACAGGTTGCTGGTGCACAATGCACCGAATTCATCAAAAAATTGCACGCCACTAAATTCTTCACATCTTTGCTATAGTGTAGACCTCGTCATCAAGGCTACTCCATCTATAGGACCAGAGTCACATTTGTGGCAGAAGAAATGCCATCAGTTTTAATAAAATTAACAGGTGGACATAGCCATATCCCATCCTCTTCCCAGCTCCACACATTTTAATGGAGCTTGCTGAATATGGCATGAAAATGGCAAAAGGTACAATATTTTTGCACAAAACTGAATTGCATGAAAATTGTGCAACTTTTAAAAAGGGTTTCATGCCAGAAAACATGACGTAAACTCTGTAATGAATTGGGTCCACAGTATGGTCCTTCGGTATCTAGCATGAAGCCCTGATTTAATGGATTCCCCACTCATGGCAAGGTATTTTTATTATTAATATAGGTTTTTCAATTGCAATGGACCCTACATGTGTGAATAAAGCCTGTGGATTCTAAATGGGAGATGGATTTGCTTGTTTCTTTTGCTAATAAAAATATTAGTTATTTTAAATACTTAAATCACTCTAACGTGAGGGTATTACAGGTGTGAAGACCCCCCCCCACTGATCTTGAGGGGGAAGGTGGCTCCAGAAAGTGAACCTGCAGGAATATGCTCATCGTTAGGATGTTTTTTTATTTAGAGCTTTGTCTTATTGAGAAAAGAATGAGGAATAATGTCTGACAGAGACTTGAACAGGCTAATCTGCGGAGCAGGAGTGAAATGCAACAAGTCACAACAGCTCACAATTCGGTTGAGAAGAAATGTTGTGTTATCTTCAAGTGCAAAATTACAATGCAGCAGAGGTCGCTTTTAGATGTGGTAACAGGGTCTGCTCTTAAAGGCACAGTGCGCTGAACGCTGGGCGTCTTTCCATTCCCAGGCCTCCTGTAGGCACCAGTATGTCTGAACTGATCTGTAGTCCAGACAGCTGTAGTGGTGGCAGCACGCTCCTCACTTTCCCTGCAGCACGTACCTATGGCATTAGTCAATGCTTAATGTCAAAGTTACACATTCCATTCTTACACCTGAATATTTTCCTGCTCTATGTGCAATATTTTTTCCTAGTATAAGGTGCTCATTATATTAAAAAGTTCTTGCTTTAATTTTTCCTTCCCAATATGTTTTTTGTTTTTTTTTTAAACAGGAACTCAGGCTGTTTTTTTCTCTTCAAATCAAGTGTTTAAGAGAAAAAAAATTTCTATATATATATTTCTGCCCCTTTAAATACCTGATATATTGCTCTCTCTTCCTTGTAAATTACTCTAGTCTTGTTGGTCAAGTGAATGTGAACCTCATTTAGACACCCCAGACACTTGAAGACCTTGCCTACTTGGCTAACAAGACTAGATTAACAGATAGGGAAGAGGGGGCCATATCTCAGGTTCAAAAAGATGCAAGCACAAATAAAGGCTAATCTGCCAAAATTAGGAGAACTGCAGGATTTAGACCAGTTCAAAGAGAATGTCACCAAGTTTCTGCCACTTAATCTGAGAGCAGCATAATGTAAAAGCAAAGAGCCAGATTAAAGTGATGTGTCATTTACTGGCGGCTTAAGTTACATTTTGATAATCTTCTGCTGACAAAGCACCGATTTTATCATTAGAGGACTACTTGTTCTGCTGCCAAGTAGTCAAGCATATTCATCAATGTAACCCCATCCTGCCACTGATTGGCATATTTTTGCCCATACAGAGTGTACACAGAAAGCTACCAATCAGTGGTGTGGGTGGGGTTATAGAGCTCAGCATTCAAATAACTGCTAGATCTGCAGCAGAGAAAACAGTGATTTTAGAAAAATGGTTGCAAATGAGGCTTGTGCTTGGACACTATTATTCCCATGTCGGTCAAAGGCAGCGCAGATGGGAATGTCTCTTAGGCGGCCGTCACACGCACAGATATCTATAGCGATATTGTAAGCGATCACGTGCACGCGCAATCGCTTACAATATCGCTCGCATCGCTGGTGAGATGTCACACAGACAGACTCACCAGCGATGTGGATCCGCGATCTCGCTGGTTACTATGGTACACATCGGGTTACTAGGCGCCGCGCGTCGCTTAGTTACCCGATGTGTACCATAGTTACCATCTCCCAGCATAGGCTCTGCGCTGGGAGATCGCTCATCGTGGTGTTGTACACCACGATGAAGCAGATCGTGGCATCGTTCATCGCTAGATCTGAGCTCCGGAGCTCAGATCAGCGATGTCACGATCAAGCGATTTCACATCGTAAATCGCTTGATTACATGCAACGATTTCTTGCCCGATCTCGCTTAAGCGATCAAAAAGGAGATCGCTTAAACGATATCGGGCAAGAAATCGTTCCGTGTGACGGCCGCCTTAGGTTGCATTTACACGCTGCGTATTTGCTGCATTTTTTTTTTTTTTTTTAACACGTGAGCTCATCACAAACCAGGAGTGGAACAATCGGAGCAAAAGTATAAGGCTAGGGTCACACATGCCAATCCGTTTGTGGAAGTATTTTCCATGCCAAATCCATTTTTTCTAGGCTGCATTTTGTGCCTTCTGTGCCCCTGAACGTATTTTGGACTTAGTCATTTTTTCCTAAAAAACGCAAGCAAAAATGCATGCGTTAACGCATGGTGCCTATATGTACCATGCGTCTTCCATAGGGCCCCATGTTAAAAAAAACACATGCTTTTTTACTGCACCCCAAAAACGCTGCTAGCAGCGGTTTTGGGTGCAGTGAAAAAACTCATGCTTTTGTAAAAAACGCATGTCACACTTAAGTCCAGGATCCGTTTTTAGCATCAGTTTTTGGACTTAAAAAAAAAAGTGAAAAAACTGATGCCAAAAACGGATCCTGGGCTTATGTGTGACCCTAGCCTAATAGAAACAAGTGCTCCACTTCTGTATTTATTCACCCACTCCTGGTTTGTGATAAGCACGCGCATAAAAAAATGCAGCAAATACGCAGCATGTGGATGCACCCTTAAAGACCCCTTATTAAAATATTTGAATAGTATTTTTTTTATAGAAAACAAAGATGCTTGAGTTGCTAGATAATCATGGTCTAATGGTCCCGTCACACTTGGCGATGTTCCAGCGATCCCGACAACGGTACGACCTGGTAAGGATCGCTGGAACGTCGCTACGTGGTCGCTGGTGAGGTGCCAAACAGTCAGATCTACTCAACCACGCAGCAACGATACAGCGATCCGTATAACGACCTCGGCAGTCATTGGGACCCTGTCACACAGCAGCTAGTCTGACCTACGTGGCTGAGTTCTGAGTCGCCAAGGAGGTCGTTGTTAAAGCATCAAACACACCGATGTATGCTGCCCAGCGGGAACCCGACGATCAAAAAATGGCCCAGGCCATTTCGACACGACCAGCGATCTCACAGCGGGGGCCCGGTCGCGGCTATATGTCAAACATAGCGAGATCGCTGGCGAAATCGCTGTTGCATCACAAAACCTGTGACACAATAGCGATCTTGCTATGCGTGACAGGGGCTTAAGGGTCCCAGCCAAAGACAACCTGAGTTTATTGACAGATATTTGACCTTACTGACATCATTGCACCGATGACATGAACAACAACTAATAAAACATTGTAATTTAAAAGTCATAGAGCGAAAACTCAACATCATTTTTGCCTACAGAAGCCTAGAATAAGGCTATAGATTGACAGTACCTGTATTAAGCATTTGCTGACATCACTTGCACAGAGAGCTTTATTGCAGCAGTGAATGGGCATAATCCACATAAGGCCTAAAATGACGGCTATTGCTGGAATGGGAAAGGCCGACAGCTTCATTCTTTATAGACAACACAGAAAATTACCACGGAAATCTGAAATTATACAGAACAGGTGGAGTTAAAAGATTCTGATTGCAAACTATAGGCCAAAATGTATTGTCAGGAATTCAGAAAGACATTTATCTGGAACCAACCATTTTCAAAGAAAAGAAAACTGGATGGATAAGCAACAGATCATTTTCCATAGACTTCAATATTAAAAAAAAAAAAAACACTGCTCGACCTGAAATTCATCTAAGAACAGAAACATTGTCTGTGCACCTTTTTCACCATCGGATTGCTCCTGCATTCACTCTAATGGCCGATTACTCAACATGTGAACCTAGCCAATCAGGGAACGGGTTATGTAAAAAAAACACACAACAACATAGGAAATTTTTGATGAACACACAGAGCCCAACCACCAGGAGGAGATCAGCTTTATTACTGTAGGCAGCTCCTGACTTTACGGCCTCATATTTGTATAGGAGGCTGTAAAGTTCGGGTTGGGAAATCAGCGGACAATCAACATATTGTAGTCTGTATATAGGCCATGATGAAATGTGCCCCGAAATACGTCTAACACAGCCTAAAGCCCCTATACACATTAGACCAGAGGTGAGCAATTCATTTTCCAGAGGGACCATATGAGAGACCATGACTGGCATAGAGGGCTAAAGCAATAGGCTGTGCTCAGTAATATTAACATTATTAATTATTTTATAGCAACATAAATTGTATCACATAATAATGAGCTGAAGTATTCTGCGTAACCCCAACAGACAGCCTCCTAAATACAACATTGAGCCCACACACAGCCTCCTAAATACAGCATTGAGCCCACACGCAGCCTCCTAAATACAGCATTGAGCCCACACGCAGCCTTCTAAATACAGCATTGAGCCCACACGCAGCCTCCTAAATACAGCATTGAGCCCACACGCAGCCTCCTAAATACAGCATTGAGCCCACACGCAGCCTCCTAAATACAGCATTGAGCCCACACGCAGCCTCCTAAATACAGCATTGAGCCCACACGCAGCCTCCTAAATTACAGCATTGAGCCCACACGCAGCCTCCTAAATACAGCATTGAGCCCACACGCAGCCTCCAAAATACAGCATTGAGCCCACACACAGCCTCCTAAATACAGCATTGAGCCCACACACAGCCTCCTAAATACAGCATTGAGCCCACACACAGCCTCCTAAATACAGCAGAGCCACACACAGCCTCCTAAATACACATTGAGCAACACACAGCCTCCTAAATACAGCATTGACCCACACAACAGCCTCCTAAATACAGCATGAGCCCACACACAGCCTCCTAAATACAGCATGAGCCCACACACAGCCTCCAAATACAGCATTGAGCCCACACACAGCCTCCAAATACAGCATGAGCCCACACACAGCCTCCTAAATACAGCATTGAGCCCACACACAGCCTCCTAAATACAGCATTGAGCCCCACACAGCCTCCTAAATACAGCATTGAGCCCTCACACAGCCACCTAAATACAGCATGAGTAGAGATGAGCGAGTGTATCGTTACTATTCGTTACTCGCTCAGATAGTACAGTATTTGCATACTCGTTACTCGCGAGCATCGCTGGTGTTCGTGAATGATCTAACACAAATTGCCAACTCCCTTCAGTACACAAAGGGAGTCTGCACCCCAGTGACAGCAGGTTAAATGGTAGGCTCTCTCTGGGGGGCACAGCAAGGTGTTTTATGCAGTGAGAACTCAAAAAAGCCCATGCTCCCACCCTGCCCCAGAAATACTAATTTTATGGCCTGATGTGTGTGAGCGGAGCCATCACTAATTGACTAACATTGTTCTCACTATTCAGACGAATACGTGAGTTATTAAAAAGTACTCACTAAGAATCTCCCGAAGGCGAGTACTTCACTATCTGCTCATCACTAAGCATGAGCCCTCACACAGCCTCCTAAATACAGCATGGGCATTCACACAGCCTCCTATATACACATTATAAAATCTACATAATCATGTGTAAATTTTGAACCCCCCATAGCCTGCTTTATATATTATGAGCTCCATATAGCCTCCTACATAAAAATTATGACTGCCATATAGGCCACTATATATAGTATGAGCCCCCACAAACGCTTTTATATTCATTATGAACTACGCATAGGCTCCAAAACAGAATATGACCCCTATATAGCCTCCTAATACATTGAGCCCTCACATAGCCTCCTATTAACAGTATGAGCACACACACACGTAATAAAAAACTAAAAACCACCACATACTCCCCTCGTTCCTGTTGCCCCCCGGTGCTCTGCTGTACTGACCTACTGCAGTGACAGCATACATGCTGATGTGAGAGTGTATCTGCGATTTCACATGATGATTGGTGGAAGAATAAGCTGGCGACCCCTCCTCTACCAACATATTCATTGCCATCTGCATGTTGAGGTTGTGGATAGCGGTGATGTCGGGCAGCAGTGGTGGCTGGACAGAGGAGGGCATGGAGGGACCCTGCTCCACTGTTTTCAGTCCTTAAGCTGTCTTGGTCCACAGGCTGAACTAGAACAGGCTGAACTAGAAGCATTAGACTTATGTTGGCTGAACCCGCCGATATTGAGGGGTTCTGTCAACAGTATAATGTACATGGGGCACCCATCCAGCTGTTGGTCAGGAGAGATGTCGGTCACTCATACACGATTTTGGATTCTCAATTATATTGTTCTCCCTTAAAGGGAACCTGTCAGACTGTTTATGCCCCTCCAGTTATCACGGTCTGTACCTGTAGCTTCATAATACTATTCTAATCATCCCTGTCTGAGCTCATAGTGTAATGTGAAAAAAAAAGAATTTATAAACTTACATTTTCTTATGTAATGAGGCAGTCAGTCCCTAGCTTGGAGGACGGGGACTGTTTGGCAGGTTAATAGTTAACATTTCAGCCTTGTGCTAGAACATGTTGGGAGACCTGATGTGATGTCACAACCATGTGACTACAATGGGCGGAGCTAAGTTATCATAGAACATAATACGTTTGCTGGCTTAGCTCTGCCCACTATGGTCACATGATCGTTACATCACACAGGTCCTTTAGCCATCCAAGTTAAAAGTGAGTTAACTATTATCCTGCCAGACAGTCCCCCTCCTCCAAGGTGGGGACTGAAATATAAGTGTATAAATGCTTTTTTTTCAACTTTCACATTACACTATGAGCTCAGGCAGGGATGATTAGAATAGTATTATGAAGCTGCAGGTACAGACTGTGATAACTGGGGGGACATAAACCACCTGACAGGTTCCCTTTAAGTAAGCCACAGGCTGACAAACCAGTCTGCTATTTTCTTATAGAGAGCACAGGAGTGTTCAGACGTGAGAGCGCTCCTATGTAAAGGAGTATTGGCAGAACGGTTAGTCGAAGCTTTGTTAAGCCAAAAACCATGAAGTATGTATTGTCGCCCAAAGTGCAACCTTTTGTGGCCTTATTAATGGGCAAGCACGAAGCAGATTAAGAATTTTTAAATGTTCTGAATATAAAAAATAAAAACCTGGGCACTGCATCACAATTGATGGATATATTCCTTTTTCCTAATGACATTCCTAACATCACGGCAATTAACTACAGAAAGTTGATTCCAATATTTTTCAATGTATATGTGGAAAAAGTCCTACATTTACCTCTATATTCTACACATAGGGTTCACAGGAAACTTGGTATAGTGCATGTACACTTGATAAAGATCCCTGCAATCGAAACGTCGTGCTGTTATTTTGGGAAATGGAATAAAGCATAATGGAAAAGGACCAACTGGTGAGGTGTGGTCTTCTTTAACTTATGTTAGTATAGTGCATGTCACCTCGTTTTGTATACTTTACAGGTCACTTTATACCTCACTTCTTTCTCGTGAATTGACTCTTAGTGGTTTGTGCCTTAGGGATCATATACAAAACGACTTATAAACACGGTGAAGCATTTCTAATGTGCCGTTGAGAATATCCCGGTCTTTCCAGCCTAGTGAGCTAAATACTAAGCGCTGGAAGGCCGCAGCACAACAAGCAGAGTTATCTTTGACTTAAGTTTCATTATCGGATAATAAGATCAGATTCTGTTCCCGCTGTTGGTTTCAGGGTTGGCACAAGAAGAATGTTAAATCTTTTCATTAGTACAGGTTTACCCCATACCAAGATAAGATAACCAGAAAACATTCCACTTGCTGACTGATGGAAACCTAATTATCTTGTGAAGTTTAGGCCGCTCTTTTCAGGAAAGCATCCTCTTATTCAAAGCCTAAAACTCTAATGTCGAGTCCAGCAACCTGCAGTACTTCAACTGTAGTAAAACCACGACTTCTAGCATGCTTGGACAGCTGGTAATGGCCAAACACCTCCATGAAAACTCTGTTTTGATGCTACAGCCTGGGAGAGATCCCAAAATCCAGTACAGAAAAACCTATAGGCCATGTGCACACGTTCAGTATTTGATGAGGTTTTTACCTCAGGATTTGTAGCCAAAACCAGGAGTGGCTGATAAATACAGAAGTGGTGCAGGTGTTTCTATTAGACTTTTCCTCTGATTGTTCCACTCCTGCTCTTGTCTACAAATCCTGAGGTAAAAAACTCACTAAATACTCAGCATGTGCACGTGGCCATAGACACAATAAACCTGAAGTGTACGTTTTTTGTTTTTTTTTCAGGTGGGTCAGCTGTGTAATCCATCTGAAAAAGCATTAAGGGTGTACTCACACTGTGCGTTTTATGATCCGTCTTTTGCAGTGCACTGCAGAAAACGGATCACTCAAATGACACCCCAGCAAAGTCCATGGGTTTTCATTTTTGCCATTACCACAGGGTACTTTGAAAGTGATGAGTTTTTTCACTTTTGAAGGGCTCCATTTTAGAAAAGGGTTTGTCAATTTGTCTGATCTTTTTCTGATCCGCTTTTCCCATAGTAGCCATTGTCTATGGGTAAAAAAACACATCACCCAAAAATGCACTTAATAATGGATCAGAAATGGATGATCCATTATTGGGTTCTTTTTTTTTTTTTGACAGCTCCTGTCTTCCAGCTAAAAACGTAGCAGAACAGAAAAGAAAAAAAAAACGCACAGTCTGAATGTAGCCTGAACGCTCTGTAGAGTGAATATATGTATTTCTATGTAAAAATGACTTGCTGTGCTTATGTTAAAAAAGAAGTGACCTGACCATTCATCGTGTGGCTTCTATACTTCACAATACAAGTAATAATAAAAACACTGTCGGACAAATACGTTGGAGAAAAAAAATTAAATCACTCACCAAACCCGCTATGGGCATACACTGGGGATACTCAAAACTCTCCTGGAAGGACCTGGCGTCTCCCAGGCAACGCTGTTACAAAGCAACAGGACCTGCCGTAACGTTACTGCTCGCCCGATCACCTGACCGGAACCGGAAGTGTCGCAGCTAACACCGCCTGCGGCAGCGAGGCATCGCTACAGCCCGAGAGGGATCCCAAAATCCAGACACCTGACACTGGAGTTGTGCACAACCCAGTGAGGCGAGTGGCCTGCGTCACCCTCCTATTATAATATCCACTACCACCAGGTATCTCTACACACTTGTTTTTTTTTTTTTTACACGAACCACCGAACTGGAAGCCACGCAGTCTACAGGAGTGGTGCCCACAACCCGACGCACTCGCCGAGAAGGCAGCCGAACTAGGGTCAGAAGACAGGTACCAGTCGCCCGACAGGATCCGTAGCTGCTAGATTGAGTCACTGTGTGCGCAGGCTCTGATAGGAGAGGCGAAGACATAGTGGTGGGAGTGAGAGACCACAGAACGGAGAGCCACACAAAGGTGTCCTAGATGAGCTATCCCAATTCCTTGTGGACAGGCCAGGCTGGACTTGGTAGAGAGAAGTGTGTGTCCGGTGGCCAACCACAACTATAGTGAGTAAACCGGTTACAAAATTCCAGCACTGTGTGAGACTGTTATTCCCTGCCTGCGGAGCCGCCGACTGCCACAGTAGATGAGGTAAGGAGGTCCAGCGTCAATCTGGCCTGACAAAGCCATTGTAATTAAACACATCTGCCCTGGGGTTCCCGCTCCACCTATGGGGAGCAACGACATAGAGCTGCCATCCCAACAACCCTGGAGGTCTGACTCGCAGCGTCGGTTCTTACTAACCGAAAACCATAGGTGGCGTCACAAACATTTTCCCTATAACCTTTATTCCCATCCAACACATCCCAGAACCTAATCCCCAGCCAGACAGTATACCAACTCTCCCGGGGTCATGGAAGACGGGTTTCGACCCCTGCGATTTCCCCGGCAGCACTGATGGTCTGGTTCAGAGTTCCCCCGGCCACGGGCTTGGGCAAGTCTCAGCCAAATAACATTGTCCAATGAAAACATAGTCACTGCAAAATAATACTTCAGCAAGGAAATACCTCCAAATTGAGCGTTTCCTGAAAGTCTCCCCTAGAAAACTTGTCACGTTTTTGATACATTTTTTAGTGCAGTTTTGTTACAAAGCTGCATGAAAATCCTTATCCCAGCAAAGTCAATGAGAATTCTGCAGTTTTGTGCACGTTACCTTTTTTTCCGCTTGCAGATTTGGTGTAGAAATAAATCTGTAGCATGTCAATTCTTGCAGCGCTGTTGAGGCACTTCTCGGCCCATATGCATGAAAAACGCATGCAAAAAAACATTGTCAAAAATGCATTGTGTTTTTGGTGCATTTTTTAGCCATGAGATGCAAATTTGGTGCAGAAATTCTGCAACTACTCAACGTGTTCACATAGTCTTATTGTTGTTATCTAGTATATTAGTAACCAAAATTAATTTTATTCATAAAAAACAAAGCAGAAAAAAAAAAACGCTGCAAAAAACCTTACTGCAAAATTGCAGCAAAGAAATACAAATGCTGCAAAAACTCCAACTTAAAACAAAATAGTCCAGTGAAGGCGGCCTAAAGGCTCATGCATGCATAACAATAAGATTTATTACTAAGTGACAACTATTGTATGAACAAACACCATATCATTATACACTTATTTATGCTTTAAATTATCATTATGCTTAGAGCATAAAGAAATTATCAACCCTGCTTTACAATGCCTACAATACGATGGTGGAAAATATAGGTACTTTATATAATAAATCCATGTAAGTGTAGCTATAGTCATGTAAGCAAATACTGCAATATTGCTCCCTGTTTTGGCCATTTAGATGTAGTGTTTTTTTAATGGGATGTCAGACGGAGTTCAGAAATACATCTACCGCTAAAGATCGATTTCATTTCACATGTTTACAACTAGGAGAATCTTTACCATTTTCATGCCATATGTGAACTATATGCTTTGCCCTTAGTCGCCCTTTAAATATTGTTATGTACTAATTGTCATTCAGTTTTTATACATAGAATATTTTGCTACAATTTGAAGTACAGAAAAAGTTCCTGGAAGCCCCTGTGTAATCTGATCCTCGTGTGTTTTGAGAAAGGATTCTCGCACTTGTCATTTAGTGACAGACACTTCATAAACAATTTTATTGTCCACAGAACATCATATGCCTCCAATTTTAGAGATCCTCACAACTAAGGCTACTTTCACATCAGCGCTTTGTAGCAATTCTGGCAGATCAGGAAAGCTTGAACTTTTGAACTCAATCTGCCTGATCTACCGGTAGCCGGGACACTTGCAGCAGGATTGCAAAAAGACTGCGTTCTGCCTAATGCATTGCCTATAGGACTTGCAGACATGTGCGGCACTTTCTGTGATTTTAAGGCCACTTACAGATAAGTTGGTGTGTGTAAAGTGGCCCTTAAATTTTGCTGCAAGTGCCGGATTTGCCAGACCACAGCAAAACTGCAAGTGCCTGATCAGGCAAATTGAGCTGATCTGCTGCAATTACTACAAACCGCTGATGGGAAAGTACCCTATGGGCTCGGATACACTCATCTGTGTTTGACTGAGGAGACTCTGAAAGGGCTGGAGCAGTGACCCTGAAAGGCTTTTCCCTCTCTGGACGGGGCTGTCAGCTGATTGAGTTTTTGTGCAGCTCCAAACTCCCTGTCCAGAGAGTAAGAGGCTGTTCAGGGTCACTGCTCCAGCCCTTTCAGAGTCTCCTCAGTCAAACTCGGATGTAACTAGGAAAGTTTGTCCAAGCCCTAAGGCTGGAAACACACTGTGCGAGTGACATGCGAGTTAAGGTACCGTCACAAGGGGCGATGTTGCGTGCAACATCGCCGAAAAGTCACGGGTTCAGCAATGTTGCAGCGACATCTCAAGTGCGTTGTGCCTGTAACAACACAATGCAACTGGGATAAATCGCTGGATCGCAGTTGATTGGTTTACCAACATGTTGGTAAACCTGGCGATGTTGATCCAGTGATCTGCTAATATCGCCCCATGTGACACGGCGATAACAATTTTGTAAGCGATGTCGCCTCTTCACAACATTGATGCGTATCACATCCCAGTGAGCAATAGCTACTGCAATATCACGGCTGCGTCGCTTCCAACATCTCTTCGTGTGGCACCTAAGGAAACAATGTCGGAAGCGAACGCACACCCGCGGAATCGCTGCCGACATCGCTTTAAAGTTGCAACATTTGCACGAGTCTCGGTAATTCACCCGGCACAACCCCTGCCTCTTAGAACGGGATACTGTCAGTGGTATGTTTTTCTATGTAGCTCCACAGCTTCCGTCCAGAGAGGGGAGGCTATCCAGGGTGAATGATCCGAGACTCATGTGAGTAACTTGCATGTCACTTGGACAGTGGTGTTTCCAGCCTAAGGGTGAGTGCCTACGATCAGTGTTCTCAGAGTTTTGGACACTGTATTTGAGGTGCGTTATACGGTACAATTATGTTCCCCCTGGCAGTTTATTTCTCCACCAAAAGAAACATCTCATGGCAGGCATAACACTGTATTTTTAGCATTTTAGATGAATTTTTTTCCCATGTGTTTCTATCATATAGTCAATGAGAAAAACACAGGGAAAAAAAACAAAGAATGAGCATGTTGCTTCTTTTTTCTGCACCAAAATCTACAGGTGAAAGAAAGTCATAGGTGGGCACAGCACTTTAGACTTCTCATTGACTTTGATTGGATGCATTTTCCTTAAAGAATTGATTAAAAATTGCAAGTAAAAGTACATCACAAAATGCATCAAAAACACTTTGTGTGAAACATAGCCTTATGGAAATCTCATGCCCACAGTGCTTCTTTCCGCAGCATAAACTGACCTGTGGCGCAGCTTCATGTCAATTTATGCTTTCAGAGACAAGTGTTCTTGGCCTGAGAATACAGCGAAAACACGCCGTGTCAGTAATCCGATCATGGGTACGAATGCTGCGTTCTCCTGACAGAGACCACTAGTGTCTCTGCAGACTAGGACACGCTACGCCTAGAGCGTGTCCTGATCGTGGGCACACAGCCTAACAGGGCTCAAGCAGACAACCGTACATGTGATCAGAGTTCGATCTGGAGAAACATAGATTGTACACAGACCGATGTCATTCAGTGAGGCAATGCACAATGGTGTAAGGGAAAAAAGTCACAATATTCATGAATTACCTCTGTAGATCGGATTGCAGTTGGCCATGCAATTATTTGAGTCTATGGAAAAATAAAAATTCAAAAAATATATATATTTTTTAAATCAGACTGCACTGCATGACATCCAAGTGCGGTTGAGTTTTCACAGCCTGACAATAGAGAATATTTTTTATTTATTTTTTTTTTTTTTCAATCTTCCATCTCTGAGAAAAATGGATCATAATCTGATCAGCATATTCCACCTGTTTTTCTTCGATTGAGAAAATGCAGTCATGTGACCCTAGAGTAGACTAAGGTCATAACTATACATTCTACTCTCCATACATTTATGAACTGGATTGCTCTCTCTACACTTTGCTTTTTAGATTTATATGCAATTCTACACAACACACATGTAGTTCTTCCATAAATCCACAGCAGGTCATAAGTGATACTTTACTTCACATATTAAATGTGTACATCATCTTTGATATAACGGCAGAATCCCCTATACAAATATATCAGGTTTTACAATGACTTGCCCTGGTCACACAGATTTAAAATACAAGGAAAAAAATCTAACAAACAAATGTTTATTATTATTGGGTTAAACTTGTTGAGTACGGTATATTTGCTATTGTCCAGAAAGGAGAACATGGAAAAGGTCAGTAAGGCTAGGGTCACACTTGAACGATTCTAAGTCCCCTGCGTTGTTTGCAGAAAACTTAGAATTTTTTCCTCACTACACAGGCTGCATAGTGGTGAACGTGGCCTCTAGCAACCCGTTGTGTTCCCTGGATACCCGTCACACAGCGGGCTACGGGGAGTGCGATTTCCACCACGCACAGGTTAACGCAGCATGTGCACCTGTGCGTGGTGCAAGTCGCACTCCCCGCAGCCCGCTGTGTAGTGGGTATCCATGGAACACAGCGGGTTGCTAGGGGCCGCGTTCTGAAAACAACGCAGAAAACTTAGAATTGAGCAAGTGTGACCCTAGCCTAAATTGAGACCTACCTCTTCCAATCTTAGGCTACGTTCAGCATGTTACTGCGTTTTCCTGCATTTACGCGGCGCTTTTTTACGGGCACTTACATGCTGTGAAATGCAATTATGGAAACGCAGTCCAGCAAAACCATTGCGTTCACATGTTGTGCTTTTACGTGTTTTTTTACATGCGCTTTCACTGCAAAAGCGTGTGCGTAAAAAGAATAGACATGTCAATTATTTTTGCGCTTTTCTCCACGCTTTTACCATTGCCTACATGTTAAAATGGGCTCGGGAAAAGCACGCAGAAAAAAGCGCACAAAAGCGCGATGCTGAAAGCAGTTGCGCTTTCTGCCGCGTAACTGCGTAAAAAAGCGCAAAAAATGTGCAATATGTAAACATAGCCTTATAATTAGGCTGGGACTGGCCAATAGAAGAACAGGTGTATCCCCTGGTGGTGGGCCCTTGTGCAGGAGTGCACCCCACCCACGTCCTCCTATACGAGCAGTAGTTGGCACAATACACTTTATTCACTATGTATAGACAAATTCAGCACCTCTTGGTTTATTTACAGTAACTAACTAGGAAGTCTACGTTTTCTAAATTGGTGAATGAGGGTAATGTAATATTATAAGTAGCTGAATTGTGTGCTCCAGAGTTGACCCTACTGATGGACCCTTGGCATCACGGTTCAACAATTGCCTATAATAACAAGACTATCATTCAACTGAGTGCATAATAATTAACCGTTAATTACAGTATAACCCTTGTGACCACCTGCATCTTTGAATAAAATAATTGGATCATCTCGCTTATGATCTAGTGATTTTTTTTGCTTACTTGCAATCAGGATTTCTGTGGGAGTTATGGTACTTTACGCAACATATATTGTTTGGTGAGGAAGATAAGCAGCAACAGCTAAATCAAATTTGGAGCCTTGCGGCGTTTGTTGGAAACACTTGATGTCAGTTGTTGCAGCATTTTTCACCCACACGAAAAAATGCATGATGCAATTTCACTGCCAGGACCTGGGATTGCCAAGGGGAAAAAAAAAAAGCTGCAAAAATCACAGTGTGAACATACCCTTTAAAAATCTCAAACTGGTTTGAGAAGACGGGTTATGCAGTCTGCCCTTACAATCAGTTAGGGTACTGTTACATGTCGCAACATTGCATGCAATTTCACTGGCAATTTGCTGGTTGCAGTGAAATCATGGACACATTGTTCCATTTGTACACAGCAACAAAATAGAACAATGTGTCCATGATTTCACTGCAACCAGTAAGTTGCAAGTGAAATTGCATGCAATGTTGCGACGTGTAAAGGTACCCTTAGTTTTCATCTAAACGAATAGACTTGTCATAACAATTTCTTGCACTCATGATTCAGTTTTAGGAAATTATTATTTAGTGAAGCAAGGTGATAAAATAAACCCTAACAGATCAGTATTAACACAAGCCAATATAAATGATAAATAAATGAATATAAAAACATTTAATGTAAGTACATGTATAAAAGTAATCATCTAGGATACAGCCAAGACCAAGTCATCCAGAACTACTGATGCAAGGAATAGAATAGGAATGACATGGGTTAACAGCAACACAGCCCAGTGGAACTAATTGCAGCAGAACATTCCTTGTAGTCATTTGCCATAGGTGGTTAGTATACATCTCTCTGCGGCCTCCTCTATAGGTATGCTCTATAAAAACCTGGATGACAAACCTGAAGAATTAGTCACTACGCTAAACTTTCCTTGCAGTTTTGAATTTCACCCCAAGGAAAAGAAAAAGGACAATTTCTCATGTTCCATGACATCCCAGCCCACCTCCTCCAAGTTCTTACCAGTAGGGATGGGATCCCAGCTTCACCTTAGGGTCTGTCTCTATGCTTCTCCTTTCAGCAAGGATCTAACTATCCAGCTTTCTGTAACCTCCTAGACTCTGATGGCGTGTGGAGGAGAAGCAGAAGGAGGAGCAGGGATATCCCAGCCCCCAATATGCTCACAAAAAAAGTTGCAGACTTTCCAGAGCACCTCCCTCCTATTTTCCATCCCCATAGACAAATGATTGGTATTCTTCTGTTATAGATACCATCACTGCTCACAGAGAGCAGAGAGCGTAAAGAGCAAGGGTCTAGTGTGTATTTTTTAACAATCCATACAAACTAGAAGAATAGATTATCAATGATTTATCTGTTCTGTTTGATCAAGGGAAAAATGTTTAGGTTATATGAACCAATATTGGTGTAAATCTGCGTAAAATCAGCTGCAAAATACGCGCGTATTTAGTGATAAGATACAATTTACATCACGGAAGCCATAGACATAGCAGGTTTCACCCTTGTATGTGGCAGTCAGTGGCCAGAGGGTGACGTATGCTGCAAAGCTAAAGAACAACGATCCACAATTTCTGGGTGGAATATCTATGTAGCTGGTAAAATCTCATGTACTTGTCTGGTACTTTACTGTGATTATTTATCACAAACCGAATGGAACATCTGCACTTATTGCACCCTGAGGCACGGAGCCCAGGGCCGAGGCCAATGGCTTCACTATATCACTGCTTGTCTGGTTTCACACTTGGGTTATGTTCAGAAAAACTTACGGTATATTCAGTCCATGTGCTTACCGTGTAGTACAAATGGACCACACACAACCCGATGTTAGCCCATGCACATGGGCTATTTTTTTTACACGGTCCTCAGGAAAATCGTAGTGTGGCGCCCCTGCGACCAGGGTGGCCACAGGTAAGAACTGCAGCCAGGAAGGTGGAGACAGTTTTGCACAAACACCTTCATAAACACACCCACAGACACAAGACCCAACCCGGAGCCTGGGACTCTAGGCGGGCAAGGATTGGTAGGGCCAGTCACAAGTGGGTGGGACGTAGGTAAGGTGACGGACCGGGTGCATAAGGGGAAGACCAGGAAGTGTTAAGCAGTAGGCCAGAGGGTGCCGAGCAGTAAATACTGAGGAGAACTGACACCAGACCAGTGTATCTGGATCCGGAGGGAAACGGCAGCAGTGCCAGAGAACGACTGAAGGAGAGGATCCCCTATGTACGCCGCAGTCACACGGGTTGGAAAGAGTCTAGTGAGTCCTTGAAATAGTGGGGCACTGGAAGGCTAGGCCGGGACCAGAGAGCCGGCTCTGAGGCGACCGCAGCTACAAGTCGGATCACAGACATTCCGGCGGGGAGATACAGATTCCATGTCTGATTTCCTACCACAAGTGCAGGAGGTACAGTTGCACATAGAGCTCCAGAGCTTAGACATACCCGTACACAGGGTTAAGCCACCAAGGACCCGAGCGATCTACCATACAGCACACAAGAGGAAGAGCAGTTAGAAGGGCCTAAAAGGAATCAAGAAAGAGAAGGGTCTAAGGCAGGAACCTGGCTGCAGTATAGTTAACTGGAAGTGTGGAGTTTAACCTGTAAGAGGCTGTACAACTATGAGAACTGTGAGGTGTACTGAAGAAGTGTGAAGAACTTAAGTAAAACCTGGTTAACCCTGCCAGTGTCTCCAGTGTTTGCTTCCTTACATGTTAAACTGTTATATACCCTGTCAGGAGCAGCCCGACCCACGGCGGGCTCATCCATCCAGCTGCAGCACCATCCATCCTCCTGGCAGAAGCAGCAGCGGTGGTCCCCCATTGACCACAACCCGTGGGTGGTGTCACGACTATCCCTGTAGATAACCCCTTTACTTGTGGGCTCGGGACACGGTCCGGACCAAGACCGCAGTGATAACCCCCGTGATACCCGGTACCGAGTACCCGTCCCAGTGGGCTCCACAGTAGTATAAAATACTGCTTGTTCGAAACTGGTCGGATTGATTGACTAAACTTGTACATGTAAGTAGCAGACCGCACTTGCACCCATTTCTTGTGCAGGCAGGCACACAGAGTCATAGAAAAAATAAGGACAACACCTAACAGGTTGGTGAATTAAATCACATCCTTTATTCCACCTTCACTTACGTTCTATCAAATGGATCTTTATCAGGCACAGTAAACATTCGATTATGTTTTCTTTAAAAACAGTTCTTGCAATACTGGTTAGAAGGGTTAATCTCATGTCTACTGTGCTTGATCAAGATCCTTGAGATGAATCGAAACGTAGCTGAAGGTAACATAAAGGATGTTATTTAATTCACCAACCCGTGAGACGCGGTCCTTACTTTTTCTATGTCTACTTAAATCAAAGAAGACTCCTTGGAGGTGACGTGCGCCACAGACTGGGGTAAACTATAGCCCTATTTATCCACAGGGCGCTGCTGACCACTTTTCTATATTGAAGGCCCACAAAGTCCGTCATGTCTGCAACTTGTGGTTCTAACTGGTCCGAACTTTTTAACAGCCGACTGCACTATGCCTGAGTATTAGTGATGAGTGAGTAGTAAGATACTTGGGTTCGGATAGCTCTAACCGAATACTTTGAATGAGTAACAAATTCAATGCAAGACACTGGATACCTCACTCGGATCTGAATATTGACACTGTTCATTCAGTTAGAGCTATCAGAATCCGAATATCTTACTACTTGCTCATCACTCGTGTCTGCGAGTGGAGGGTGCAGTTCCTGAGGGGACGTGGTCTGATCAGTGCAGACCAGCGTGTGTTAGAGGCGAGAGGTGTGGCTGTGGGCACGGCCAGCAAGACGAATGGGTGATGCAGTCCTTGGCACTGGAAGAAGCGTGACCAGCCACACAAAAAGTGACCGTCACCATCTTATCTGATGTCATTTTGGAGAAGCACTGCAGCAGCATGGAGGTCTCTGGTGTTGGCTGTGGAGTTGACCATCCCCACGCCTGCTAGAGTGTCCGGAGGCCAGGTTGTCGGCTCTGCAGCATCCCTAGACCTGCTTTGGAGCCCATAGATATGGAGATAGTGGAAGATGAGCCGAAGAATGCAGAGGAGGAAGGCCCAATCATGTTGGCTCCCCTGGCCCGAGATCAGCAGCAGTGTATATCATCGAGAAAGAACTGGAGTTAGTGATGCTAAGCCCTTGTGCTTGTTGCACCTGGAGAAGAGGAGTCATTACTGAGGGCTGTAGCAGGGAAGTACTGTGAGTGGGCCTAATAATAGCTGAAGTTTTGTGTTTGCTTTTCTCCCTCCCTCCAAGGTTGCACAAGTGGCACTTTCCCCTGCCGGATTGCATGGAGTTGGACAGTGAGAGGGTTTCACGCCTTTCGCTAACAACCCTGTGACGTGGACTTCCTCTTTGCCCCATGGGTTGCCCCTTGCCCCATGGACTTTCCCCTACCCCATGCCACTCGAGCAGCGATTGTTCTGTCAAGGAACTGTCGTCCACAAAGCACGGAGGGAGATTCGGTCGATCTAAAGTGACGGTCAAACCTGAGACCTTGTGTGTTGTCCATGGGAAGGAAGGACTGGCTTGTGAAACATTCCAAAGGTGTGATCCTATACAGGCTCCCTATGGGAATGTAAATGGACTGAAAAGTTTAAATATATTACTATGACTTTTCATGTTCTTATTTACAGTATTATCATGGTTGTGACAACCATGTTTAAGTGGGGAGGTATGTAGAAGGGTGACTATGCCCCCTACAGTAAAGTGTGAATATTAATATGTATAGTGCTGTCGGTCTAATGTGTCCATGTACAATGATGTTTACTAATGTAAAGTGTAGTTGTACTGTATTGATAATATGCATAGTGATAAGTAAAATGTGATGTATAGTAATAGAATGTAAGATAGGAATGTTTTGTAGATGCAGCAGAGTTAGTTGTGCTATAACTAGAACTGTTAAGTAGGATGCTTGGTGTGCAGCCTAGGACTACTATGCGTTAAGATGTGTTAGGTCCCTGTGGGAGACGTAAACAGCAGGGATGTAACAATAAGGGTTACGACAGCGACAGGACCCGGAGGTACAGGGGCCTGTGCCTGCCGACCCTCAGCACCTGCGTCACATGGAATTGCGTCCCCGAGGATGCACATCCATGTCACTGCGCAGCACACCACACAGCCGCTATGGGGCCTGTGTGTCAGGGACCCTGCTGCATCCTTTGGGCGGGCACATCCTTATACTGCCCCCTCGCTTGTTCTTAACACGGCCTTTCTTTCCACGTGCGTTCACAGTGGAATGCATATAGCAGGTTGGTGCTGCCTCCTCCACACTAGGGGTAAGTGGCACTTCCTGCTTTATGCATTCCACAGTGGAACGCATGCTGGCACCACCTCCTCCTCCTGTGTTTTCAGTTTTTGTGGGTAGAATGAAGCTGCTGGGGGAACCAGGAGAGGTAAGTACAGATTTATTTTTTTAAAGTGGGTACACTGTGGCTAGAGGTTTATGGAGGGAGGAGGGGGTGATGCATAATACTATATGGAGATTTATGAGGCTGCATTTATGAGGCTTCATTATACTAGACTGGAGGAATATTAGGCTGCATTACACTATAATGGAGGACTATGAGACTGCATTATACTATATGGAGGACTATAGAGGCTGCATTACACTATAATGGAGGACTATGAGACTGCATTATACTACATGGAGGACTATAGAGGCTGCATTACACTATAATGGAGGACTAAGAGGCTGCATTATACCATATGGAGGGTTAAGAGTCTGCATTATACTGTATGGATAGCTATGAGGCTGCATTATACCGTATGGAGGGCTATGAGGCTGCATTATACTATATGAAGGATAATGGGGTACATTATAATAATTGGAGGACGATGGAGGCGGACTAGGATAGAGGACTTATTCCAGTAGAAGGACTATATATAGCAGGATGAGGAACATTAATACATAATGAAGTGGGATAGGGGTAAATCTGTGAGTCTTTATAGGATGTAGAACATTACATGGGGCTCATACATCTGACCAACGTTTGCGCAAGGGGGGACATGTCTAAATTTTGCACTGGCGCCCATTGGACTTTAGGTACACCACTGGTAAAAAGTTATAATGTAAGACCATTTTAGTTTGTTTCATTTTCAGTTAGTGCTCTGAGAGCTAGCAGAGAGAGCTAAGTAAGAGCTGAGGAGATCAGGACAAGTGCGTGTTAGGCTGGTTTCACGTCCATGTGAATGCGCCTAAACTGAATGTAGCTGTGGAGCCCACTGGGACGGGGTACTCGGTATCGGACCGGGGTATCGCTGGGGGTTTCACAGCGGCCTTGGCCTGGACCATGTCCCGAGCCCACAATAAAGGTTGGGGGTTATTTACAGGGGAGAAAGTTGTGACGCTACCCGTGGTATGTGGTCAGGGTGACCACCGTTGCTGCAGAACCTCCGAATATGATGGATGGCAGCCTGTGATGTGACGGCTCTCCACGGGCAAAGCCTAGTCCCGGGGCATTAGTGATGATAACAGTTTGTGAGGGAGTTGTGAGGGGGGGAACAGGGTTCGTAAGGATTACACAGACTCATGGTTTTCCAAGTCTTTACTGAAGCAGATGGTACTCAGCTTAATACTGTCCATGGAGTCTGTACAGGGGCGGGGTTGCTCCCACCCTGGCCGGCGGGGTTGCTCCCACACTGGCCGGGTCCTTTGGCTCCCAGTTTCTGCGTTGTGTGTGTGTAGCCCTGCTGCCGCTTTAGCTAAGCTGCTGGCCCTGTCTCCCCTCACGGGTACCAACTTGATAGGCAACTTGAGTCTTTTCCGTGTTTCTGACCCTGCTGTGTTGCTTCGCTGTGGTGTACAGTGTACGTGAAGATATGTAACCTTCACTAACCGGTGTTTTCTGTGCTGTTTGTGTCAGGCACAATTTCGGATCCGGTATACGATCTTTGCGCTCCTCCGGGGTGAGTTTCAGGATAGTCTCCCAGATGTGTTCCTCTGCTTCTCCTATCTCTGTTCCTCAGACCCTGGCTCGGCCTGGAACTGGACAGTGGACTGTGCGTTGGGCATAACGCAGCCCTTTTACACCCAGGTCTGTCTTCCTCAATGCTGCTCCGCACTGAACTAACTGACTAACTGTCCACTTCCTCTCCACACCAGAATATATAGGGAAGCAGCTTTAGCTCCCCCTTCTGACTTGGAGGCGCTAGTGTAGTGTAGTGGGTTGTGTGGGGAGTTAACCCTTTGTGGTGTTACTGTGGCACATGAACCCTGGGGTGCCACATAGCCACATCAGTTTTTGGCCCCAGTGACGTTTAATGGGGCCGGAGACACTTGTGGGTGCATCCAGTTAGTACGATTCACCCTGAATCCGTGTGGATGCAGGTGTCCACAGATTTTTTGCAGAGCAATTTGGTTTCCGTGAAAAAAAAAACGTGAACCCCGAATCCACCTGGATCCAGGGCACCACAGGTAAAATCAGAATGGAGGTCTATGCAACACAGATTCATCCAGACTCTGTATCCCGGTGGATCTGGATTTCCAGTCCATGTGCTATGAACAGCGCAGATCCCCCTATCGGATCCCTGTCACGGGCTGCGGGTGCAACCAGTATTATCATTGCAGGGGAATCCGGGGCCATGAAGGCTTTTACTGCATGCCCCCCAGATTCCAAAAATTGGTATTGTGAAACCAACCTTAGAAAGCTGAGAATAGAAGCAGCAAGGATCCAGTAAGCAACATGTTGGTGACAGAAACTCAGGTACTGGGAAGCTAGAGAAGGCTTGTGAGACACACAGAGAGAAGGGATATAAGTCCATCAAGGTGTCAGGCTTGGTGGACTTGGAAGAAGTTAGGGCGCTGCCCAACTGACGCACACAAAAGGAGGAAAACTCTGGGAGCGTTCTCCTGCAAGTGATCACTGTCCATGGTTGTGTACATAGGAGAAGTGAGTCCAATTCAACTGCCTAGCAAATAAACATCCATAAGTATTTTGCCTTTGCCAATAACCTTAAATAGTGTTCTGTGTTACACAGAATAAGCAAGGATTACTGCCCACTGTCTAATATTCAGTAAAGTTTGCCTTGGTTTTAAGAACCTGGGACTCTCTGTTTTCATTAAGTGTGTTGTGGTAGACCCATCACAGCACTATCATTTGGCAATTACCACCCCAGCAAACCCTGGCACCACTTTAAGTGGCACTGCGAACAGGAATCCGAAATAGTCCAAAAAACGAATGCTTGAAAGACATAAAAAGAGATAATTAAGTAAATTAAGATAAAAGACACTTTAATTCACCAATTTATTAAAAAAGAAATAAAAAGGCCATCGCAGTCCCCATGGAGGTCCCACACCACTACCAGAATTAGTCTCCCAGCAGTATGGAGCCTTAGTCAGAGAACCCCCATAGGCTGGAGGAGCAGAAACTGTTATGGTGCTGTCACACAGCACGATCTGGACAGCGATGTCGGAAGCGGTGCGCGGGTGTCCGCTCGCTTCCGACATCGCTGGCCAGCTGTCACACAGAATCGCTGCGGCCGCCGACGCCGCAGCGATGCGGGCGGTGACATCGCTCGCTGGGCTGGGCTCAGCCCAGCGAGCGATCCGCAGCAACGCTGCGGTATAGGCTGGATCGCCGCTGACATCGCTCTGGCGATGTCACACGGCGCGATTCAGCCTTATCGCAGGTTGCCGGTTGACAGGTTTACGGTTCTTCCCGTAAACCTGTCAACCTGCGACCAGCGATAAAACGCGGTCGCGCCGCTCATTTACACAGCGCGACGTCGCTAGCGACATCGCTGATACGTCACTTTTTCGGCGCTGTCGCTAGCGACGTCGCCAGGTGTGACAGCACCATTAGAGACGGAGTATGAGGAGCGGTGACATCATTGAGGTTACTGCAGTTCACACTCCAAGTCACACTGCAGGTAGTGCTACTAGCTGTGTGAACCTGGAGTGTGAGGAGCGGTGGCTTCATTGAGATAACGTCAAGTCACACTTTGGGTCACACAGCAGGAAGCACTAATAGCTGTGTGACCCGGAGTGTGAACTATGGTGACCTCAATCACGTCACCGCTCCCCACACTCCAGCTCTCACAGTGCCTTCTCTTCCATCCTATGGGGCTCCCATTCTCTGAACAAGGCTCCATGCTGTTGGGAGGCCGAGTCATGGAACGGCATGCGTCTTTCATGTGGACTGTGACATATTTTCACAGCTTTTTTTTCAATAAATTGGTTAATGAGGGTTAGACCAATGAATTAATAAATGAGGGGTGTTTTTTTCAAATACAAATTTTGTGGGGTTTTTTTGCCTCTTACCTTACTGGGTTAGTAATAGAGAGGTATCTCATAGGTGCCTCTCCATTACTAACGCCAGGGTTTGATGCCAGCTGACATTACCCACCTAGCATCAGTGCCACAAACCATTACCCCAATTGACATCACACCAGGGCAACAAAGAAGAGGTAGGGTAAAGCGCAACAATTAGCACATCTAATGGTTGCACCAAATGTGAGGCCACTGGAGGCTAGTATTTTTGGGCTTGGGAGGGCCAATAACCATGAACCTTACCACACTGGTAATACCAGCCTGCAGTTAAAAATATGTATTTCTTTATAAATAAATCATTAAAAAAGGAGTGTGGTCCCCTATATTTTTGGCAACAAGTCAATATCAAGCAGATAGGTCTGATTTACCTTGGCTGGTTAAAAAAAGAGGGAAGACCCCACGTTGTTGTTGTTTTTTTTTTTTTTAAGTTTAATTGATTAGATTTTATCTTTATTAGCTAATAAATCTATCATCTATCTGTCTATGATCTATCTTTCTGTATATCTTTCTCTCTTTCTATAGCTATCTATCTCACTAGCTACCTATCTCTCTATCATCAGTTATCATTTATCTATCTTTGCACATCTTTTAGGGGTTCCACAAATGTGTAGTGTAGTTTAATGGATCCATTAATGATACCACAACAGATGTTTTATGGATGCTTTAGGCCGGCTTCAGACTGCGTGTCTGATCCGATCCGTAGCTGTCCGCTTGAGGCAGACAGCCGCGGACCGGATCAGCACACAGGACCGGGGGGCTATTATGCCCTCCGATCCTGTGTGCAGCCGCACGCAGCTGAACCAGCTGACAGGTCAGGACGCGGCGCCCGCGGTCCTCACCTATTAGCAGCAGGAACTGCGTGCGGCTGCACACAGGATCGGAGGGCATAATAGCCCCCGGTCCTGTGTGCTGATCCGGTCCGCGGCTGTCTGCTTCAAGCGGACAGCTACGGATCGGATCAGACACGCAGTCTGAAGCCGGCCTTAGTAATGGGTCTATTGCCAATTGACTCCCAATATGCCTTAACGGATCCTTTGGCCAATTGCAGCATCACAAAGTTTCAGATCTCAGATATTTGAGGTGCAGGGTGAGGATGTTCACCTGATATGTGAAAAATGCCCACAGACATGAATGCCCACAGGAAAACAATATAGAGTTATAGGTGAGATGCTCTGCAGGACAGGATAATTATATAGAATTATAGGTTAGATGCTCTGCAGGGCAGAAAAATAATATAGAACTATAGGTGAGATGTTCTGCAGGGCAGAAGAATAACATATTACAACTATAGGATACAGTAGATGCTCTGCAGGAAAGGGGCATAGTATAGCGGTATAGGTGAGATGCTCTGCAGGGCAGGAGAATAATGCAGGAGAATATAGAATTATAGCATAGCTGGTCTGCAGGGCAGGAGATTAATATAGAATTATAGGTCACGGTAGATGCTCTACAGGACAGGAGGATAGTATAGAGGTGTAGGTTCCATTTCAAACTGCTTGTTCTCACTCACAAAGCTCTTCAGAGTGCAGCACCTCCCTACCTCTCCACCCTCATCTCTGTCTATCACCCCACCTATTCTCTTAGCTCTGGAAGTGACTTTAGTTTCACTTCTGCTCTAATCCGAACCTCCTACTTCCGGCTCCAAGACTTCTCCCGAGCTGCACCAATTCTCTGGAATTCTCTACCCCAAGAAATTAGGTGTATCCACAACTTACATAGTTTCAGGCGATCCCTAAAGCCACATCTTTTTCGGGCGGTCAATCATGATCTCTAGTCAAGTCATTTAGACATAGCCTATCAGCTCCACCAGTCTCAAGTGGATCACAAATAATGGTTCGTGGCCACTTATACTGCTCCTATGTGTTCCCATCTCAAGTTGACTACACCATCATTGTAAATAAGCACCTGTACTTTATGTCACCCCCACCTCATTGTTAGATTGTAAGCTCTTATGAGCAGGGCTGTCATTATTTTGTTTTAATTATTGTATTATGCTTTGTATTGTATTGTTTTTGTATTGTATTTTCTGATAATTGTTTTCTATGATTGAATATAAACCTCTGAATTGTGAAGCGCTGCAGAATATGTTGGCTGCAGGACAGGGGAATAGTATAGTGGTATAGGCGAGATGCTCTGCAGGGCAGGAGAATAATATAGAATTATAGGTTAGATGCTCTGCAGGACAGGGGGATAGTATAGAGCTATAGGTGAGATGCTCTTCAGAACAGTGGGATAGTATAGAGGTATAGGTAAGATGCTCTACAGGACAGGTGGATGGTATAGAGGTATAGGTGAGATGCACTGCAGGACATGGGGATAGTATAGAGGTATAGGTGAGTTGCTCTGCAGGACAGGGGGATAGTATAGAGGAATAGGTGAGATACTCTGCAGCACAGGGTGATAGTATAGAGGTATAGGTGAGATGTTGTGCAGTAAAGGGGGATAGTATAGAGGAATAGGCGAGATGCTCTGCCAGGCATGAGAATAGTATAGATTTATAGGAGAGATGCTCTGCAGAACAGGAGGATAGAATAGAGGTATATGTTAGATGCTCTGCAGAACAGGAGGATAGAATAGAGGTATATGTGAGATGCTCTGCAAAACAGGGGGATAGTATAGAGGTATAGGTGAGATGCTCTGCAGGTCAGGGGGATAGTATACAGAAATTGGTGAGATGCTCTGCAGGACAGGGGGATAGTATAGAGGTATAGGTGAGATGCTCTGCAGGACAGGTGGATGGTATAGAGGTATAGGTGAGATGCTCTGCAGGACAGGGGGATAGTATAGAGGTATAGGTGAGATGTTGTGCAGTACAGGGGGATAGTATAGAGGCATAGGTGAGATGCCCTGCCAGGCAGGAGAATAGTATAGATTTATAGGAGAGATGCTCTGCAGAATAGGGGGATACAATAGAGGTATATGTGAGATGCTCTGCAGAACAGGAGGATAGAATAGAGGTATATGTGAGATGCTCTGCAGAACAGGAGGATAGAATAGAGGTATATGTGAGATGCTCTGCAAAACAGGGGGATAGTATAGAGGTATAGGTGAGATGCTCTGCTGGACAGGCGGATAGTATAGAGGTACAGGTGAGATGCTCTGCAGAACAGGGGTATAGTATAGAGGTATAGGTGAGATGCTCTGCAGGTCAGGGGGATAGTATACAGAAATTGGTGAGATGCTCTGCAGGACAGGGGGATAGTATAGAGGTATAGGTGAGATGCTCTGCAGGACAGGTGGATGGTATAGAGGTATAGGTGAGATGCTCTGCAGGACAGGGGGATAGTATAGAGGTATAGGTGAGATGTTGTGCAGTACAGGGGGATAGTATAGAGGCATAGGTGAGATGCCCTGCCAGGCAGATGAATAGTATAGATTTATAGGAGAGATGCTCTGCAGAATAGGGGGATACAATAGAGGTGTATGTGAGATGCTCTGCAGGACAGGGGTATAGTATAGAGGTACAGGTGAGATGCTCTGCAGGACAGGGGGATAGTATAGCGGTACAGGTGAGATGCTCTGCATGACAGGGGGATAGTATAGACGTACAGGTGAGATGCTCTGCAGGACAGGGGGATAGTATAGAGGTATAGGTGAGATGCTCTGCAGGTCAGGGGGATAGTATAGAGAAATTGGTGAGATGCTCTGCAACACAGGGGGAATAGTGTAGAGGTATAGGTGATATGTTGTGGAGTACAGGGGGATAGTACAGAGGAATAGGTGAGATGCTCTGCCAGGCAGAATGGTATAGATTTATAGGAGAGATGCTCTGCAGAACAGGGGGGTAAAATAGACGTATATGTGAGATGCTCTGCAGGATAGAGGGATAGTATAGAGGTATAGGTGAGATGATCTGCAGGAGAGGGTGATAGTATAGAGGTATAGGTGAGATGCTCTGCATGTCAGGGAGATAGTATAGAGGAATAGGTTAGATGCTCTGCAGAACAGGGGGCTAGTATAGATGAGATGCTCTGCAGGACAGGGTGATGGTATAGGTGAGATGTCATGCAGTAAAGGGGGATAATATAGATGTGTAGGTGAGATGCTCTGCCGGGCAGGAGAATAGTATATTTATAGGTGAGATGCTCTGCAGCACAGAAGAATGTCGGCAAAAAGTGCTCACAAGTTTATTAAGAACAGTTTATTAACGACCTGCAGTCCCATGTAATTCTACAGATAATCCAGTGATACTTTTGTGAGTACATAGAGCAGTGATGGCTCCTCTGGATCACACTGCTGCTGGTTCTCATGTGCTGTTGTTTTGGGCTGGTGGAAAGAATAAGGCTGGGTTCACACTTGTCATATTTTCCGTGAATTTTTGCAGTGGTGCTTTTTGCAAACGTTTTGTGCAAAAAAGTGCAACTGCATTCAGACACCGCTCTTTTCCCGAGCCCATTATAATGTGGCCTATGGGAAATGCGCGCCAGAAAAGTCGCAAAGAATTGACATGGTCATTCTTTTTGCGGACGCGCTTTGCAGTGAAAGAATATCAGAATACACGACGTCTGAACGCATTTCCGCAAACGCCATAGCTTTTGCTGGAATGCATATCCAGCGTTGCGTTTCACTGCATTTACGCGAGCACTCAAAAGTGCCACGTAAATGCAGGAATACACAGGAAATATGCTGCGTGTGAACACAGCCTAAGGCAGATTCAGTCGCAGATGAGAGCAGACTGGATCTATCTATTGCTGATAATCACAGACAGCTACAAACCACAGATCTTCAGCATTTTTGCACTAGGTCAACTGTAAGGGTACCGTTACACGTCGCAATATTGCATGCAATTTAACTTGCATTTTGCTAGTTGCTGTGAAATCATGGACACATTGTTCCATTTGTACACAGCAACAAAATAGAACAATGTGTCCATGATTTCACTGCAACCAGCAAATTGCCAGTGAAATTGCATGCAATGTTGCAACGTGTAACGGTACCCTAAATCACAAGTTGATCACATATTGTGGCGCCCCACAAAGCAGGGTCACAGAAGGGTACTGCACCCATAAAAGCGGTGCAGATACTCCAGCTGCAAGTAGATTTCAGGCTGATGGGTGGAACCTACATACAAGCACCCCCACACTAGATCACATGGTGGGAGGTACCCGGGAGGGAATAAAATCCACCTCCAGGGGGAACTAGAGAGTTGTGAGCCAGTTAGCAGCCAGGCGGTGAGCCTGAGGGAGCAAAGAGGGTCTCTCGGCTGAGGACCCGGGAAAGCCTAATGACAGATCCCAGGCGCAGACAGCCAGCCTGGGGGGAAGAGAGGGACTTCAGAGAGTCCAATCCCGGCAGCTTACCGGGCACCGGAGCCCGCACCTGTAGGATCCTCCAAGGACCACAGAAAATCCGGCGTTCTGAGGAGTGTGTGTGTGATATATATATATAATATATATACATACACACACTGCCCAGGCTCTTGAGCGACCAAAAGAGGGAACCAAACACAGCAGGGCGAAGCCGCTGTGTTAAGAGAAGGTTACCCGCACGGGAGCGAGGAGAGTGAAAGACAGCAGGAGGCCAGATCCACTGTATGGGGTCAGACTTCATGCAAACTACTGGGAAGCAGGGAAGAATTGGAAGAGGAAAGGCACACGCTGAGGGTTCCATCCAACTACCTGTGATCCACTTGCAGCCTCCCGTTAGCTACTTGTCATTTAACATCTTACTGCACTGAGGACTGTAATAACGCTGCTAAAGTTCCAGTAAAGTACCCAGAGTGAAGTGACTTCGACTCTGCTGCATCTTCTTTCCAATTAACTTATTCCTTTCACAGGATTGCTGCCCTGGAGGTCCCAGTCCTGCCTGCGGAGGACTACAACATCTCAGCCGCAATACCACCGACCTCTGGAGGACTGTGGCAGCGCTGGTGACATCTCACCAGGTACTGCAGGTGGCGTCACGACTACTGACTTGTAAATAATCCCTTGTACATAATCCCCTTTTCAAAAGAACCGTCCCCCGGGACACGGGATCAGGCGCGGCCGCCATTCCCCGTGACAAAGTTAACCCCCTTTTGCCGCCTGATACCCGAGTACCCCACACCCTGGGGCGACACAATATCAGCTGAACATCCTCAATTGCACCTCAAATATCAGACATGTGAAACCTTTGTGATGCAGAAATTGGCAATTTTTTACGTGTGGGCAGTTTTCCTGTGGGCATTGTTCGTGTGACAGTTTTCCTGTGGCATTGTTCTAGGAACCTTAAAAAAAAGACACATAAAAAAAAATTGCAATGTAACACAAACAAATCTAACATAACATCATTTCTGATACGCATTCCCTTTAACAATGGAATGTAACGCTGTGGATGGATACATTTTTCCTGTAAATCTCAGCCTTGTTTTTTTTATTTGAACTAACAGTATAACAGCAATCTATGATGAGTTATTGAACCTTGACATAGTTGGAAATTTTCAATAGCTGTAGATAGATCCATATGGATTTTGTTTCATCAACTTGGGCTCAGTTCTTGGGTTTAAGGCTACGGGCACATGATCTGGAGGTGCTGCGTCGTGGACACAGTGCCCCAGAGGTGCACGCAGGGAGACCACAGCCTCTCTGTACTCGTGATCTGCGTTCGGTGCAGAATGACGTCTCCCTGTGTACACCCGATGGTGGCCGATTTCTACACCGCAGCATGAAATTAACATACTGTGAAGATACGGAAGTCTTGAAACCTGCACCACAGATGAAAACATGCTGCGGTCAGGTGAAGCATAGTGAAAATGGACTTTTTGAAATCCCATCCACTGTGCTTGTACTGTGTAACGCAGTGGTGATATGCAGTGTCCAAAACGCTGCCATTCCTGATCATGAGCACACAGCCTGAGGGTACCTTACACACGGCTAACATGTACTTGTCATGTATTACTGTTGCAGTGAAATCTGGACATGATTCATTTGTAAGCAACAAGATAGAACCATCTTCCTGATTTACTGAAAG
>JARQOC010000005.1:167610144-167656304 GCA_033576535.1 Allobates femoralis | reverse complement strand
AATTTCAATCAAAAGTCACATGGTTCAATCGTCGGAGGCGAAATCGTTCCTGCGTTGTATGGTGTGAACGTCCAATACGATGCAGGAACGATGTCAATGCGATATCAGGGATTGAATGAGCGTGCTATTCAATGCCCCGATATTGCATAGCGATTGAAGCCGGATCGTGCTGTGTAAACGCCCAATTACGATGCGATTTCATACGTCACCCATTCACTCCCATGTTAACTATGCGATCCTGGGTTGGGAGGCGGAGACATGGCACGGACGTTGTATTCCGATATCGCAGCGTGTAAACATTCAATGCGATGCGGGAGGAACGTGCACTAATTGCGCGCTCCCGCGCCATTGAGTTGCGATATCGAAACGATATCATAATAATACCATAATGTGTGTTAATTTTGATCTTGCTGTATGAGAAGCAAAGACAAGGTCTGGGGGAACAGCTATTCTAATTGTGGAGAGCAATGAAGAGACTTATAGCCGCAATGCTCCTCTGGGAAATATGCAAATTGTCACTTCAGTGAGGAAGTAGACAAACTCTAGTGCCAACTAATAAAGGTAGCAATCCTAAAAGTCATAATTGACTCTTCAACAAGCCTTTTATTATGACTAAAGGTACCGTTACATGGTACAACTTATCTGCGATGTTGTTTGCTGATTTTTTGGACACCTGTGTAACATCGCTGGTGATCTGTCACACGTCCAGATATTGTGGACAACTCACCAACGATGTTGTGAGCAGGGATCGTATGCAAACACCGCGAACGATCCCTGCTCACTGCTGTGAATGAGCGAAGTCGGTTGTGACATTGCTATTGCGGTTGTCACACCGAACAATGCCGCAGATTGCTTACCGTAAGTTGAAGTTCACAGGTTTTCCTGCATGCAGGAAAACCTGTCAACTCCGACTTGAGCAACTATCGTTGTTGAATTGTGCATTTGCACGCAACGACGCAACAACTATGTAATTTCAACATCGTTCCTGACGTCACTTTTGAACGATGTCGGGAAACGATGTTGAAAAGTGTAATGGGGCCTTTAGGATCTCTGCCAAATCAGAACCCCAAACTGCAGATGCTGCATTTCAAGGTGATTACCCCTCTTCAGTGCAGTGTGTGAGACTCTGATCTGGCTGTATGAGAGTTCGTCTACTTCCTCACTGAAGTGACAATTTGCATATTTCCCAGAGGAGCATTGTGTTGTGTTTTGTTTTGTTTTTTTTTGTTCTTTTTTTTTTTGAAGTCAGATAAATTTTTATTAATTCACAATTTGTTCACATATAAAATCAACTCGACAACAAGTTGCATTTCTTATAAGAAAGTAAACCCCTCCCTACCCCGCCCCCTATCCTTCGTCAGCAACCTTCCACAGCAACCTTCCACCAGTTCTTCAGATCTTGTAAAAATATTTGTTCAATACCAGTTATTACATCTGGAGTCCGCCTCTGTTTTAAAAAATCTTCCAGGCCTCTTACCCTCGTTGTACTCTCCAACTTTTTACCATTAAGTCATACCCCTCCATGGCATCCAGAGTTCATCAAACATTTTAGTATTTTTTCTCTTACAATAAATACGCTCCTCTAATTGTACAATATAGTTTACCTGCCTGATATACTCTTGTCTGGAAGGGGGTTCAGTCCCAATCCAATATTTGGCTAATAATTTCCTAGCTGCATATATCGATGTAAATACTTAAGTCCCAAAAAAAGGGGTTGGGAAAAGTATTCTAGGAGTGATACCTTTATTGGCTAACAAGAAAAATTATATTTGTAAGCTTTCAGAGCTCAAGGCTCCTTCATCAGACAATATCACAAACAGATTTGTGATATTGTCTGATGAAGGAGCCTTGAGCTCTGAAAGCTTACCTTTATTGGCTAACAAGAAAAATTATATTTGTAAGCTTTCAGAGCTCAAGGCTCCTTCATCAGACAATATCACAAACAGATTTGTGATATTGTCTGATGAAGGAGCCTTGAGCTCTGAAAGCTTACAAATATAATTTTTCTTGTTAGCCAATAAAGGTATCACTCCTAGAATACTTTTATCAACCCCTTTTTTTGGGACTTAAGTATTTACATCGATTTTTCTGGCTAACACGGTACAACAATATTAGTTTTGTATTATACTCTAGCTGCATATAAAAACCTCGCAACTGCAATTTTACTTGCGTCTTCCACTGTAATTTACTCCACATATCCCAACACACACGCCACAGGGTCCCTGGAGACAATACCTTAGTTGAAGGGAAATATAAATGTAAGAACCACAACCCAAAAGGATATTAGTGTCGGGCACTCCCACATCATATGTAGAATACCCGCTGCCTCAGACATATACCACGGACATTCCGAAGTTGTGGGTACTCCCACACATGGGTAGTCAACAGTTGAGACATCCTCCCAGGTTCACTCAACGACAATTTAGGGACATATTCCAAAATATATTCCCATTTACCATCCTCTAAAGCCCCCACATCTTAGGGTGCGTGCATACGGTCAGTATGCGCTGCGTCCAAAACGCTGCGTAGTACAGTATAAGCATAGTGGATGGGATTTCAAGAAATCCTATCCTCACTATGCGTAACCCGCCCGCATCATGTTTGGAGCTGCGATGCGGGTTGCCGTGAGTCCGCGCCTCCGCAGCATGTTAATTTCATGCTGTGGAGTTGGAAGCGGCTCCCATCGGGTGACTGCAGGGAGAAGCCGCCCCGCACCCGCGCACATGGTTAGTATAGGGCGGCTGCAGTCTCCCTGCGGCCACCCGCGGCTTCACTCAGGTCCGGAAGAGCTGCGTCCAACACGCAGCTCCTCCGGACTGTGTGCACGCACTCTTAATCCCACTTACTCCTTGCTATAATCGGATGTCTCAATAAAAATGTGTGTAGAAGGTCATTATACACTGTGGATATCACCCCTCTCGTTGATCCTTCCATACATATGTAGTCGAGAAGAGCATCCCTCGGATGCGCATTCCACCCTGCTTACGTTGTTGTGAAAAGTCATGCTTAACCCGTAAATATTGATATCTATGTGTGTCAATTAAATGAAATTCTTCCTGCAAAGGCTTAAACGATTTAAGGGTCTGGTCCATCAATAGCTGATATACACAGCTAATTCCTCTGCTCATCCAATCTTTCAATTCTCCCATTTTAAAGAATTCACCCAAATTTTTATTGGACCTGAGAGGGGTATATATTGTCAACCCATCTATTTCCCTAATCTTTTTAGCCATAGCCCACAGTCTGTGTAGTAGTCCAAACGTCGGGGCTGTCCTACCTTAGCTCCCAAAAAGTCATGCCTCCAGACCCTGCACAAGTGGAGTTCTATGTAATACATGCTCCAAAATTGCTTGCACTGTCCCCTACCGTGCGTTTGTCGCCCATCCTCTTCTATGTTGACTCTGTGAGGCTAAGAAGTAAATCCAAGGGTTAGGTAGAGCAAGGCCCCCCTCCCCCCTCCTCCTTGGGTCGCTGCAAAGTCTCCAATTTTATTCTAGGCTGCTTTCCCACCCACACCAAGTCTCTGAATAATGCAGTAACTCACTGGAACACTGACTGAGGAAGCCATATAGGAGAATTGTGCAATATATGAAGTAACTTGGGCATTAACACCATCTTGATTAAGTTTGTCAGACCCACAACGAGAGACGCAGGTTGTTCCACTTTAGTGCCTTATCTTTCAATTTCCCCAACATTGGTTGTACATTAAGCCTCAAGTAATCTGTCACCGGCAGTGCAATTTGGATTCCCAAATATTTAAATTGCTCCACAAATTTAAGCTTTGTATGGCTAATTTCTTCAGGCTCCCCACTGCCTGCCCCACCTACCCTCATAATATGAGCATTGTGGCTTTAAGTCTTCTCTGCCAGCAAGCAGAATGCTCTGCACAAGGAGAATAGCTCTTCCCTCATCTGAGCTTCTCATACAGCCAGATCAGAATCCCACACACTGCACTCATGAGGAGCAATCACCCTGAAATGCTGCAGTTTGGGGTTCTGATCTGGCACAAATGCTGTCATATTAAAAAGCTTGTTAAAGAGTCAATTATAACTTTTAGGATTGCTACAATTATTAGGTGGCACTTCAGTTAGTCTACTTCCTCACTGATATTAACTCAAAATCAGATGACATAGGTTTCAAAATAAGTGTAAATCATATTAACAATAAAATTGATAATTTAAGGGTTTAACTACAAGCATAACACACCGAACGTGATTAAAAGACTACGGTAGGTGCACAGTGAAGTAGAGTGAAGGAAGGATGCTGTCCTTATTACCTGCCTTCCTCCTTTCACCTGCCTGACAGCAGAGGTCGGCACCCAAAAAAAACGTAGTGGCGCCCCCACTCGTCGGCAGATAGCCCTGCTAATGCCCTATCCTCACCCTGGAAGTTAGGAGGAAGTGCTCCCCCTATGATGAAACCACCCAGGGATAAGGAATGTTCTGGCAAGCTGGTCTACCTATTGTGTCCTAGTATTAAAAAGAGACACCACCCATCTGTCAAGTAGCTCCTTATAACACATGACTGAAATCAAGGTCCTGAAAGAAACTGCTTCTGCAGCTTCCTCTTCCTGCTCTGCACCAATCAAGATCAGGTGGCTATGGTAATATGTATGTGTGTATCTGCATCTGTATGTGTATTTGTATGTGTACAGTAGGTCTGTATGTGTACCTGTATGCGTGTATCTATATCTGTATGTGTCTGTATATATATGTGTATGTATCTGTATGTATATCTGTATGTGTATATCTGTACGTGCATGTATTGACCATATAACAGATATGTGTGTGTTTGTATGTGCATGTAGCAGAGCTGTGTATGTACATAAATTGTACATATAGCAGAACTTGGAGTGTAATGTGCATGCAGTGTCCATGTAGCAGAGCTGTGTGTGTCTGAATATGCATGTATTGTGTATGCAGCAGAGCTGTGTTTGTATATGCATGTAGCAGAGCTGTGTGTATCTGTATGTACATGTATTGTACACTTGAGCAGAGCTGTGTGTGTTTGTATGGTGCATGTAACAGAGCTATGTGTGTGTTTGTATGTGCATGTATTGTACATGTAGAAGAGCTGGGTATGTAGTGTCCATGTAGCAGAGCTGTGTGTGCGTATCTGTATGTTCATTTAGTAAAGCTGTGTGTGTATCTGGATATTCATGTAGAAGAGCTGTGTGTGTGTAGTGTGCAAGTAGCAGAACTGTGAGTCTACATGTGCATGTAGCAGAGCCATCTATGTCTATGGGCATGTAGCAGAGCTGTGTGCATGATGTACTATGTTTCCCTGAAAATAGGGCGCCCCCGAAAGTAAGGCATGCTTGGGGGCGCTCTACCTCCTAATATAAGGCACCCCCCGATTATAAGGCGTACCTGCGGACTGTGGTGGCCCCCGCTCTCCGGTAGCCCCCCCGCTCTCTGGTCGGCCCTCTGCTCTGCTGATTCCCGCTGTAGCTGCTGATCTCCGCTCAGGTCAGGAGCCCTGCGCCAATTACAGCGCAGGAACCGTGAGCCAATCACAGCCCAGGAACCGCAAGCCAATCCGCGGCCAGCTGATGTCGTGCATGGCCTCTGATTGGCTCGCGGTTCCTGGGCTGTGATTGGCTCACGGTTCCTGCGCTGTAATTGGCACAGGGCTCCTGACCTGGGCGGAGATCTGCAGCTACAGCGGGAATCCGGAGTGCGGAGGCCACCGTGGAGCGGGGAGAGCGGCGGACACCGGAGTGCGGAAGCCACCGTAGAGCGGGGAGAAGCGCGGACACCGGAGAGCGGGGGCCACCGGAGAGCGGGGAGACACTGGTAAACATCGGTTTGTGTGTATGGGTATGTGTGTGTGTATGGTTATATGTGTGTGTGTATGGGTATGTGTGTGTGTGTATGGGGATGTGTATGTGTGTATGGGGATATGTGTGTGTGTATGGGTGTGTGTTTGTGTTGTGTGTGTTGTGTGTGTATGGGAGGCTGAAGTGGGACCGTATATAAGACACCCCCGAAAATAAGACGTGGTCCATCTTTGGGACCAAAAAAAAAATTATAAGACCGTGTCTTATTTTCGGAGAAACACGGTATAATTCGAAGAAAGATAGTAATAAGACACTAAGTATAGATCTATTTTCTCCATATTCCACCCTGGTACATTAAAATTAGCACTAATGACCTCTCCTTTTTACACCGACGGGGAAGCTTCAATTAATAGTAAGGGTAATAATCTTATTTTCTGCAGTCTATATCTGGGGTATGGCTTAAGCTGTGGACATGCAGCAGCAAAGAGGGGGAAGGGGTGCAGAGTGTAAAAGGGGCCCATTAAGAATCTTTCGCCCGGGGCCAACAAAAATCTGGAGCAGGCCCTGCACACACAGCTCCATTACTTGAATATCCAGATACACACACACCTTTACTACATGAACATAAAGGTACACACAGCTCTGTTACATGCACATTACATGCACATACAGATACACACACAGCTCTGCTACATGGTCACTACATATCCAGCTCTGAAACATGTACAATACATGCACATACAAACACACATATAGCTCTGTTACATGCACCATACAAACACACACAGCTCTGATCACATGTACAATATATAATTCATATAGATACAACCAGGTTTAACATGTCTGGTTTAACATTCAGACAAATTAAGGTGATAATTAGGGAACATGTGCTTGATATACTAAAAGCAGAAACAGAAGAAGATCTTTCCCTGTTGAAACCGATTGCCAGACATTTTAAAACTGTGCATAATTGTAATGCCACCCTGTTGAGAGCATTTGGGATCGACAAGGTGCATTTAAACATCCGCGGGGGGGACCTCAAAAAGACCCTGGCCCAGTTGGAGACTAGGTGGATAATGAAGATGGGGAGTTTACGTCCTAATGGTCTCAACGATATATTGAGCATCGCTTCATTTTTGTAGACAGTACGTGGGTTTAATAAAATGTTTTTTTAAGTATTCTTGTGTCAGTTTTTTAATTAGTCTAACCATTCTTTTTTTATACATTGTCAATTTTTAGGAATCAGTTATTGGAGTTTTCAGTACTATGAAGAATGCAGAGAATTTGGATGAAGACAGCCTTTTGATGCACTCATCACTTTATTTATATGAATTGTATACATTTTCTTATGTATATTTAATATTGTCCACAATTTGGATCCCCGTATTAGTGGGCTCCTCTTATCATTATATATTGCACTCTGTATGTATGAGTTGTATGTATGACATCGGCCGGTGTTGATTGGTATGTGTGGTTCATGGCACTATTGCACTTTGAGTTCTGTCTTCTTTATGGACCTAGAATGGTCTATCTCTATTGCAATGACTCTGCATTATATGAAATATGTATCTTTTTATGTGATATATTGTCCCCCAGTGCTCTCTGCCCAAGAAGAGGTTAATATCTTGTACACTGCTGCAGATTCGCTACACTGCGCTCTGCTCTGAGCAGTATACACTCCCCTATTCCTTCACCTGAGTGATGTGGGCGTTTCTTTGTGATGCGGCCGGTCATGTGATCTGGACCGCATCACGTGATGAGAGGCAGTGACGCCAGATTAGGGCGGAAGTGACGTTCCGCGTCTCCCTGAGCGTTCACTGTGTATTGGCAGACTGCATTTACATTGGGGACAGTATTAGAGGTAGCGCGCGGACGTCACTTCCGGTTTTACCCCCGGAAGTGACAACAGACGCTGTTAACTCCATGTAATGTGTATATAAGGACTGATTTTCCCCCTGTCACCCCCCTCGAAAGAAGCCTTGCGAAACGTGTAAGGGGACCACAGCCACCAATAGGTAATACTTTGACCCATGAATTAATTTATTTTATATGTACTTTGCAATTTCTGTGCTTGTTATGCACCCAGTTTTGGGGCATTTTACTGGTATTATACTGGCAGTAAGGTATTGTTAGTTTCTGGCTGTATCTTGCATGTTTCATGTGGTCACCTATATTTGTGTGCTGTGTTGCATTACTTTTATTTGCGGCATTCTGCTGCTATTTTAATAAAGTGCACTTTACTTTTCAACTTTGGCCTGACTCCATGTTGTATCTATATGAATTATATGTTGTTTTGGAGGGCCTTGCATACTGGATAAAGGGTTTTCTGAATCCATCACATGTACATACAGATACACACAGCTCTGCTACATGCACATACAAACACACAGCTCTGCTGCATGCACAATACATGCACAGACACACACATAGCTCTGCTACATGGACACTACACATCTAGATCTGCTATATGTACAATTTATGTACTGTGAGGTAGTGCCGGGGTTGTCAATACAAAAGGCAGTGACCCGGGTAGTTGTTTCCACAGCACACAAGGTTTAATGATACAGTTCCTGGTTAATGCACAAACTTCTGGGTTCCAGGACGCAGCCGGATACGCTTCATACAACCATAAGATTGGCGCACGGTCCCTTATCATGGATTTCTCTCCGGTCCAGGTCTCACCGAGATCAAGCCCTCCGGGCTAGGCCGTGTTGCATCGGCACACAGCCTCTGCACTCTCTTGACCTGCCGCTCACTAGCCTCATCTGACTTTCCTCAGACTAAAGCTCCACACAGAGAACTCCACCCTGTATTCCAGCCTAGCTTTTAACCCCGTGCCTACCTTTGGAGAATCCTCCAAGAACCCGGAGTGGAGTGCTTCCTATACGTGGAGGGAGCACAACCTGGGAGACACATACCGGCCGTGATAGATCACCCCGGTCACTGTCTCACAGTACATACAGATACACACACAGCTCTGATACATGCACATACAAACACACAGAAGTCTGGTACATGCACATACAAACACACAGATCTGTTACATGGTCAATACATGCACGTACAGATACACATACAGATATACATACACATATACATACAGACACGCATAAAGATACACACATATACACACATGCATACAGATACACACATACATATTACCATATCCACCTGATCTTGATTGGTATAGAGCAGGAACAGGAGTCGCTGGGAGCTGCAGGAGGCTGCAGAAGCAGTTTCTTTCAGGACCTTGATTTCAGTCATGTGATCAGTCACATGACTGGAACTGCAAGGTCCTTTAGCCTCCGTTCACAGCTCCTGGTGCTTTCTCTCCTGCTGTGTACAGATCACCATCTGTGCAGAGCAGGAGAGAAGAGAGGAGAAAGGACAGCTGTGTGTGTGCGGGTCTCTCACTGCTTCCGCTCACTTCTTCAGGGCCTCAGCACCTGCCCGGGTATGCCGAGTGCTGACGCCGGGCCTGTATGCGGATATACTAGATGTGGTGGAAAACCACTGTTTGGGTGCACAGCAGGACTCAGAAAGGAAGGAGCACCATTTGACGTTTTGAGCGGAAAACTGTCTGGAATTGTTAGTGGGCTCCATGTCGTGTTTGGAGAACCCCCGATGTGTCTAACCAGTGGAAAGTCCTCACAAGAGACCCCATTTTGGAAACTAGACCCCTCAAGGAAGTTATCTAGATGTATGGTAAGCAGTTCCCTGTACAATGCCTACACAGAAAATTGCCCACACGGAAAATTGCCATTTTGCAGCATCACAAAGTTCCTGATCTCTGATATTTGATGTGCAAGGTGAGGATATTCACCTGATATGTGATCAGCTTGTGATTTACAGTGAACATAGTTCAGAAATTATGAAGCTATGTGGTTTGTAGCAGTCTGTGATTATCAGCAATAGATAGATCCAGTCTGCTCTCATCTCTCGCTGATTCTGCCTTACTCCTCCCATCAGCCCAAAACAAAACAGCAGCACATGCAGAACAGAACCAGCAGCAGTGTGATCAAGAGGAGCTATCACTGCTATCTGTACTCACAGGAGTATCACACTGGATTATCTGTGGTTACATGGAACTGCAGGTCTTTTTTAATTTTCTGTGCGCGCAATTTTCGCCAACATTCTCCTGCGTTGCAGAGCATCTCACCTATACCTGTATACTATCCCCATCCTGCAGAGCTTTCACCTATTCCTCTACTATCCCCACTGTACTGCAAAATATCTCACCTATTCCTCTATACTATCCCTCTGTCCTGCAGAGCATCTCACCTATACATCTATACTATCCCCCTATACTGCATGACATCTCACCTATACCTCTATACTATTGCCCAGTCCTAGAGAGCATCTCATCTATACCTGTATCCCATCCCCCTGAGCTGCAGAGCATCTCATCTATACCTGTATACCATTCCCCTGTCCTGCAGAGCATCTCATCTATACCTCTATACTATCCGCCTGTCCTGCAGAGCATCTCACCTATACCTCTATACCAGTGATGGAGAACCTTTCAGAGGCCGAGTGCCCAAACTGCAACCTAAAACAAAATTATTTATGGCGAAGTGCCAACACGATAATATAACCTAAATTACAGCAGGAGTGGTAATCATAAGCGCTGCACAGGGGGGAGAGCCAACAGATGCTAACTTTCTTCTCTGTTCAGTGCTTGTAGTCCTGAAACATTGATGATCAATTCAATTATTTTAACAATTAATTGATTTTAAACTTACCTTTGCAGTCTTCTCTTCTCTTTGGCAGTGGTCAGACAGCTCATGTGTACTGCACATAGAAGCTGAGCTGCTGCCAGTGCCCTTTCTAGAAACAGCAGGTGGATTGATCTGTATGGAAAAAATGCAGAATATTAGACAGATAGGAGATAGATTTTATCATGGAATGCAAGCAGATTTCATACTGAAATCCTGGTCCTCATCTTGTAGTAATATCTCCATCCTGACCCTCTCCTTGCAGTAATGTGTCCCATCCTGACCTTCCCCTTCTAGTTATGTGCTCCATCCTGACCCTCTCCTTGCAGTAATGTGCCCCATCCTGACCTTCTCCTTCTAGCTATGTGCTCCATCCTGACCCTCTCCTTGTAGTAATGTGCTCCATCTTGACCCTCTCCTTGTAGTAATGTGCTCCCATCCTGACCCTATCCTTGTAGTAATGTGCTCCCATCCTGGCCCTCTCCTTGTAGTAATGTGTTCCATCATAACCCTCTCCTTGTAGTAATTTGCTTCATCCTGACCCTCTCCTTGTAGTAATGTTTCCCATCCTGACCTTCCTCTTGTAGTTATGTGCTCCATCCTGACCCTCTCCTTGTAGTAATGTGCTCCATCCTGACCCTCTCCTTGCAGTTATGGGCTCCATCCTGACCCTCTCCTTGTAGTAATGTGCTCCATCATAACCCTCTCCTTGCAGTTATGTGCTCCATCCTGACATTCTCCTTGCAGTAATGTGTCCCATCCTGACCTTCCCCTTCTAGTTATGTGCTCCATCCTGACCCTCTCCTTGCAGTAATGTGTCCCATCCTGACCTTCCCCTTCTAGCTATGTGCTCCATCCTGACCTTCTCCTTGTAGTAATGTGCTCCCTCTTGACCCTCTCCTTGCAGTTATGTGCTCCATCCTGACCCTCTCCTTGTAGTAATGTGCTTCAGCATAACCCTCTCCTTGTAGTAATTTGCTTCATCCTGACTCTCTCCTTGCAGTAATGTGCTGCATCCTGACCCTCTCCTTGTAGTAATATGCTCCCATACTGGCCCTCTCCTTGTAGTAATGTTCTCCATCATAACCCTCTCCTTGCAGTTATGTGCTCCATCCTGACCCTCTCCTTGTAGTAATGTGCTCCATCATAACCCTCTGCTTGTAGTAATTTGCTTCATCCTGACCCTCTCCTTGTAGTAATGTTTCCCGTCCTGACCTTCCCCTTGTAGTTATGTACTCCATCCTGACCCTCTCCTTGTAGAATTGTGCTCCATCCTGACCCTCTTCTTGTAGTAATGTTTCCCGTCCTGACCTTCCCCTTGCAGTTATATGCTCCATCTTGACGCTCTCCTTGTAGTTATGTGCTCCATCCTGGCGCTCTCCTTGTAGTAATGTGCTCCCATCCTGGCCCTCTCCTTGTAGTAATGTGCTTCATCATAACCCTCTCCTTGTAGTAATTTGCTTCATCCTGACCCTCTCCTTGTAGTAATGTTTCCCATCCTGACCTTCCCCTTGTAGTTATGTACTCCATCCTGACCCTCTCCTTGCAGTAATGTGCTCCATCCTGACCCTCTCCTTGTAGTAATGTGCTCCATCTTGACCCTCTCCTTGCAGTTATGTGCTCCATCCTGACCCTCTCCTTGTAGTAATGTGCTGCATCCTGACCCTCTACTTGTAGTAATGTGCTCCCATCCTGGCCCACTCCTTGTAGTAATGTGCTCCATCATAACTCTCTCCTTGTAGTAATTTGCTTCATCCTGACCCTCTCCTTGTAGTAATCTTTCCCATCCTGACCTTCCCCTTGTAGTTATGTGCTCCATCCTGACCCTCTCCTTGTAGTAATGTGCTCCATCCTGACCCTCTCCTCGAAGTAATTTGCATCATCCTGATCCTCTCCTTGTAGTAATGTTTCCCATCCTGACCTTCCCCTTGTAGTTATGTGCTCCATCCTGACCCTCTCCTTGTAGTAATGTGCTCCCATCCTGGCCCTCTCCTTGTAGTAATGTGCTCCATCATAACTCTCTCCTTGTAGTAATTTGCTTCATCCTGACCCTCTCCTTGTAGTAATCTTTCCCATCCTGACCTTCCCCTTGTAGTTATGTGCTCCCATCCTGACCCTCTCCTTGTAGTAATGTGCTCCATCCTGACCCTCTCCTCGAAGTAATTTGCATCATCCTGATCCTCTCCTTGTAGTAATGTTTCCCATCCTGACCTTCCCCTTGTAGTTATGTGCTCCATCCTGACCCTCTCCTTGTAGTAATGTGCTCCCATCCTGGCCCTCTCCTTGTAGTAATGTGCTTCATCATAACCCTCTCCTTGTAGTAATTTGCTTCATCCTGACCCTCTCCTTGTAGTAATCTTTCCCATCCTGACATTCCCCTTGTAGTTATGTACTCCATCCTGACCCTCTCCTTGCAGTAATGTGCTCCATCCTGACCCTCTCCTTGTAGTAATGTGCTCCATCTTGACCCTCTCCTTGCAGTTATGTGCTCCATCCTGACCCTCTCCTTGTAGTAATGTGCTGCATCCTGACCCTCTACTTGTAGTAATGTGCTCCCATCCTGGCCCTCTCCTTGTAGTAATGTGCTCCATCATAACTCTCTCCTTGTAGTAATTTGCTTCATCCTGACCCTCTCCTTGTAGTAATCTTTCCCATCCTGACCTTCCCTTGTAGTTATGTGCTCCATCCTGACCCTCTCCTTGTAGTAATGTGCTCCATCCTGACCCTCTCCTTGCAGTTATGTGCTCCATCCTGACCCTCTCTTTGTAGTAATGTTCTCCATCATAACCCTCTCCTTGCAGTTATGTGCTCCATCCTGACCCTCTCCTTGTAGTAATGTGCTCCCATCCTGGCCCTCTCCTTGTAGTAATTGTGCTTCATCATAACCCTCTCCTTGTAGTAATTCGCTTCATCCTGACCCTCTCCTTGTAGTAATCTTTCCCATCCTGACCTTCCCCTTGTAGTTATGTACTCCATCCTGACCCTCTCCTTGCAGTAATGTGCTCCATCCTGACCCTCTCCTTGTAGTAATGTGCTCCATCTTGACCCTCTCCTTGCAGTTATGTGCTCCATCCTGACCCTCTCCTTGTAGTAATGTGCTGCATCCTGACCCTCTACTTGTAGTAATGTGCTCCCATCCTGGCCCTCTCCTTGTAGTAATGTGCTCCATCATAACTCTCTCCTTGTAGTAATTTGCTTCATCCTGACCCTCTCCTTGTAGTAATCTTTCCCATCCTGACCTTCCCCTTGTAGTTATGTGCTCCATCCTGACCCTCTCCTTGTAGTAATGTGCTCCATCCTGACCCTCTCCTTGCAGTTATGTGCTCCATCCTGACCCTCTCTTTGTAGTAATGTTCTCCATCATAACCCTCTCCTTGCAGTTATGTGCTCCATCCTGACCCTCTCCTTGTAGTAATGTGCTCCCATCCTGGCCCTCTCCTTGTAGTAATGTGCTTCATCATAACCCTCTCCTTGTAGTAATTTGCTTCATCCTGACCCTCTCCTTGTAGTAATCTTTCCCATCCTGACCTTCCCCTTGTAGTTATGTACTCCATCCTGACCCTCCTCTTGCAGTAATGTGCTCCATCCTGACCCTCTCCTTGTAGTAATGTGCTCCATCTTGACCCTCTCCTTGCAGTTATGTGCTCCATCCTGACCCTCTCCTTGCAGTAATGTGCTGCATCCTGACCCTCTCCTTGTAGTAATGTGCTCCCATACTGGCCCTCTCGAAGTAATGTGCTCCAACATAACCCTCTGCTTGTAGTAATTTGCTTCATCCTGACCCTCCGCCCATATCGCCGCCGCGTCACCGGCAACGTCGTGCCGTGTGACAGCTGGCCTGCGATTTCGGAAGCGAGCGTGCACCTGCACATCGCTTCCGACATCGCAGGCCAGATCGCCACGTGTGACACTACCTTTAGTGTTGCACAGGTGATAATTGAATTACCTGCACTGGTGATGATTCCAACCACTGTGCAATACTAAGGAAATCCTGAAACCTGCACTGTGTGCGGCTCTCGAGGCCTGGAGTTCCCTACCCCTGCTATATACTATCCCCCTGTATTGCATGACATCTCATCTGTACCTCTATACTATCCTCCTAAACTGCAGAGCATCTCACCTATACACTATCCCCCTGTCCTGCAGAGCATCTACTGTAACCTATAATTCTATATTATTCTCCTGCCCTGCAGAGCATCTCATCCATACCTCTATACTATCCCCCTGTTCTGCAGAGCATCTAACCTATAATTGTATATTATTCTCCTGCCCTGCAGAGCATTTCACCTATACCTCTATACTATCCCCCTGTTCTGCAGAGCATCTAACCTATAATTCTATATTATTCTCCTGCATTGCAGAGCATCTTATCTATACCTCTATACTATCCCCCTGTCCTGCAGAGCATCTCATCTATACCTCTATACTATCCTCCTGTCCTAAAGAGCATATAACCTATAATTCTGTATTATTCTCCTGCCCTGCAGAGCATCTCATCTATACCTCTATACTATCCCCCTGTCCTGCAGAGCATCTCATCTATACCTCTATACTATCCTCCTGTCCTAAAGAGCATATAACCTATAATTCTATATTATTCGCCTGCCCTGCAGAGCATCATACCTATACCTCTATACTATCCCCTTGTCCTGCAGAACATTTAACCTATAATTCTATACTATGCTCTGTCCTGCAGAGCATCCCACCTATAACTCTGTTTTCACATATCAGGTGAACATCCTCACCCTGCACCTAAAATATCAGAGATGTGAAACTTTGTGATGCTGCAATTGGCAATTTTCCATGTGGGCAATTTTCTGGTCACCATGGTAAACACCTTGAACCCCCAAATGCCAATTTATTTCATTTTTACAAGGATAACAGGAGAAAATGGATCACAAAATTTTGTTGTGCAAATTTGTCCTGAGTACACGGATACCCCATATACGGTGGAAAATCACTGTCTGGGCACACGGGAGGGCTCAGAAGGGAAGGAGCACAGATTTTGATTATGTGGGTGTCATGTCACATTTGGTTAGCTCTTGATGTACCTAAACAATGGAATGCCCCCATGTGTGACCTCATTCTTGAAACTAGACCCTCAAGGAAGTTATCTAGATGTGTGGTGAGCAACTTGAACAAGTAGGTGCTTCACAGAACTGTGAAAAATTTAAAAACCTCGGTATTCCTCACAACATTGGTGTTTTAGCACCAAATATTTTCATTTTCAAAAGGATAACAGGAGAAATTAGACCGAAAAATGTGTTGTGCAATTTCTCCTGAGTATGCGGATATCCCATATGTGGTAGAAAACTACTTTTTGGGCGCACGGCATGGCTCAGGAAGGAAGGAGCCCATTTGATTTTTGGAGCACAGCTTTTCCTAACATACAGTCGTGCTCAAACGTTTACAGACCCCAGCAGATTTTTTGCATTTGTTGCCCTTTTTTTCAGAGAATATGAATGATAACACAAAAACACCCATGGTTACTGTGAATAAATGGTGAAGCCATTTATTTTCAAATTACTGTGTTTTCTCTTGTTAACTCGTAATGACAACCAAAAACATCCAAATGACCCTGATCAAAAGGTCACATACCCTGGTGATTTTGACCTGCTAGCATGCACAGAGGTTGACACAAATGAGTTTGAATGGCTAATAAAGGTAACAGCCTCCCCTGTGACCTGATTGCTTTTAATCAGTGTGTGTTTGTGTGTGTGCATAAAAGCGGAGTGAGTTTTTGGGATCCAGACAGACTCTTTCCTGGATTGTGAGTGATGGGGAAAGCAAAACAATTGTCAATGGATCTACGGGAAAAGATAATTGTTTCAACTTTGTTTTTATTGAGATTTTTGTTTTTCATAACATATAACAAAAGCCAAAGTCTGGCAAATATACAATCTCCGTTCGTCTCTTACAAAAAGAAATATACATAAACAGAACAGAAGTAATACATTCAGCGTGTCTAATGATCGTTTCCCAGCAGGTAAAGTTTCAATTTATTAAGCTCCTGCGGAGTAGGTCCCGAACCTAGGTAGTCCACCCGAATTCCCTTTTCTTTTAATTGCGTGGTTGTGACCTGTCCTGAGCATTCACTCTCTACCGTTTTTTTTTTTTTTTTTTTGTCTGGGTGTTCTCCTCGTTACCCCAATGGGTCTCCTCTAAATAAAGTCCATGGAGCCCAAACCCTGTCAAACCTATCTATATTGTCATGTAGAGAGGCTGTCATCTTCTCCATAACATATACATCCTGGATTCTGGAGTAAAGATCTAGCATTGTAGGAGTTGCTGTTTTTTTCCAGTACAGTGGGATGAGGCACTTGGCAGCTGTCAAAAGGTGGATCAGCAATTTCGTGTGGAGTCTGCCCCATCCCCTAGGTGTAAGGTTTAACAAAAACATATGGGGATCTACCGGCACTTTAGTTTCAAATACCGCGCTCAACAGTCTCCCCACCTCCTTCCAGAAGCCCTCCAAGGTCGGGCATTCCCAGAAAATGTGGAAGAGAGATGCCCCAGTGGTACCGCATCTCCAACATATATCTGGTATGGACCTATTCATCCTATGGAGAACTTCGGGAACACAATACCAATTCATCAGGAGTTTAATCTGGTTCTCCTTGTGGAGGGTATTGATAGAGGTCTTGTGAGCTCTCGACCAGACCGTTTGCCACTGGCTCTGAGTCAGTGGGTATCCCAACCATGTCTCCCATTTCATCATATATGTATGAAAGCTTGACGTTTGGGAGCCGGGGTAGTGAAGTAGGGTGTATATATCAGAAATAAGCCCCTTAGTTGAGGCATGATTTGCACATAGCCGCTCAAAATCCGTCGGGACAAGAGACTCTGGGGAACCCATCTTCGTTCTGAAATAGTGTAATATTTGTTGATATGAGTAGGACAAAGTCTTCTGGAGGCTATGTTTCTGGGATAGCTCAGGGAAGGTTCTAAATTTCCTAGTCAGGGGGTCCACCAGATCCCTGTACGTAAAGAGGCCCGCTGAAGCCCAACTAGGTCCCGCCCCCGAAGCCATAACGCTCTCCAAGTGTAGGTTATAGAGGAATGGTGTTAGGAACGATGCATGGGAAGCTAACTGGAATTTAATTCTCAGAGAGGTCCAGATTTCCTTGGTAAATGCCATAGGACCCAGGAGCGCAGTCCGAGGTATCTCGTTAGGTGGACCCCATATCAGGGCTGCTGGGTGGTAGGGAGCCAGCCACAGTTTTTCGATTTCCATCCATTTGCTGAATGCGGGGAGAGTCGACCAGGAGGGGATAAGCCGTAAGTGCGCAGCATAATAGTATTTAGTTATATCCGGGCATGACAAACCCCCTTGAGATTTGGGGGCGCACATCACCGTTCTAGGGATACGGTGTCTCCCCGAATGCCAGACAAAGTTCAGAAAAATCGACTGTACCCTTTTTAGGACCGTCTGTGGGACTTTTGATGAGATTGTTTCGAACAAGTATAGGAACTTGGGGAGAATTGACATTTTTATGATTGCTATTTTACCCAGAAAGGAGACCGGCAGTGAGGACCATTTCTGGAGTCGCATCTCAGTATCTCGGATCAGAGGGGGGAAATTTGCCTTATACATCTCGCTATATTGTGGAGTAATATGTACTCCCAAATATTTAATGGAGGATGTTCTCCAAGTGTACCTATGGGACCTCTGGAGATGCCCAAGCCCATGTTCCTGTATATTAAGTGGTAGTGCTTCAGTTTTACCCGAGTTCACTTTGTACCCAGAGAGATGTGAGTAGGACTCCAAAATTTTACTCAAATTAGGAAGGGTTACTACGGGATTAGTCAGTGTGAGCATGACATCGTCAGCGAATAAGGAAATCTTAAATTCCTTTGACCTAATCCGAATTCCAGTTATATCGGGACTCCTACGTACGTGAGCTGCAAGAGGCTCAATGCTAAGAACATATAGCAACGGGGAGAGAGGGCATCCCTGGCGCGTCCCATTATGAATTTCCAGTTGCCGAGAATGTGCATGGGGCAAGCGGACCGTCTCCCTCGGGGTAGAGTATAAGCCCCGCAGTGCAGTAATGAAGGGCCCCGACAAGCCGAAGTGGTATAGTGCTGAGAACATAAAGTCCCAATTCAGCCTGTCGAAGGCCTTCTCCGCGTCAAGGCTCAACAGGATGGCCTCATCTCCCCTCTTATTCACTACGTCTATCAAGTCCATCAGGCGGCGAGTGTTATCGCCTGCCTGACGAAACCGGACGAAGCCGACCTGGTCCTTATGGATTAGTTGAGGCAGCCAGGTGTTCAATCTTTCCGCCAGTATTTTTGTAAAGATTTTTAAGTCCGAATTTAAAAGGCTTATGGGTCTATAACTTGCGCAGTCTACGGGGTCCTTACCATCTTTCAAGATGACTGTGATATAGGAGTGAAGCATAGAGGCGGGAATTTCCCCTCCGGCCATGAAGCTATTAAATAAGGAGACCATATGCTGCGAAAGTAAGGGTAGGTATGTCTTATAATAAAGATATGGCAGGCCGTCGGGGCCTGGGGCTTTAGTAGAGGGCAACTGTTTCACGATTTCTTCAATTTCTTCAGTGGTGATCTTATCATTTAAGTCTTCTAGAGCAGACCGAGGTAGTTTAGGTAGCTGACAGCTATTGAGATAATCGTTTAGTACTGTATCTCTAGTTTGGAGGTCATGGGGCAGAGGGGAGGGCAATGAGTACAAAGAGGAATAATAATTGTGGAAAACCATAGCTATTCCCTCAGGATCATATCTAATGGTCCCGTCAGGGCCTCTAATCCCGGAAGGGCCCCCATTTGTAGCCTTATTTTGTAATTGTCTCGCTAGTATCGTATGGGGTTTATTACCATATTCATAGTATTTTTGGCGGGAGAATCGAATGAGCTTCTCCACTTTTCCCTGAGCTAAGTCTTTCAGTTTCGTCCTTAGGTCAATCACCTCTCTCAGACCGCGTCGCGTGGGTCCCGCAAGGAGCCTCGACTCAGCGGCCCCCAGCTTTTCCTCATAGATGGAATATTGTAGTTTGTTGTCTTTTTTTAATCTAGAGGACAGAGCTATACATTCACCTCTGAAGACCGCTTTATGAGCCTCCCATAGGGACCCAAGCGAGGGGGCCGACGAGGTATTCTCAGCGAAGTAATGTGTCAGTGAGGTCTGTAGGGTCCGTCTTGTCATGTTATTTGTCAGTAAGGACTCGTTAAGTCTCCAGTGGGTCGGTATTGGGATTTTGGGAGTAATTTCAAGGTCTACCAGCAGGGGAGCATGGTCCGACCATGTAATATGTCCTATTTCAGCGTTTTTCAATGTTCGGAGGGTCGGGATATTTCCAAAAAAATAGTCTATTCTGCTGTGAGATTTGTGAGTATGGGAGTAAAACGTGTATTGTCGGGCAGTCGGATTATCTACTCTCCATAAGTCATATAGACCGTGGGTGTGGATTAGTTTACGGAAATTCGCTGAGGCACGGCCCTCCTCCCGATGTAAGCCCGTAGCAGGATGAAAATGGAGCCTATCAACGCAGCTAGAAAAGGCCAAGTTAAAGTCTCCCCCAATAATATGAAGGGTATCTCGTTCAGAATGTAGTTGTTTTAAAATAGAGGATAAGAATGTCGTTTGTGCTGTATTCGGAGCATAAAGGTTACATAAGAGGATCGGTCTACCCTCTAGATCTCCCTTAAGTATAATAAATCGGCCATGTGGGTCAAGTTAAGTCGATTGTATGCGAACTCTACATGAGCGGGACAACAGGACCGCAACCCCAGCCCTTTTCGTTTGTGCTGTAGCCGAGTAGGTTCTGGGGAAGTAGTGTTGGGCAAATTTAAATGATCCGCTAGAAGTGAAGTGTGTTTCCTGTAGGAATACAATATCCGCTCCAGAGTCCCTCATCTCTCTCAGAGCCAGTCTCCTTTTAACAGGTGTGTTAAGTCCCTTGACATTAAGTGAAAGTAATTTTACCATGGTGGGGGCGGGTATGGGCCAGCGAATTAATCTCTATAGAGATCCGGGGGGTCCCTCCCTCTCCAACTACCAGATCTAGGAGCTCAAAGCCTCCCTGCGAAGGAAAGTCATATACACGCTGCAAACAATGAAATCTAGAATAGTGCAAAACATCTACAAAAACAGAAATAAGCAAGTAATAAACAATAAAACTTGGATATGTTAGGATCCGACTCATAGGGATCCCTGGGCAAGAGCCAACCCGTTCAAATCAGTCTCCAAATTGGAGATCAGAATATCTAAATAAACCACTGCACCCCTCTAAGGGATGCGATTTCTTTGGTATGTACTCTTGCCGGGGGTCGTGGCCTTCTGACCACAGAGGTAGGAAACAAAGCATCAGGTACAGCCCCCATCCTCAGGGACAATGCTTAGAGAAAGTTCCCTTAAAGGGCATAGGGGGGGTGGAAGGATCTAGGAGGGGGGGAGAAGGGGGCGGGAAGAGAGGGAGGGGAGGAGAAGAGGAACAAGGAGGGAGGAAGGAAGGGGATAGGGGGAAAGAGAGAAATAGAAAGATACCCCTCTCATAGGGGCCATTTATTTATAGGGTAACCCATTGGGTAGTGAGGCATCGAACCAGAAGCCCCTCTGGAAACAGCAATTAAGACCTCGCGTTGGAGTTAGGAAAGTTCAGGTATAGCCCCCGGAGGTTCTTGCTCATCGCTTCCTGGAGGTCGCAGTTTGCCAGGTCCGCTGAAGGGTCGAGGGTAGTAATGGCGAGGTCCAATCCGGTAGTGCTGGTGCGTCAAAGCCAAAAGTCTTACAGAAAGCCGGGACCTCATCCGGATATCTCAGGGTGGCGGTGGTGTTGCCTCGACGAGCTGACAGACTGAACGGGTATCCCCATTTATACAGGACCTCTCTATCTACCAGGCATTTAAGGAGAGGTCTCAGGGCCCGTCTACGTTGCAACGTGATCCAAGAGAGGTCCTGATAGAGGGCTATTTTGGCTCCTTTGAAAGATGGCGGTTTGCTTGGCGAAATCTTGGCCATGATGTCCTCTTTTAGGCGGAAGTCTGTGATGTGGCATATTATGTCTCTAGGGGCTCCATCCATGTTTTTGGCCTTTAGTGCTCTGTGTGCTCTATCCATGGGGATTGGGTGGTCCAGGGGACGTTTTAGTATCGTATTGAATATTGTGTTAAGAGTAGTCTCTATGTCCTCTCTCTCCCTCACCTCCGGTACCCCTCGAACCCAAATATTGTGTCTATGGCCCCTGTTGTCAAGGTCTTCAACGTGGCGTTGCATGTCGTCTATCAGCCTAGCCTGGGAGGTCACAAGTGATTGTAACTGAGAAATAGCCTGCCTAGCTTCTGTGTGTTCTTCCTCCAGCTGATGGATTCGTTGGGTCAATCCCGTTACATCTTGGCGGACTAATGCTATTTCTTGGCAGCATGTAGACTTCACCTCCTTAATGAGAGCCTGGAAGTCTTGTTTAGTAGGGAGGTGTTGTATTAGAGCCCACCACTCCTCGGAGGGCTGCACGTAGGGCCGGGAGTTGTTAGGCTGTAACAGGGCCGTGGGGTCCATCACATCAGCAAAATCCAGCAAGGAGTCCTGACGGATGTCAGGTGTAACAGCAGAGGGGGTCCCCATCCCACCTCTACCCCCGGAGTGTTGCAAACGTGGCATCTTAGGCGACCTCTGGGGTCTAGGTGGGTCTAGATAGGAAGCCCCCGGCTAGGTGCAGTGCCCTCCTCCGTGACCAGGTGTGAAGGCCCAGGGGAGAGACAGGGAACGCTGGTCCCCATATGGGCTATATCTGTTAGATCCTGCAGGATTGAGGGGAGACCGAGCGGATCCCCCAGGGCATTTTCCCCATGGTCAGCAGCCGGGGAGGGGGATAAAGAGTCCTCCAACCTGCGTTCCTGTTCTGCATAGTCAGTATATCCTCCTATATCTGGATCCCCTGGGCATCCCTCCATAGGCCCCAGCACAGGGGATATGAGGAGTGTGTCACCCACCTCATCTGCATCGCGTCCTCCAGATGCCATAGGCGATCTCCCCCGGTCCGGTGTCCGGGACGCTGGGGAAGAAGAGAAGCGGCCCCCCTGCTGTGGAGGGGAGAGGTCCGCGGCCGCACGCTGGATCGGTGAGCTGTAGAAGGAGGGGGGCGGGGCCTCCACCATCGGCGCCATCTTGTGGAGCCGCGGCAATGGAGACGCCTGAGACCCGACTCCCGCTTCTCCGGGCGGCGAGGAGACGGATCCCGGCTGCGCCCGCCGGGTAGATGAGCCCTGCATGCCGAGCCCACTAGGGCTGGTAATCCCCGACAGCCCCGCGGGGGTGGTCCTCCCTGCACCTGAGTCCCGTTCGCTCGCTGCTCCCGCTGTCCTTTGCAGAGGAATCCGTCCAGGGTGCCCGGCACCGATGCCTCCGGGTCCCTGGCGGCCTTGGCTGACTTTTTACGGCCCATGAGAGGGGTCTAGGCGAATATAAACGTGCTAATTAGGGTCCCCGGGTCAGGAGCTCTTCCTCCGCACGTCCTCACATGCAGGCTTCCGGGCACGCCCCCCCCGGGAAAAGATAATTGAACTGTATAAAACAGAGGAAAGGGATACAAAAAGTACACAGTATGTACACTTGAGCACAACTATAATTTGCGGACTCCATTTGCAGAGCCCCTTAGGGCCAGAACAGCAGAAACCCCCTCAAGTGGCCACATCTTGAAAATTACACCCCTCTGGGAGTTTATCTATATGTGTTGTGACAATTTTATTTGCTAAAAAAAAAAACACCAATAGAGTCAAACGCAGGGAATGTTAAAATTTTACGTCGTTCACCCTGTGGAATAAGCGATTAGGCTGCTTTAATCGTCAGGTCAGTACGATCACACCAATACCAAATTCGTGTAGGTTTTTGTTTTACAAAATAAAGGTTTTTTGCATCATCGAACGGTGGCTCAGTGGTCAATAGCATCGGGCTTGTGCACACATTTTCAATATGTAAGTGCTTATCTCCTGTAGCAGAAACAAGTCGAAATCTTTTCCTTTGTAATTTTGACAGGTCTTTACTTGTGACAAAGTTCGCTACTGAATTTTCAGCAAGATGCCATTATTTTACATTTTTACTTTTTTTATTTAAAAATTCTGCTAACAGATTGGTGACAATCATAGTAATTAAAATCCTCGGTTTTATTTTATTCCCGAAAAGTACAACAGCCTATTTCGTGGCCACTGTTCACCAGCATTTTGTTTAACTTGCCCAATTCTCTGCATTTTTACAGTATTTTATACTTTTATGATATAAAAATTTGTAAGCATACAAACATGTGTAAATATATTGTAAAACACACTATCCAAAAATCTTTATACTTTTTCAGCAAAAAAAAAATGTTTTTCTTTTGCATAAATAGCAAAGATCAGGCATCTAGACTAGAAGACCCTCCTAAGGCCATTTCTGTAAAAGCAGTATGGTTTGCTAGAGGCCATATTGTGACAGTCTGCAACCACAATTTGGAAGTGTTGATCTGCAAAGCTAGATCATTGTGCAGCAGATGATAAACACCAAAAGGAACTTAAACTATTAAAATTTCATACACCAAAGGTAAGTAATACTTTTAAGATTGTGCTTTATTTCTCTCCTTTGATCGATTCTTGCACATCAGTAACCATGTAAACAGGAGTCGTTCCCAGATTCGGGGCTCATTCAGACATCTGATATTCAAATACATGATCTATCCGTGTATATGGCCAAAACATGTACCATATGTATTATAATCTATGGAGATCAGTGATTGTTTCAGGATGATAATCTATGGAGCAGCTCACATCAGTTCTTTTTTTTATGGACCTTAAGTTTGCCAAAATAAAAATACAGAAAGACTCGTCTGTTTTTGAGCCGAGTCATGGATGAAAATCTCCCATACAAGCCTATGGAAAATCCCAGACTTCATGCTGCAATGGGTATGGAAAGATTGGCATTTTTCCCCGATCTCACACGAGAAAAATCACTGATTAAATGATGGTAAAAACTAAAAAGCTGACCAAACACTGTGAAAATCTTAACACTGATGGAAACGAAACACAACTGGGAACTGCGCAATACAGAAACAGAAACACTACTGCTCAATACTCGATTGAGAATCAGTACTCAGACGAATATCATGGGTACTGGAAGCCAGCTCCCTTCAGTGAATGATGGGAACCCAAGCGAGGGATGCTAGCAGTTCCTGAATGGCTCTAACTGGGTGAAAAAGCAAAGTACCTGGATTGGGTTCAGGTCTGGTGACTGTGGAGGTCAGGTCATCTGGCAAAGCACACCATCACCATCACATCTCCTCCTCCATGCATCACGGTGGGAACCAGGCATGTAGAGTCCATCCGTTTACCTTTTCTGCGTCACACAGACACGGTGGTTGGAACCAAAGATCTCAAATTTGTACTCATCAGACCAAAGCACAGATTTCCACTGGTCTAATGTCCATTCCTTGTGTTCTTTAGCCCAAACAAGTATCTTCTGCTTGTTGCCTGTCCTTAGCAGTGATTTCCTAGCAGCTATTTTACCATGAAGGCCTGCTGCACAAGTCTCCTCTTAATAGTTTTTGTAGAGATGTGTCTGCTGCTAGAACTCTGTGTGGCATTGACCTGGTCACTAATCTGAGCTGCTGTTAACCTGCGATTTCTGAGGCTGGTGACTCGGATGAACTTATCCTCCGCAGCAGAGGTGACTCTCGGTCTTCCTTTCCTGGGGCGGTCCTCATGTGAGCCAGTTTCTTTGTAGCACTTGATGGTTTTTGCAACTACACTTGGGGACATTTTCAAAGTTTTCCCAATTTTTTGGACTCAATGAACTTCATTTCTTAAAGTAATGATGGCCACTCCTTTTTCTTTACTTAGAATTTGTATTATGGCAAGAAAAAAGCAGCTTACAGTCTATTCAGTTGGACTATCAGCTGTGTATCCACCAGACTTCTGCACAACACAACTGATGGTCCCAACTCCACTTATAAGGCAAGAAATTCCACTTATTAAACCTGACAGGGCATACCTATGAAGTGAAAACCATTTCCGGTGACTAACTCTTGAAGCTCATCAAGAGAATGCTAAGAGTGTGCAATGCAGTAATCAAAGCAAAAGGTGGCTACGTAGAAGAATCTAGAATATAAGACATTTTCAGTTGTTTAACACCTTTTTGTTAAGTACCGTATATACTCGAATATAAGCCGACCCGAGTATAAGCCGAGGCCCTAATTTTGCCCCCAAAAACTGGGAAATCTTATTGACTCGAGTATAAGCCTAGGGTGGGAAATGCAGCAGCTACGGAAACATTTCAAAGTCTTGCTGCAAATGATACATTATGCAGCAGATGCGGCAAAGCTGCCCCCATTCATTCCCTATGGGACTTGCAGTCATGTGCGGCAAGTGCGGTTTTGCACTTGCGGTGAGTCAAAAAAATGCTGCTAGAAGCATTTTTTTGAGCTGCCGGAAGTGCTGGATTTCCCAGAACCTGCAAAACCGCACTTGCCACACATGATTGCAAGTCCCATAGGGAATGAATGGGGAATTGCTGCAGTCTTACTGCAAGTGAACCGTTATGCAGCAGATGCAGCAAAGCTGCCGGCTCTCCCGTGAACCAGCAGAAAACGCTGATGTGAAAGCAGCCTAAGGCAGCTTTCACATCAGCGTTCTGCCCATTTGTGGCAGATCCGGCAGCTTTGCGCATCTGCTGCATAACGGTTCACTTGCAGTAAGAATGCAGCAAGCCCCCATTTATTCTTTATGGGACTTGTGGTCAGGTGCGGCAAATGCAGTTTTGCCGGACCCAGTAGATCCGGCACTTGCCGCACCTGACCACAAGTCCCATAAAGAATGATTGTGGCTTGCTGCATTCTTACTGCAAGTGAACCGTTATGCAGCAGATGCGGAAAGCTGCCGGATCTGCCACAAATGGGCAGAACGCTGATGTGAAAGCTGCTAAATTTACGGTACATCAGTATTCATATTTCCCTCACTATGCAGTTACTATAATCCTATCCCCTCTATTATTACTTTTCCTCAGAAGCCATCTTTCCCTCACTCTATTCCTCTTTCCCTCACTCTATTCCTCTTTCCCTCACTCTATTCATCTTTCCCTCACTCTATTCATCTTTCCCTCACTCTATTCATCTTTCCCTGCTTTATTCCTCTTTCCCCTGCTTTATTCCTCTTCTCCCCTGCTGAACTGTAATTAACATTCCCTGCTCGCTCAGAGTGGCCATAGGGGATTTGTTTTACTGGAGGGATCTGGCACAGAGACCCTGATCTGCAGCACATTACAGAAGGAGCAGGAGGGAAAGCAGCGGAGGGATCTGGCCGCAGGGGTCCGGGAAGCAAGTTACCTTAATCATGAATGCTGACAGGAGGACGACGGAGATAACCGGTGGGGGGAAGACGCCGGGCACCGGGATCCAGTCCACAAGTTAATGGCTGACACGAGGAGGACGGAGGTAACTGGCGCGGGAGGGGGGGACGGGGGGGGAAGTTAAGAGACTGGGCGCAGGGATCCAGCCCACAAGTTAATTAATGACAGGAGGAGGAGGACGGAGGTAACCGGCGGGTGGGGGTCCGGGAGCAAGCGCTGATATTTAAATGAGAGGACACAGGGAGGGTGGGGGGCGATCTGGAAGCAAGTGCACACTAGCAGGCTGCAGACTGACTCGAGTATAAGCCGAGGGGGACTTTTTCAGCCAAGAAAAAGGGCTGAAAAAGTCGGCTTATACTTGAGTATATACGGTATATAATTCCACCCTAATGTTAATTCATAGTTTTGATGCCTTCAGTGTGAATCTACAGTTTTCATAGTCATGAAAATACAAAAAACTCTTTGAATGAGATGGTGTGTCCATATATATTATGGGTGGAGAGCCAGACTGTTGTCTTTAATTAAACTTATTACTCGTTTCGACCCAGTCAGATCGTCTGACCTGCCCAATTAGAGAAACAAGCACCCGAGCACTTTAGTGCTCATCATTAAAAATTAATGATCTTTCCTATATAACCCACACAATGGGATTTTAGCGTGTCAACTTTATGCCCCATTGTGTCCCAGTAACCTGTTGGTTGTGACCTCACTAACACCTTCAGTTCATTGCATGTAAATTATTGCCTTGTGGACAGAACTACAGCCGTTTCTTCCCACTTCTTCTTGAGTGACATCTTTTCCACGCACATGCACACACCTATATGAGAAAAGAGAAGTCTGCAGGAAGCCATTGGTGCCCAGGGTACACAGAGCTATGCAGAGGAGCACTAAGCTGTTTTTTTTGCATGAAAAAGCACAGATCAGTCTCAAACAATGGTATGAATTCTTGAAAACACCAAAAGTGTGATGTGGATTTAGGCCACAAGGTATATAAAAAAGCAACTGCAGTGCAACTTTACGGCAACGCAAGACCTTTGCAGTTAAAACGTGACAACCTTTCATTTAATGTTCTTTATAGACCATTATCAATGTTCTACCATTCAGTGGAGCTGTAAGCTGTATGCCACTTTAATTAATGATTTTTTCCTTCTTTCATTTGGGAAATAATGTACACAGATTGTCCATTTGCTTTCTGAACAGGACCAATAAAATTTATTAAACAATATATTTACATAGGTATATACAAATTTTTGTAAATATTAAAATAGAACATTTACAATTTTAGAGCTTTCATTCAAAGTTTTTATTTTTTCTCTTAAAAAATAGGCTCACTTGAGTCCGAAGTCTAACAAGGATTAATTATTTTGTCGGCTTTTAAATTTGAACAAAAAAATAATCTGCGTATAATTTCGGCAGCAGGCTAGCGTGTCTTGTATTAAACGGTGTTGGGTGTGATGTGGTACAAGTGCTGAACCAAGTGGTGCATGCAATACCTTTATCCATAAACCAAGGCCATGAACATGCCTTACTGAAACACGTACAAATACAACACGTTACGAGTAAAAACAGAACCTAAAAGACAACAACTTTGGTCCATTAAAACATCAGACATAGGCTTCCACATAAAATATCTATCTTTGTACAGCTCGGGGTTGTTAATTACAATACTATGTACAAAATGCACAGAAATATATACACGTATAAAATAAGTTATTTAAAATAAGACAATATTACATTTGTATGAATTTCACACATTATCTTCCTAAGATGTGATCGATTCAGAACTTTTCACATTTCCGCTGCATTACACTCCATTATAGCTGGGACGGAACGTTAACCCTTGCTGCTGTTGGGCACGCTCCTGCATTGCACATTTAGCTAGATCCCTATGGCACTCATTGGAAAAGCTATCCCGTGAAATGTAATGCATTGGTGTGCAAAACACAGGTACCAATAGTAGCAGAAACAAACATGGACGCTCGTCCAAATGGATGTCACCTCGGGCTTCTGGCTACCATCCTGAAGCAGCTTCCTGACCTGTCAGCTACACGCTTCTGTTTTGCTGCTGACAGCGAAATTACTGTAGTAAAATGCAATTTTTTTCTACGATTAAATATATTTATATAAAATAATTTCTAGAAGCGCATCCTAATCCACAAGTTCCTGAAAGACCCGGAGGCTGTGTGCGCATGTAAGTTCTTTGACATTCCCTCTTAAGAAACAGTGCAGGTTTTCCTCACAGAGGCTGAGCCCTCCCATAATCGCCAAACTGATGGTCTGCAGCTAAACATAAAGAAGTGCAGTTTATGGAAGAAGCAGCAGTGTAACATCATATAGGCGTCAGTTCAAAGTCATCGTTAACCTCCACAAGTGGAACGTAGAATTCCTGAATCTCATAAATGCTGACAGATTTGTATGTGGCCGGATCCAGTTCTTGTAGCTTCAGCTGCCATTCTAACCTTTGAACTGCATTGAGTGCTGCCGCTTCGTGCTGCTGCCTCATGAGCAAACATGTCTGCAGATGGAGAAGAGTGAAGTGGAGTTAGGAAACTTTTCAATGCAAGATGAATCGTAGATACATAACCTGTATTAAAGGGAACCTGTCACCTGGAATTAACCACCTGACCTATCACTAGTTGTCCCTACACCTTCCTAGGCGGCTCCCTAACCATCCCTGTCTGTTCAATACGACTTGTAAAGAGTTAGAAAAAAAGACTTTAAACTTACAGTATGTCACTCACCTCAGGCGACTGGAAAGGCAGCTCTGGGCTCCATTATCCCCTCCTTGTAGCTTTCCAGCACGCCCCGCTGGGCGGCATAATTCTTTATTCATGTCCTCTTGAATTTGGAATCACCCGCCTTCTTTTCATGCGATGATGCACCGGCCGCTACGCCACATCTGGCCCAATGCATTATGGCCTTGATCACGTGATCGGCCGTGGTGCATTAAGGGCCTGATGACGTGATTGGCCCGGCTTCAATATGCGCATTGCGGAGCCGATCACATGAGTAAGGTCATAATGCACCGTGGCCGATCATGTGATCAAGGCAATAATGCACCGGGCCAGATGTGACGTAGCGGCCGATGCATCATCGCATGATAAGAGGGGAGGAGATTCCAAATTCAAGAGGACATGAATGAAGCATTATGCCGCCCAGCGGGGCGTGCTGGAAAGCTGCGAGGAGGGGACAATGGAGCCTGGAGCCGCCTTTCCAGTCGCCCTGACTGAGCGATGTGCAGTAAGTGCAAAGTCTTTTTTTTAACTCTTTACAAGTCTGATTTAGAACAGACAGTGATGGTTAGCGAGCACCTAGGAAGGTGTAGGGACAGCTAGTGATAGGTCAGGGCCTTAATTCCAGGTGACAGATTCCCTTTAAGTTATTTCTAAATAAATAATCTACTTTCACCAATCTTCTGTACTATAGCAAATGTTGGCCACATTTTCTTAGTCATTTCTTACCAGATGCCAATATAGTGTGATTTATTTTTATTATACAACCTCACTAATACTTTGGGTCCCCTTTCAGAAAACTTTGGTCTGTAAACTGCAAGAGTTATCACAAAAATGGAGTATTAGGCTAAGTTCACCTGTCTTGTAATCATCCTTTTGAAACAGATTCAGAAGCTTTCAGTTATGTTAGGCTAGGTTCCCTTTAGTGTTTGTGAGAGCAGTGGATCAACTGCATGTGCAAACGCATGCCAAAACACATTGTTAATTCTGTCAACGAAGCGTTTATCATCTGCATTTGTTGACAGAATTATTCTCCATTGGAATACATTCCCACCCATAGGAACCCATAGGAAGCAAGCATCCTCAGATGCACAAAAAATGCAATAAGTTGCATTCGGAGGGTACTTAGAAAAAAATGCATGCGAACGCAGCCAAACGCAGGTATCATGCGTCCTCATTTTAAACACAGGAACTCAGTACGCATGTGTTTGGCTGCATTCGCGAACGCAAATGTGAAACCGGCCTCTGAAGGATAAAATAGTTGTGCAGACAACTTTTTACTGAGCTAAACAAAACGTTTGCAACTGGATTTTTTTTCCTCTGGAAAACAGAGCCGGAAGATGACCATCCGTTTACCTTCCATTAGAAATGGATCTTTTTTTTATTACTAGATACATTTCATACGGATGATTACTACCGTAGATAGTTAACATGTCCAATAGTCATCTCTTTAAAACTGATCCAATAACCAAAAATTAACAAATCCAAAGACAAAAACAGATCCAGCAGCAATAAGGTTTTTAGCTGGACAAAAAAACTTGTGTGCGCTAAGATCATTGAATGCTGCTGGATCAATTTCAAATGAAGATTGATGGACATGTGAACTTGGCCTTACTTACACTCCCTGGGTCCATCGCTGACTCTCCGCTGCTACCCTGGGCGTCTTTGTCTACAGTGCTGACATGTTGACAGCCTTGCAGCTAACCAGTGAGCCTTTCAGCAGCTTGTGCCTGCTGAAGATTTGGCATTGGTGCTCACAAACGTCAAAAGAAAAAAAACTCTTTTCTCCCGTGAACAACGTTTTACTAAAGGGGTTGCTTCCAGTATGGAGGTTATCCCCCAGCATGTGGAACGTTTCTCCAATCTAAAAAGCAGCACTTAAAAAAATGAATTAAAAAAGTGAAGAGGTTAAATGAAAAGCCACTTTATAACATATATGTTTTGAAAATCCTGAATTTGTGCAACTCCCTAGGCATTACTGGTACTCCTCCTACACTAGTGCAAAATGAGTAATTAGTGTCACAAAATCAGGTTCCCAACACATCTTTTAAAGATAAAAAACTGATCAACTCTTATTTTACGATAAATTCAGAATTAATTATACATCTGAATGAATGTCAGAATAAATGGACATTGCAACATACCTTTAATTTATCAAATTTATCATCAACATCATGTAACCACGACATAAACTGCCTGGCATTGAATCTGTCCCGTACAGACGCTTTCCCATCTTCTGTCTGCAACAGAGGAGAATAGCAAAATTCTATTAATATGAGTGAAGAGAGGAAAACATCGCTAAGACAGATCACAGGAGACCACAATATTTCAGGATACCACTGTATATTATTTCCAACAAAATGGATTTTGCATTGAAAATTTACCACCACAGCCTCACTTGAAATTTCTAAAGACTGAATATAAAAAAATATAGACCAAACTTGCATTATTAATGTTTAAAAGCATTCAGCTGCAGATTTTCATCCCTTTATAGCTCTTTCAAGGTCCATGCTACACAATGTGTACAAATGTCCAAGATCTTCACACAGCGCCACTCACTGTCTAAGGCCTGAATATGTAGAGCTGAAGCCTGGAGGTTATGTTGGTACCAGAAAGAAGAATAGTAGGCTTGCTCATTTAATCTGGATGCCATATATCTAGATTTGTGGGGCTGACCGTTACAGAATAATGCTCAGGTCACCAAGCAGCCCACTTGCCACCCTGTGTATGCCATAATTATGACTAGTTGGCATAAGTCGGATCAGTCTTTAAAAATGTAAAGCATAACTGTGGCTTCAGGGGAACTTGCAGCACAATGGCTGTGCCCACCTCTAGCCCCCTTATAGTTATACATATACAAGTTATAGCTGTTGGTAGTTACTCCTGTTCTCCAGTCAATGAATTGTACTAGCAGTAAAAAAGAGCAGAATCTACTTGTCATGTTATTTCCCATCTTTTGCCGATGTTAGGACTTTGCCACAATTCTTTCTGTATTTTGGACATCTCAATACAGAGCCAACATTACCAAACAGTGGTCATCACAGGGGCGTATCTAGATCTGCTATCAGGATAGCTATTGCATCCTGTGCAGAGTATTCAATATAGGACAAACTCATCTGTACTACATCCCTATGTCACAGGGGTGTCGATGCTTTTCAGTTCCTCACCCAATAATCAGTATACAGATAAAGTAAAAAGCTATTTTATTAGTGTCCAGTAGGTGGCAACTTTCCACTGGAGTTCACCAGTTTTAATTTTAGGTAAAAAATAAGCATAAACCAAAACACTTTGAATAATAACTTCAGAAAGTGGAAAAAATCTAATACTTTGCATCAATTTTGTAACTGAGTATTTTATTAGCTTAATTTGTTTTATTTCAAAAGTTAGCTGGGAGTCTCATAATATACACAGAAAGGCTATTGAAATTATCAATTTTTTGAATGATCAATTTGTTTTATTTTTAGTATTCAAGCTATCAGGAATTATTTTTTTTGACAGTTGTATACACACATTATTAGTCTTAATATTATTCATATTTTTTTGTTTTACAGAAAAATATAATTAGTAGAATTAATACATGCTATTATTTTGTGTGTAATTCCACTATTAATAACAGTTCTTCCTGAAGAATATTTCACTATCTATGTAAAATTTAATGTGTATATCATTATTTTCTGCTTATTTTAAAGAATCCTTTTTATTGGGTTTTGCAAAAATCACATATTAGCATTTTATACACTTTGGAAATGTTTTGTACTGTCACTCCACCTCATAAATGGTAATAGAAATAAAATGTCTTTTTCAGTTCATTAGCTGGTCATGTTTAATATACCAGGATTCAAACCCCACCTTGACTCCTGTGTCTACATTAGGTCTTGCAACGTTCTTACTCCTCTCGCCCTCCATACTTTTTTTTTTAACCAGTTGTTTTTATTTATTTTCAATAATAAACAAAACCAAATCAAATCAAAAACTTCAAAAATGGCAAGACATTTCGTGAAACATATAAACATATGAACCCATATATAAAACCCTACCCCTCTCCCCCCTTCCCAGTACGCATCCACCTTATCGCTTACAGATAGTCACTCCGATTCCATAATTAGGATCCACCTTTAACCCCTTCATGACCGAGCCTATTTTGACCCTAAAGACCAAGGCATTTTTGTCAATTCTGACCAGTGTCCCTTTATGAGGTAATATCTCTGGAACGCTTAATTGGATCCGAGCGCTTCTGAGATTGTTTTTTCGGGACATATTGGGCTTCATGATAGTATTAAATTTAGGTCGATAATTTTTGCGTTTATTTGTGAAAAAATCAAAAATTTGGCAAAAATTTTGAAAATTTAGCAATTTTCAAATTTTTAATTTTTATTCTGCAAAACCAGAGCGTTATGTGCCACAAAATAGTTAATAAATCACATTTCCCATATGTCTACTTTACATCAGCACAATTTTGGAAGAAAAAAAACATTTTGGTAGGACGTTATAAGGGTTCAAAGTTCATCAGCAATTATTCATTTTTCCAGCAAAATTTACAAAACCATTTTTTTAGTGACCACATCACATTTGAACTCCCTTTGAGGGGTGTACATGACAGAAAACACCCAAAAGTGACACCATTCCAAAAACTCCACCTCTCAAGCTACTCGAAACTATATTCAAGAAGATTATTAACCCTTTAGGTGCTTCACAGGAACTAAAATAAAGTTGAAGGAAAAAATGGACATATTAATTTTTGTAACAAAAATGTTCTCTTAGCCTCAATTTTTTCATTTTCACATGGGCAACAGGATAAAATGCATCCTAAAATTTGTTGGGCAATTTCTCCTGAGTACACCGATACCTCATATGTGGTTATAAACCACTGTTTGGGCGCACGGCAGGGCTCAGAAGTGAAGGAGCGCAATTTGAATTTTAGAGCCAATTTTCCGTTCAAAAAGTGAAATGTCGCTTCTTCCCTTCTGAGCCCTGCCGTGCGCCCAAACAGTAGTTTATGACCACATATAAGGTATCGGTGTATTCAGGAGAAATTGCCCAACAAATTTTGTGATGTATTTTATCCCTTTGCCCATGTGAAACTGAAAAAATGTAGGCAAAAAGAATTTTTTTGTGAAAAAAAAAGTGTTTTTTCATTATTACGGATCAATTTGTGAAGCATCTGGGGGTTCAAAGCGCTCACTCTGCATCTAGATATGTTCCTTTGGGGGTCTAGTTTCCAAAATGGGGTCACTTATGGGAGAGCTCCAATGTGGAGACACACGGGGACCCTCCAAACGCGACATGGTGTCCGCTAACAATTTGAATGGAAAATGAGCTCAAATTGTTAGCGGACACCATGTCGCGTTTGGAGGGTCCCCGTGTGTCTCCACATTGGAGCTCCCCCACAAGTGACCCCATTTTAGAAACTAGACCCCCAAAGGAACATATCTAGATGCATAGTGAGCACTTTGAACCCCCAGATGCTTCACAAATTGATCCGTAATAATGAAAAATCAAATGTTTTGTGGAAAAAAAAAGTGCTTTTTCATTTTTACGGATGAATTTCTGAAGCACCTGGGGGTTCAAAATGCTCACTATGGATCTAGATATGTTCCTTTGGGGGTCTAGTTTCCAAAATGGGGTCACTTGTGGGGGAGCTCCAATGTGGAGACACACAGGGACCCTCCAAACGCGACATGGTGTCCGCTAACAATTTGAGCTCATTTTCCATTTGAATTGTTAGCGGACACCATGTCGCGTTTGGAGGGTCCCCATGTGTCTCTACATTGGAGCTCCCCCATAAGTGACCCCATTTTGGAAACTAGACCCCAAAGGAACGTATCTAGATCCATAGTGAGCACTTTGAACCCCCAGGTGCTTCACAAATTGATCCGTAAAAATGAAAAAAGAAATTTTTTGTGGAAAAAAAGTGCTTTTTCATTTTTATCGATGAATTTGTGAAGCATCTGGGGGTTCAAAGTGCTCACTATGCATCTAGATATGTTCCTTTGGGGGTCTAGTTTCCAAAATGGGGTCACTTATCTGGGAGCTCCAATGTGGAGGCACACGGGGACCCTCCAAACGCGACATGGTGTCCGCTAACAATTTGAGCTCATTTTCCATTCAAATTGTTGGCGGACACCATGTCGCGTTTGGAGAGCCCCAGTGTGCCTAAACATTAGAGCTCCCCCACAAGTGACCCCATTTTGGAAACTAGACCCCCAGGGAACATATCTAGATGGGTGGTGAGCATTTTGAACCCCTAGGTGCTTCACAAATTGATCCGTAAATATGAAAAAGTACTTTTTCTTCCACAAAAATTTTCTTTTTTCATTTTTACGGATTAATTTGTGAAGCACCTGGGGGTTCAAAGTGCACACTATGCATCTAGATAAGTTCCCTGGGGGGTCTAGTTTCCGAAATGGGGTCACTTGTGGGGGAGCTCCAATGTTTAGGCACATAGGGACTTTCCAAATGCGACATGGTGTCTGCTAACAATTTGAACGGAAAATCATTTCAAATTGTTAGCGGACACAATGTTGCGTTTGGAGAGCCCCTGTGTGCCTAATTCTTGGACCTTCCCCACAAGTGACCCCATTTTTGAAACTAGACCCCCCAGGGAACATATCTAGATGGGTGGTGAGCACTTTGAACCCCCAGGTGCTTCACAAATTGATCCGTAAAAATGAAAAAAGAAATTTTTGTGAAAAGAAAAAAGTACTTATTCCTTATTACGGATCAATTTATGAAGCACCTGGGGGAACAAAGTGCTCACTATGCATCTAGATAAGTTCCCTATGGGGTCTTGTTTCCAAAATGGGGTCACTTGTGGGGGAGCTCCAATGTTTAGGCACACTGGGGCTCTCCATACGCAACATGGTGTCCGCTAACAATTAGAATTATTAGTGGGCACCATGTCTCATATAAAGAGCCCCTGTGTGCCTAAACATTGGAGCTCCCCCACAAGTGACCCCATTTTGGAAACTAGACCCCCCCAAGGAACGTATCTAGATGCATAGTGAGCACTTTGCAGCCCCAGCTGCTTCACAAATTGATCTGTAAAAATGAAAAATTACTTTTTTTTCACAAAAAATATTCTTTTTCCCTTTTGTGGACTAATTTGTGAAGCACATGTGTGTTCAAAGTGCTCACTATGTATTTAGATAAGTTCCTTAGGGGGTCTAGTTTCCAAAATGGGATCACTTGTGGGGGAGCTCCAATGTTCGGGCACACAGGGAGGGGCTCTCCATACGCAACATGGTTTCCACTAACAATTGAAGCTAATTTTCCATTGAAATTGTTAGCGGGACACCATGTCGTGTATGGAGAACCTGTGTGCCACCAGCACAAGGGCAACTGGAAGAGTTGGGTTGCAGCACCAGAAAATGCCACCTCTAATGAATGCGCTATTTTCTTGGGTGGCTGTGGGTTGCAATTTGCAGCGTGGGGGACCCACAACATTTGGGTCTCTCCACACTGAGGATTCCAGTCAGCCAGCTGCCAAGTTGTACCTGGCTGGCTACCAAAAATACAGCGAAGGCCTTTTTTTTTTTTTAGAACTAATTCTAGAAGAAAAAAAAATGACGTGGGGCTCCGCCATATTTTCGGTCCAGCTAGGTACAACTTGGCAGCTACAGACTGCAAGCAATCCCCAGCTGCCTCGTTGTACCTGGCTGCAACCAAAAATACAGCGAAGCCCTTTTTTTTTTATTTCTAGAACTAATTCTAGAAAAAAAAAAGACGTGGGGCTCCGCCATATTTTTGGTCCAGCCAGGTACAACTTGGCAGCTACAGACTGCCAGCAACCCCCAGCTGCCTTGTTGTACCTGGCTGCAACCAAAAATACAGCGAAGCCCTTTTTTTTTTTATTTCTAGAACTAATTCTAGAAAAAAAAAAATGACGTAGGGCTCCGCCATATTTTTGGCCCAGCCAGGTACAACTAGGCAGCTGGGGGCTGGAATTCTCAGCATGGAAAGGCCCAAGCGTTCTGGGCCCCCCATGCTGCGAATTGCAGCCCGCAGCCGCCCCAGAAAATGGCGCATTCATTGAAGCGCCATTTTCTGGCGCTGTACCCATGCTCTTCCAGTTGCCCTGGTGCCGGTGGCAAACTGGGTAATAAAGGGGTTAATGCCAGCTTTTTATTGGCAGCTGGCACTAAGCCCGAGATTCATAATATTGGGCCAATGTTAGACCCGCCATTAGGAATCTCTGGTAAGTAGTCAATAAATACACACAGAGAAATATTTTTATTTGGAAAAAAAACAAAACAAAATTCAGACTCCATCTTTATTATAAAAAGATCCGACGTAGTCCATAACGAAGGTCCCACGACGCTCGATCACCTCCGACGTAGTCCACAGCGAAGGTCCCACGAAGCTTGATCGCCTCTGTTCAATCCAGAGACTACAAAAAGGAATCAAGTGTCCTCTTCCTACAGTCTCTGGGGTCACAGATATGGTGCACTGCATGACAATGATCTGTCATACAGTGCACCATGACTATGATCCCAGAGACTACAACAAGAGGACACTTGATCCCTTGTTGCACCCATCCATCCACCCATCATCCACGCATGCACACATTCACGCATGCACATCCACATCCACGCATGCTGACATCCATCCATACAATCTGACATCCACGCATGCTGACATCCACGTACGCACATCCACGCATGCTGACATCCACGTACGCACATCCGCGCATGGTGACATTCACGCACGCACATCCACGCATGCTGACATCCACGTACGCACATCCACGCACAAACATCCACGCACACACATCCACACACGCCGACATCCACGCACGCACATATCCACACACGCACTTCCACATATGCATCCACACATGCACACATTTACGCACGCTGACATCCACACACACACATCCACGCACGCACATATCCACGCATGCACATCCACACACACGTCCACGCACACATCCATCCATGCACACGTCTACGCATGCACACGTCTACACATGCACACGCATGCTCACGTACGCTCATGTCCACGCATGCACATGTCCATGCACGCTCATGTCCACGCACGCACACATCTGCGCACACATCCATGCACATACTCATCAATGCACGCACTCGTCCACACACGCACTCGTCCACGCACGCTCATGTACGCACACATCCATGCACGCTCATGTACACGCACGCATCCACACACACATACACATACACAACATACACACACACACATACATACATCCACACACACACTCACATATACATACACACATACACACACATACACACACACACACACACACACACATACATACATCACACACAGACACACATATACACACACACACACACATATACACACACATATACACACACACATATACACACACATATACACACACACACACATACATCACACACACACACATATACACACACATATACACACACACATACATCACACACACAGACACACATACATCACACACACAGACACACATACACACACACACACACACACATATACACACACATACATACATACATTACACACACACATACTTACCTCCCTCTCGGCTGGCAGAGGAGGCGGGGCCCACCGACCGGAGGAGAGGAGGCGGAGGAGAGGAGGCGCAGGGCGGGCCGGGCACAGCGGCGGGCCGGGGACAGCGGCGGGGGCACCTGCGGGTGCAGCCCGCCGGATGAGGTCGGTGACGGGGTCCAGGGCACAGGGCTGGAGGCTGCCTGGGGGGCACATCTGACCGGTGGGCGCGCCCGCGGGTGCAGCCCGCCGCTATACACATAGTAATAGAGGGGGGGCGGGCAGTTCGGGGGGACGGCGGGGGGGGCCCTGGACAGTCCTGGAGCTGGAGGGAGGTGAGGAGGGGTGGGCACTTGCCGATCCTCCCCTCCAGATCTGATTGGAGAGCTCCAATCAGATCTGGAGGGGTGAATCGCTATGATTTCCTCCGATCGGCAGTTTCACTTTTAAGCTGCCGATCGGAGGGGGTCCTGGGCACGGGGGGGTTAATCCACCCCCTGTGGGGTTTAGTACAAGTCCCCAGCTACCTGCAGCCCAAGTGACAGGTCAGTGAGACCCTCACTTGAGCTGCAGCAGTGCGTTCCCCAGATGGCACAGCATCTGTGCCCTCGGTCGGGAAGCAACTGGATTTCATGGCACAAACGGTGTGACATGTGTCGGGAAGGGGTTAATCACGTGCCAACTAGGCCGCCCAAATTTGTTCGAATGTTTGGTCTTCATTCCTCCTCTTATATACTAGTTCTTCCAGCCTTATAATTTGTTGTGCTTTACAGATAAATTCTTGCCTTGTTGGAGGGTCCTGATTTATCCATTTACTAGCTATCAGCTTTCGTGCGACATACAATAGCCTGGCTATGGCTATCCTACTAGCCTCAGACACTGAGATCTCCGACACATCCCCCAACACACACATTATTGGATTCTTTTGAATCTTACAGTCGTATACTCCCTCAATTCTAGTAATAACCATTGTCCAGTAAACCGACAGGCGGGGGCACGACCACAGCATATGTAGTAAGTCAGCCCCCTCCGATCCGCACTTGGGACAACACGAATCCCGCCTCAGGCCCGCTCTAAACATTACCATCGGAGTCCTGTAGGTCCTGTGAATGATATATAGTTGGGATAATCTCGCTTGTTCACTTAGGGTACCTTTACACGCGGCTACATTTCTAGGGTGGCTATAGGTAACTTACTGGTTGCAGTGAAATCATGGAGAGATTATCCCATTTGTACACAGCAACAAGATACAACCTTGTCTCCATGATTTCACTGCAACCAGTAAGTTACCTGTAGCCACCCTAGAAATGTAGCCGCGTGTAAAGGTACCCTTAGGGATAGTCGGGGCACCGTTTCAAGTATGGATTCCCACTGATCCTCCGTCATTTCACCCACGTATCCCTCCCATTTGCTTTTAGCCTTCGGTCGGTACCTTTCCAGAAATGCATGTAACAAATCATTATAGATCCCTGAGATCACTCCTTTTGAGTTCCCCGACATACATATATAATCTATTGTGATGTCTTTATTAATAGTCATATCCACACTCTGTCGTTGTGCCCTCCATGCATGCTGAATCCCAAGGTATTGAAACTCCCAAGTGCCCGGAATATCATAAGCCTCCCTTAGTTCAGAAAAGGGTCGCACCCTCCCTTTTTCATCAGCTGTCCCACATACTGCACCCCTTTCTTCTGCCAAGGCACCATCGACCCCATTTTGCGGAATTCCTCCAGATGCACATTATCCCAGATTGGTGAGTAGTTTGTTAAACCCTGTATTCCTCGAATCTTTTTAATAGCTATCCAGCTCTTCTGGATAAGACGAACTGTTGGAAACTGTATTCCCAGTTTCTCAAACGTGCCATCCTCCAGCCCTTGAACCAATGGATCCCTACCCGAGAAGTGCGATAAAAGCCTGCCTCCTGATCCTGTAGTAGTATTATTAGAGTCCTTCCACCCCCTCATATGCTGGCCCTGCCCTGCTAAAAAGTATATCCAGGCGTTTGGAACCGCCAATGCCCCTTCTTCCTTTCCCCTCTGGTGAGTTTCCAATTTGATTCTAGCAGATCTCCTGCCCCATATTAGAGATCTGAAGATGGCGTTAACTCCATTAAATTTCTTTTTAGCTATCCATATTATAGGTGAGTTGTGTAGGACATACATCAATTGAGGCATAAGCACCATCTTAATCAAATTGGTTCTTCCAGTAACCGATAGAGGCAGCTTGCACCAAGCGTTCATTTTCTGTTTAAATTTGTCCAACAGAGGAACAATATTAAGATCCCAGTACCTTGCTAAGGGGAGAGCCACCCACACCCCAAGTATTTGAACTGAGTCACCATCTGAAGTTGCCTCCCCCGAGCAGCAATCTCATCCTCTCCCACTTCCCTGTCCACCGCCATAATACAGGATTTATGCCAATTTATCTTTAAACCGGAGATATTACCAAACTGTTGAATTATATCCATAGCACTCCCAGTGCATCTCCCGCATTGTCCAAAAATAGCAAAATATCATCCGCATAGAGCGCAATCTTTTCCATAACGTTTCCAAATCTAAATCCAACCACCCCCTGGGACGCTCTGATTTTGGCAGCCAGGGGCTCCACCGCCACCGCAAACAACAGCGGGGACAGAGGGCACCCTGCCTGGTTCCCCTGTGTAGCCTGAAGGTCACAGACCGTGCCCCATTCACCTTGATCGCCGCTCGGGGTGAAGAGTACAGCAGCCTCACCCAAGACAGGAAGCCCTCTCCAAAACCCATTACTGCCATAATTTTCCACACTATCGAATGCCTTTCTTGCGTCAAGCGATACCACCACCCTCCTGCCACTATTGTCTGCTGGAAGTTGAAGATTAAGGAACAAACGCCTCAGATTAATTGCCGTTGAACGGCCAGGGACAAACCCAGATTGGTCTGTATGTATTAAGTTCTGTGTGACCCCAGACAGGCGAGTGGCCAGGATAGTAGCTAATACCTTGACATCGGTATTCAGTAGGGATATCGGCCTATAGGACTCTGCATTCTCAGGATCTTTCCCTTCCTTTAGCAATACCACAACACTGGCCTCCTCCATAGAACGTGCAAGTGCCCCCTTTTCCCTCGCCTCATCAAAGACCTGTTTCAATTTAGGTGTCAACATTTCCGAGAATTCATTATACACTTCCCCTGGGATACCATCATTCCCGGGAAACTTACTGGCCGGAAGAGAGAGAATAGCTGTCTTCACCTCCTCCACTCCTATGGGTTCGTCTAATCTCTGTCTTTCTTCCTCAGTTAATGTAGGCAGATTCACACACCCCAGAAATTCCTCCACTTCCTCATCCCCAGCTCTTGTAACCGACGTGTACAAATCAGAGTAAAAATCTGCAAATACCTTCAATATGCCTGGTGTGTCTGAAACCAGCGCACCACCAGCATCCTTCAATTTGTAGACAAGGTTGCTTTCCCTTTGGGCTGCCGATACCACCGCCAGCAGTCGACCCACTCTCTCTCCTTCCTCAAAGAACACCGATTGTTGAAATGACCTCTTTCTCTCACTCCGCACCATGTGCATCTTATTTACCGCGTCCTGCGCCTCTTTGAATTTGTCATGGGTCTCTCTCGTAGGGTTCAGTATCAAGTCAGCTTCCGCCTTAGTCAGAGCGTCTCTCACCTCCCAATCCGCAGCCCTATGACGGGTTTTACACTGTGCGATGTCTCTAATGAAGATCCCCCTCATATAAGCCTTCATGGTGTCCCATACAATTGTCGCCTCCGCGCTCCCCTCATTTTCTCTAAAAAACAGCTCTAGTTCACTCCCAATAGCAGTCAGATCTAACGTTTTGAGCCATGTCGGATGCAGAGACCATCCCCCCCCGTCGTCCCCGTCTGGACTCCAGCTGTATTGTTACCTGTAGTGGGCTGTGGTCAGATAAGGCCCTTTGTAAATATTCAACGTCCGTCACCATTGCATCCATTGCTGTGTCCCCCAATGCAAGATCTATCCTAGACAGCGTGCCGTGTGTAGCAGAATAACAGGAGAAGTTCTTTCTTTCCTCGTTTCTCACTCTCCATACAATCAATCAATCCCAATTCCGTTACATAGTACCCAAATGTTGACAGCCTATCCTTCCTTCCGGGCAGCCCTCCCGATCTAAATTTATCCCAGTATTCATTCATCACGTTATTCACATCCCCCATTATAAGTACCGGTGAGCCTCCTTTACCATTGGTTAGTTCAACCACTTCTTGCAATTTTTTTTTGGAATATAGAGGTGGGATGTATAGGGCCACTAGGGTCATCTCCCGCCCAAAAAGCCTACAGGAAACCCAGACAAATTGTCCGTCTTTATCAATATGCACTTCTAGTTCCTCATAATGCGTGCCGGCGTGTACTAATAATGACACCCCTCTAGCGTAAGATGAGTAAGTAGAATGATATGCTTTCATAATCCAGGGTTTTGAAAACCACTGTATCGATTCTTTAGTGAGATGGGTCTCCTGCAGGCACGTAACCATTGCTGCACTCGCTCTAACATATTGAAAGACTGCAGCCCTCTTAGTTTTATCTGAGAGCCCTCTAACATTCCAACTCAGCAGTCTCACCACACTACCACTCATGGTCATGAATAGAGGGCATGTTCTGTAGACATCTTAAATACACACTTTGACCCGATAACCCTGCATAGTTGACCCATTTCTGCTGCATAGATGGATGCGCAACAGACCCCAACCCTACCCTCCCCTCCCCTTCCCAATTCCCCATGTGTAAACTCCCACTGAAACCAGTGAGAGTGGGGATACAACAGATCCCAACGCCGTGCAACCAGTTCTTGCATGTAGGTAAACCTGTATATCTTAGGGATACCCGGCAGTTCCTCCGCCATTGTTGTGCGTCTAGCAATAGACTTCTTCTTCTCAGAGTCCCGTATCAGTATAATCTATATCTTTAATAGAAAACATCAAAAATACAATGAAAAAAAAAACAGTACCTGTTGAGAAGGATAAAAGAGAACAAATCAGCCCCTCAAAAATAAAAATAAAAGGAGGGGATAATTAGAAACAAGAAAGAAATGGATAAAGAGGGACGAAACCCCCCGCAGGGATGACTCAGCATTGCGTCTCTCTCCACTCCCTCCCAGTGCACCGAAGCAGTGCCGCAGTCAGATATATAAACACTCTGGAACAGCCTTAACCTCTAATAATCACCACCCCGCCGTTATGCAGGATCCTTTCACACCGGTCAGTTAGTGCGATCTCGATCTCCTCCATCCTGAAGCTTAGTACGGTTCCGATCCATCCAGGCTGCGCAGCCTCCGGGGTGGGAAAGAAGTGAACACCCCCCAAGGCCTCTACCCACAGCTTCGCCGGGAAAATGGTGGAATATTTTACGCTCCATGCACAGAGCTGCCGCTTCACAGTGCTATATTTCATGCGAAGCTTCTGGACCTCTGCAGAATAATCCAGGTATAGTTCAATACGTTTTCCTTCAAAATTAAGCTCTGGCATTCTACTAGCTTTGCGTAGGATGGTGTCCCTATCCCTGCAGTTCAGTATCCTGGCCAGCATGGTACGGGGATCATCACCGGGGACAGCAGGCCTCATGGGGACCCTTTGTGCCCTTTCAACTGCAAATACACGTGACAATTGAGCTGCCCCAAACTTCTCCAGCAACTATTTTTCCACGAATTCTGCGGGGTCCCGTCCTCCACTCTCTCCGGGAATCCCACCATACGAATGTTATTGCACCTCGATCTGTTTTCGAGGTCGTCAGATTTATTAGCTGCTGCTGTTATTCTCGCTCCATGCTGCTGCTGCTGTTTTTTGCACTACCATTATATCCTCCGACTCCCCCACTCTCTTCTCCACTTCAGTCAGCCTCGTATTGGTTTTGTGCGTTGCAGCATTTATTCCTCCCATCTCCTCTCTCACAGTGTTTACTTGCTGTGTCAAGGCTGTTAGAGCAGATTTGCAATATGATACTATGTGGAACACATCTCTCAGGGTCGGTTCCCCTTCCTCCATGGTCTCAGTCTGCTGACTCCCCGAGGCCTCCTACCCCTCCTGCAGAGTCTCATCATCCTCCACCCCGTCTCCAGTCTCCTTCATTGTGTCCATCTCCTCACCATTATCATCTGCCCCTCCTGCTGCTGCAGTCTCACCTTACTGGATGTGTCCCTTGCATACTGCTGCAGCCGCTCCGCTACCTCCATGTTTCTTGCAAATGCAGCGTTCCTTCTGCCCGCCTCCTCCTCTCTCTCGGCGCCATCTTGTCCAGCCGCACTGCCCCCCGCTCCAGCATCTCTCTGCCTCCTGCGGACCATCTCCGCCTCCCGAAGCCGTTCCGATGCTCTCCCCTGGCTCCAGGGACCTTCGGACATCGGTTGGTATCTGTTATATCTCAACTTAAGGGCTCTGAGCAGGATAATTAGGCGCTGTGGCGGCGGAGGAGCTCTGCCTCGCGTCTGCTCACATCTAGCGTCAAGCCACGCCCCTCGCCCTCCATACTTTAAAGAGTGCATTTTCCTTTCCCTGTCTGAAGTCAGGACGTTGCCATTGACCAAGGTATTTGGAAATTTTCCAAGATAGTCCTAGTTCGGTTCGCAGTGCTTTCCATGTTCCCCATAGAGTCTTTGAAGATGATTGAGTGTTTCACCCAAGGATCCACCGATGCGTCTACTGAGTGTAAAATAGCTACTAGGTCCCATGGGCTGCACCACTTTGACTCTAATGTGTAATCTGAGTATCTACTTATGTGTTTTAACCAGTCTAGTATGTGTCTCATCAAACGAGCTATATTGTACCCCGTAAATTTCGTAATCCCAATCCACCCTCATCGCGCGTGAGCATGAGTGTAAACCCCCCGATCCTGGGCTTTCTGCCTCTCCACAAAAAGGTTGTGAAAGTTCTATTTATCCTGTTGATGTCTGTGTGACGAAGTAGGAAATGAACAGCTTGTAGCAGGTAAAGTCACCTTGAGAAGCTGCACATTTTGAGAAGATGACACCTCCCCAACAGGGACAATGGTAGGTCTTTCCACCTCTGCAGTTCTTTTTCGATTTTCTTGATTAATGGGGCATAATTTAGGCGATATATCTCCAGCACATCTCTCCC